>OZ020607.1:34387460-34702747 GCA_963971545.1 Philophylla caesio
AATGTGCATATGTATGTGTGTATGTAGTTGATGACTTTTTATTTTTAAAATAAGAGCTTCGAAAAGTTTTTTTTTTTTTTAAATTTGTACCGAAAAAATAATCCAATAAGTGAATTAAGTGTACATATGTATATATTTGTACTAAGTTGGTAAATATAATGTCGATAACCAGATACCAGGAACGAGTCTACGCATTTAAATAAAAATATTTAAAAAATATGTCAAATATGTGTAGCACAACGTACAATTTTCTTCTAAAAAATTTCCAAGTCTTTTCGCTTCCGAATTTAATAAGTACAAACCTTTATGATTTAAACAGTTGTCACCTACATATTTATTTATTAAAAGAGTGTCATAATTCAAAAAACCAAAAACTGACGTTTGCCTTTATGTATAATTTCTTAAACTTTACTACACATTTTGGATTATAACAGTATTTTTGACTTATACACGAATTTTATATTTAATTAAAATTCTGTTTTGGAATAATCTCAAGTCTTGAACTTTGAGCCTATAAAAGCATTGTAAATGAAATTTTTCTTTATATTTTAACTTTTTATAAATAAATTTCAGGATAGAAATATCGATTAAAATATGTGGAATTTATAGAAAATAAATTAAATTATTTATTTTAATACGAAAGGAGTAACTGAATAAAGAATCAAATTGTGGAGAAGCACCATTTACTACGTAGAAAATGATTTAATAAAAAACTGGTTAAGCAATGTAAAAATATTAAAGTTTACTTAACGCCATCGACAACTTTAATTTAAAATTAGCGATATATCGACCAAAGCGACCACACATTTAGTATAGACAAAAACCTATTTGAATAGTTAAGCGTCCTAAGACTATTTTCTTTGTTAAAAAAATAAAGAACTTTTTACTTTGACCAGTATTAGCACGCATTACGCACACATGAACACTCAACTATTGCTTGATCAATTTCTCGTATCATTCATTATACTCGTATGTAAATTTTGCATACCAGAATAGTTTATTTTTAAAGTATAGGCCAATGACCGGCTACTGATCACTTTATTAATATTCAAATCAATGTACACATATACATACTCGCATATTTTGTTTACCCAAAGCCGCCGGAAAGCTGCAGAAAAGCCGGAGAAATGGCAATAGCAGTTAAGAAATGGTAATTTATATTCTTTAAATTTATTAATAAAAACGGTTAATTAACAGCAAACCGTTTAAGAGTAATGCGCCAATATTTTGTAGCGCGCATATAAAAGCTTGCAGACCTTTCGCCGCGTTGACAGTTCGTATTTAACTTTAGTAGTTTGAAGAGAATACAAGTAGCTCGCCGAGGAATTTTTTTTTAAATGTTATGCAGTGATGCCAAAATGAACGTCTGGAATTCGACATATCTAATCCTAATATTGGCAATATTTGAAGTACTGCCGGTGAGCAGCGGACGCCACATATTCCGCAGACACCATCATCTATTTAGACAAATTCGACGAGAGACAACAAGGGAACCTACATTGACAATGTCAACAGGATTCACAAGGGAAATGCTTTAGTTTAATTTTCTTTTATTTTTTTTACAACCATCGATAGGTAAAGACTTTTTTAATTAACATATGAATGTATTTTTTATGTACCAGTGTATATACTTTAGTTAATTATAATTTTAAGAAATTTATTCAATTACCGATATGCTTTCTCTATATAACTTCTTGTATAAAACTAAACACTTATTATAAATTATAAATATACATAGATGTTTTAGAAAAGTTTTATACACTACTATTAATTCGTTTTTATATTCGGTAAGGTTAAAAAATAGTTAAATGTATAACTTTCAGAAAATCAAACACCACCAAATTCCATATCCATGCGCATTACAATTTATGGTTTCGATATACCTAACTTCGCTTTGTTGATATCTAAGTTATCCTATGTAGTCAAGCAATGTAAGAAAACAAGTTCGCTGGTATGAATGATACTTTAAATCACATTTGATTGTGATGTACAAAAATATTTAGTCCGAGCTTAACTCTATTTTCTTCGCCATGGAAACGTAGACTCGAAGAATTTTGATACCATCTACCCATGATACAATCATTTTTTAAGGTAATTTCACTCTCTCATTTCAGACGCCATTACCCATTTGACAAAAACAATGTTCCGAATTTTCGTGCTACCATTTATCCTTATAAAAAATCCTCTATTTTTTGACATTAAGAAAAATAAAGACAACAGACACAAAATTTGAATATGGGCGAAGATGCATTTATGTTTATACATAAGGAGATTCTATCTGTCAAGCCATTTCAAATGGGGTTATTCCTTTTTTGATATCTTGTTTATTTTTCGATTGAGTATCACATTTGTCGTATGTCATGCACATTACTCCAAAACTGTTGCCAAATGCAACATTTCAATATTTACATTTTACTAAAGAAAATCCTTCATAAATTCAAAGGTAATTAATAATAAACAATTAAAATAAAATATTTTAAGATCTCCTCGAACTAGTAATATTCTCCGGGACTTTGCCCAAAATCTATTGTCGACTTTTTGAGAAATTGAATTTCAAACTTCAATTGCGATTTCCCAAAAGTCTTCAAATGTAACAAGCAAGTCAACTTTGCCAGGCAATTATCATCTGCCAAAAGCTTTCCTTATGTACACATAAATGCAACTTTAACTTAAACAATCTTTTGATGCAAGTTTCCTGTTTTTTCAATTCTATTAGATCTTATAATACAGTGTTAAATACACGTAACTCTGACTAACTATCGTTAGCTAGGTTTATGGTGAAGAATAGACCATATATTGTACATTTACATACATCAAAAAAATTCCACTGCATTGGTGAAAAAAATATATATACATCCAATAAATGAAACGTAAGAACAAATAGAAAATTTTTACGTATTGTATTTGAAATACAATAAAATTAAAATAACTAATTTATATTTCAAACAATGTTGCTGTCAAAAAATTCAAATTGAAACTACCTCTAAAAAGATTTGTATCATGCCCTATACCTACATACATACGTGCCAAATACCGCACTCTGAAATTCTCTCGTTTTCTTAAATCGTCAACCAACTGTGTCATCCGCTTTCCTTAGTTTTTTTTTATTGTTGTCAAAACAGCATATTTAATTAATTTTTTTTATAAATTTACATATATTTTACATACAATATTTTACACAAACATTTGTATACAAATGTACCGAACTCAATAACAAATCATTAATTTAACAGTAAATCAATTAAGACAATATTGCTGAACTTTAGTGTTCAACATGATTCGAGAAACAACTATCTTCATCTAAATAATAGTTACATAAAGTGTATAGTATGTACGAGTACATACATATGTTTATAAATTTATTCAATATACTCGTATAAGAGTTATTACAGCGGAGTTCAAAAAAAAAAATTGTGTGCTGTTCACCAACTCAATAAAAACTTAAATAAAGTATTTACAAGTAGAAAATTTTTATGGAAGTATCACTATATAAAATTTTAAAAACAATTTTATTTTTGCGTTTTAAATTTATACCCGACCAGATTCAAATCTTATTATTTACTGTATGAGAGAAAATAACAAAAATCAGTCACTGTTTGTAAATTAAAATCGATAACTACCATTCTGAGACTTATTCCCTTATTTACAAAAAAAAAATATATTTAAAGTGCGTTGTCAATTAACTTTTTCCTACAAAATGTTCATTTATAAAGCTCTTTAAATTTGTTTTAGTTTTATTATTAAGTTCAACAGTTCATATGAACTGTTTTTAAATCAATCTCTATAAATTCGTACAAAATTTTAATATTGTACATTTTTTTAAAATTTAACAAAATTTCAAAAACATCAAAGTTTGCAACTTTTCCATCAGAACTTTTTGGAAATCGAATCGAATACGAAACTGCTTAAAAATGTGGAAGGCAGCACATTGCCTACGAAAAATTTTGTAAACTCTGATTAAGTAATTGAAATTTTTGACTCGATTTTTAGAAATTAGTTTAGTTTTATTAGTTTTATACAAACACAAATACAAATAAAGATTTTAATACTCGATGCTTCTACGTTTTTTTTAAATACATATGTATACGCGTTATATGATTTATGTCAATTTAGTGCACTGAAATTATTTCGAACACAACTGTACCTATGTTACAGTTAAGAAAAAATGCGTGTCGCCTTTGATCAACTTTAACAAATCTACAAAATTTTAAATCTGGACATTGTACAATGAAGGTCGAAATGAATTACCATGAAGCGATTAAACGGTTCACTCAGCTACCAATTTTTTGTTTGAGCAAAGAAAATGTATAAAAAATTAATTAAATCTTTATTCAAATTAAAATAAGTAAAAATCAATCAAATTTAATTTATTTTTCTGTGAACTCGTTTAAAACCATGACACTTGTGTTTTATGCTTTGTTTCAGATCATTGGCGCCAGCCGTCTAGTCGTCAGCAGGTCACCGTACAAATAAGACAAACAAGCATTCAATGTAGTCCATATCGCCATTACTATCAGCTGTTTGATGGTGTGCAAATGTTTTGCTTTGCATAAATAATTTAAAAGACATACCTACATACATATGTATGTATATGTATATAGTATGTATGTTCATACATACATACATATGTACATATGTACGTTATTAAATACATACTTACGTTCACATAATAAAAATGAATTAAACCAACTTGTTGAAGCAAAAATGTAGAAGGCTTTTCAAATATACTCGCATATAAAGGGGTTTACATTCGAAGGCTGTCATAGTCGTTTCAGTCATAATGCAATAATGAAAGGTGTTGTACGTTGGCTACTTCTCGCTCTAAATCAGCCATCTTGAACGCCCTTAGAAACTGTGTTGTTCCTTTGCAGAATTTGTACAAAAAAAATGTTGAATTGTAGCTGAAAATAAAGTTTTTCATGTGGAACTTATAATATGTATTATCGATTGTTTTGACATTTTGGATAATTTTCCTCATTTGTTGATAATTGGTTTTCTAAAAGCGAGAGTTTGAATAAGTTTTTATACAAATTGTCAAGTATTTGTATAATAAAACATTATTTGTTGAATTATAAAGCTCTGGGATTCATTTCGGAAGACAGGAAAAACAATTTTATTGGCATTTCCAATACAATATTTTATTGGACAAAAAAAGGTCGTTTTTGATAAAGTATCAAAAATAGTTCATATTTCTCTATGAGCTCTGAAGATATCCTCTACTTCGTTCGATAATCTGCTCAAATTTAAATGATTGACGCTGCTCATAGAAGAACTCCTAATTATCTCCAGCCTTCAACCGACTCGATCTTCTCGTCAACGTCTATTTTTCGTTTTCTCCGCTCGTCTTTGGAACAAGCTTATTTTATATTCAATTTAACCTATGGATGTTGTATTCTAATAATTATACCATAAAGGCTAAAGGAACTCCATGGACCTGTATTTTTATGCTTTTTCAGTGCTTTTATGCTCATAACCATTGAGGATTACCTTCAGTTTCTTCATGATCCAATGATTGGAAATAAACTATATTAATGTGGGAAAACCCGTGAGGTTCTACTTTTCATTGCTTCTAAGTTCATTGCTTGACAACCATTGTCATGTTGTTGGTACGGTTTGAGTGGATTTGCGTCATATTTGAACATTTAACATTAATTTCTAAAGAATAATCATTATCGAAGAAGTTTGTCTTTTTTAATTTTGGCATCCAAAAACACTAAAAATTCGTACGTAAATACAAACTATGTTATTAATTTTCTTTTTGTCAGTTTTCATATAAAATTCATAATTTTCCAATCATTGTGGGTAAATTTTATTTAAATATCTTCACTTATTTGAACCTTTTCCTAAGAACGGCCTTCTTTTTTCCCGTTTCTCTAATACTTCCAAAATACAACATTGAGCTAAGGGCGTTCAATCTGGCGCTGTCACAACATATATTAATATGAAAGTTAAGGAAGAACAAAAAGGTCCTAAAGATTATTTACTTGCAACAATGAGGCAGGGTATGGTTTTTGTAAAGAGACAAAAAAAAACACCTTGTATATTGTACCGTTTTTCTAATTATTTCTAATAATAATTGAAACCACAAATTAATTGAACTAGAAAACCCTCAAAATTCTGCAGCTTCATTATTTTAATTTTTTTATTTTTACTTTCCGAAACTGCTTGAGTATATAAAGGACTATGGAAAAAATTACGCGTGTTCAATATACTCATACAACATCGTCTCTTATGAATAGCTTCAAGCTTCCAAAAAATCCTTTAATTTTAAAAGAACGTATTGGAAACCCTTTATATATTTCAAGACATTTACATATACATATATATACACATTTGTATATATTTTAATATAGTATTCCAGTTAAGCAGATAAAGTTGTTCTACAATCGAGGCAATTGGAGTCAATTGCCAGTTGTTGTGATTTGCATATTTTAAATAAACTTGCAACTTAGAAAATTTTCTATCTAAAACTGCTTTATTATACTCAACTGGAAATTTATTTTATATGTACATATGTACATACGTACATCTAAACAAACATACATTTGTAATTTATACTTTGCACATTTTTGCAAATCACTATCGCTGGCTAGCGCCCGTGGCGCCGCTCTGGCTGGCCACTGACCGCATGTAGGCGTCATTTAATGGTCGCACGTTGCATTTCGCAATTACAAAACTGAAAATTAAAATTAGTGATTTTTTTTGTAGTGGTTTTAATTAATGGCAAGTATTTAGTAGCAGAGCGATTGAGCATATCCTTGTGCTTGAGTTGCGGTTGCATGTGGCACATTCCAAAGTTCTAATGTAGCAAAAGCGAAAACTCCAAAGCAACTACATACGAGTAGGTACTAAGTATACATAAATAAATGCCAAAAATGGTGGTAAAGTACAAACAAAAGGCGTTTGGCTATTGCACAATAGTACAATAAACTATTTAGCAAAGTTATTTCAGCTTGATGTTGATTATTTATTGGAAAATCATTAAAATTCGGAAAATAGTAAAGGCAAAGTTTAAAATTGTTGGCCTACCAGCTGCCACAAGCTATACAAATGGTTAGCAATAAAACTATATTGTGAGGAAAAACTTCAAAAAAAAAATAAAATAAAAGCAAAACAGAAAAGAAAAACAAACTTCAAACATTTCACCACAAATGATTTATTAAGTTTAGAGCAAGTTAAGCTGAATGTTGTAAAATTAATTAGGTTTGGGAGAGTGTGAAGCGTTTGTGAGGAGTAGGCAAAGATAAAATATTGAACTTAATTTCCGGCAACCTCACAAATCTTGTATACTGTAGAAAAGATTCCAAAGTTTTCGTCTCATTTAATATTGATATGCCTACAATAAAACAAACCAGTACAAATATATTTATTTGTGCGATATTGGTGGTTTAAATCGAAGTGGAGTCCAAAATGTTAACATAAAAATCGATTGGGACCCTTTTAGGAAGCATTTAATGGATAAACTTTGTCCTTCCTGTTCATAGAGGGTTCCACAACTTTGAGTAATACAGTGTTCAAGTACTTACAAAAGAAGTGGAAAGTTTATTATCCAGTAGATTTATAAAGACACAAAAAGAAATACCAGAAACGCCAATTAACACTATATCAAAGAATAGTTTAATATCGTCACTTCATTTAAAGGAGAAGTAGAGATCGAAGTTATAATATCCAGTAATATTTAAGACGTTTATTTCCACTACCCTTCATTAAAAGTCTTACTGGCTATTTCACGTAATACGCTATCCTTTGCTATCATCTAAGCAAAATAAATCCCTTAGACATGAGTATCTGTCGGTTTTCGCGATCTAGGTGAAAAAAGGTCAGAACACATTATTTAGGTCTTGCTAGACGCAGACTCGTTAATTTGTCGTTTTCAAATACAGGACGAGAGTCATGCACAATAGATTTTCGTAGCATTGTCAACGTATGGTCCAACATAATAATAATAACTTCTTGTCAAATTTGACAAGATATGACGGAAAGTCGTTTCTATATACATCAAATTTCCACCCTATCGGAATAATAGAAGAAAATCAAGAAATAATAACATCCTTGAAAATAACTCGACAATAAATGCAGTTCTCCTGATAGCTCCCAAAAACTTACCTGCTTTGATCGACATCGCTATATTTAATCACAATTTCACGATATTGACTACCGATTGACTACAGATCCGGATCTGATACTTGTTATAAAGAGTTATTCTTAGCTTGATCTACGGTTTGAGCTTTTGCGGTTCAGTTTGGCATGTTTTTGCGGATATGCTTTGCAGCATCCGTTTGCCTCATTTTCATCGGCTTTCATTTAGTATAGCTCAGCTAGTATATCGTCGGCTCTGAATGATTTGCTTGGCATGGGTACCTTGCATCAATCGCGCTCAAAACACGTAAAAGGTACCTTGAAATTTTGCTTTCATAAATACTTGTGCAATTATTTACTTGTATGGGTACATTTGAAGCAATCTGGGGTAGTCAATAAACTGTCCAAAATAAGGTTTATATTCATCCAACGTCATCCAGAAGGTTTGTTTAATACAAAAACTAACATCACCTATTAGCACAAAAAGAACATTGAAAAAACACTGAAGAGAAAATAACGAATGACTGATGTTAGTACAATTCAAGCACAAGCGTATAAAATTTAAACGGAACTCTCCGCTCTTTCAAGCCACTGTAGAACGCAACTTTGTATATTCATCACATAAGTACACCCCTCGTTCGTCTCATGGCAAAGTTAAGCAGAAAATTCAGTGTGTATGCCAAGAGGATGCCGGAAACAGGAAGCAAGCAATAATTCAAATGAATTTGAAATCAAATCATTACAAAAATCTGCACAAATTATGTGGGTAAGCTGAACTAAGCAGGACACTGCAAGGATATAAGCAAAACCAACAAGAAATACATGGAGCAAAGTGTACGTAAGACTTGTCTCAAAGTTGACGAGGACAGCGCAGAAACAAGTGACTGAGTTGCTTGACCACGTCCACCAAGCCATTGCAAGTTTTTGAACTTGGCTGTGGTAAAGTTTGGAAATTATAAACTTGAACAGGACCACCTACCATCCAGCGGAAATTGGGCAAAATAAGGACGAATAAATTTGTGAAATATGTATGTATGTACATACGAAAATACACACACACACACATTGATGTGTGAATACGTGTGCGCATATGCATTTAAATGGTAAAACCACAAATCGCAGTCGAGTAACTTCCACTTTCCGTTTGCATGTGTGCGTGTGTTACGAATAAGTAATCGCATAACAAAATTTGTTTAATATCATTAGAAGAGAAAAAGTTCCATATGAAGTTAACTGGCAGTTGTGCGGTTGTTGATTTTGATTAGTGTCAACCAACTCATAAATGCCGTTGACGTGTTGCCAACACTTTGCCTACAAAACACTCGACTAGCCGTTTGTTGCAATAACCATAAAAGAACGCAACAAGCAAAAGCATTTCTTTCTTCGCTATTTCTGCTGCTGCCTGCTGTAATCGATACACCCAAGTAGTGCATACTGATGTACGAGTACATATTTATATGAATTTACCAAAGGCCAGTGAATGGTTACGAAGACGGCGCCAGTGGCAGACCACGCGTGTTCACGCTACACGTTCTATAATTTTATAGAAACCGAACTGCTCACACTTGAGTTGTCAATGCAGTGTTGCCATTTTGATTCGAAGCATTTGAAAATGATTCCTTTATTTATTATTGCCTCTGTGGAACAGCCCGAGTCCTTTTTTACTAAAATTATTATTGTTATTTCTCTATTATAAACATAATAAATTTATTTGATATTTACTCAAGCAATTAAGTAATCTGCGGCGTTTGTCCCTTGTTAAAAAGCAAATGCTTCTCTGCTTAAAGAGCTGATTAGCCGTTTGTCATTTATGTCTCGATACGAAACCTAGTTTAACTCTATTCCTGGCTCTCATTAACGTCTAAATTTTTAGTTTACATCTATTTGCAAATCAAACCTCTCCAGTTGGCCTGGTGTATCAGCTCCTGAATTTATTCATATACATATATGGTTTTTAAATCTAATAGTGTAATTACCCTAGACGTATTTAACTATATTTTCGTAAGAACTTAAAGCTATTGGCTAAGCAGTCAAATCACCTTACGTATACAGTTTCTTTTGTGGTCAGCCAGTTTGTACCTCGTGAGGGCATATCGTACAGCTTGCTGTGAGCTTATACAAGGGTAATAAGGACTTCGTCATCCATTTGGTCACTTCAAAGGTAGTCCCTCTTAAAATAAGTTTTTTCAAGTGTAATTCATTGTAATTCTGATATTGTTGATTTTTATATTTAAAAATAATTTACATTTTCACCTGTTGTCAAATGATTTTCGACCATGCCACATCAAATACAAAAATGTATTTACCATATAAATTTTTAAATGCTTTTTATAATAAATTTAAAATGTATGATATAAAAACTCAATTTCCGTAATTTACGTAGCCTAAGAATCAAAAATTGACAATTCTCTAAATTTATAAATTTACGTTATGGCGTAATTGTTTGTACATGTTTTCCATATAGCAGGTAGCTCTTAAGTACCTTAAGTTCAGTATACGCATTGAGTAGTTAGACTATAAGTTGAGAACTTTGCGTGCCATAGTAGAATAAGAGAGAGAGGTATTTCTACTAAGCCATTAAGAGCATCTGAAAGAAGGCACTCATGGCTCCTTTTATGCTAAAAAAACCATCATCAATTAACCACGAAAGATGGATAACAAAATTGCGCCCGTCAGAGCGGACTTGCCTTTGCGTGACGTCACACTGGTTGAGCAGCGAGAGAGAGATAACAAAACAAACAAAAAATGGGAATAAAATGTAATGTAGGGTAATTGCACCATCATTTAAGTATCCGGACATCTGTACTTTTTTCACGCTATATTATTAAAAAATATTTATATTTATATTTACAAACAACAGAATTATTCACGGTAGCAGGAAAAATAGCGTCAAAGTAAAGAAAATGTTGAGTGTCCAGAAATGGGTGCGTTTACCCTATAAAAAAAACGAGTTTCACCAGTGTGACGCAGCAAAAACAGCTGATTCTGTCGAAATCTCAAAGAGAGGAATAGCGGTATAGCGATGGGCGCAACGTTTGTTTCGCTCAATCGTGTCAATTAACTTTGTTTTGTATTTGTCGTTTTTTGTATGACCTTCGGTCATAACCTGGGTGTAAGTATAACCGTAGTGGAAAGAGCGGAATAAAGTGCAGCCTATTACTAGCAGCCCCTTGGCGTTATTTTCAATTCTGTTTTTATATTTTTCGACTGAAAAGAAAGTCTTACCTCGAAAAAATGCTTTACCAAGATGGAAAGTAGTATTGACCTATTTATCGACAAAAAACAAAGCAAAAATTGTCTCTCTACAAAGCATTTCATTCAAGGGCGACTGTTGTTGACATGACAAGCCAATGTCAATTATGTTATTTTATGCCTACTACTCGTAAAATAAAATGCATCACGTTTTTGTGGGTACTGTTTCGCTGTGAGATGATCTACTCAAATAAAGTCCATGTAACTGCCTTTGGGACATTTCAAAACACCCATTTTGGCGCAACAACATGGCAACATTCTTTGTTCGCTACTAAATGAACGCCAACTAAATTGTACACATATAAAAGAACTAGTAAATTGTTTTGTACATCTATTGGCGACGGCATTCCAGCCTTATCTTTTCGCATTCGTTGCTGCCAAAGGAAATATGTGGGAAAACTGCATATTTGTAAGAGTTGCACAGCTGCATTGCGAATTGTTTTTTTTTTTTTTCTTGTTTTGTGTTAGTTCGGTTATTAGAGAGGCGTTCAGGCCAATCATCGTCGCCAATGAGTAAGTAATTAATGCTGCGGATTATCTGTTAGTCAGTCATTATTATTATTATTATATTTCTTTTGTTAATATTCGAGTGTTAAATTGAATGCAATAAAAGTATATATAAATATATTATATTTTTAATATCTATTAAAAAATATGATAAAATGACCTAATTAAGAGGAATTTGAAATCGCTGTTGTGAATGCTAATTGTCACTTTCGATTAATTTGTAGTCTATAGTCCCCAGGAAAACCAAAATTATTCGCAATGACGATTTGAAATCGTTTTTATTTGCTACAAAGGAGATTTCAAGATGTAAACAAAAAATAGTTTTATAGCACCTTTTTCCTTTTATTTAATTTCATTTTTTTTTTTTTTTCAAATAAATAATAATTAATACTCTTATAATAACCATATAAGCATAAGCTTGAAATTTAAACAAATTGTTTAATAATTTTACAAATTTAAATGTAAATAACAAACTATTTTTTAAGAAACTTTGGAAAAATTCCTTATGAGTTTTATCAATTTTTTGTGGAAGGGTCGCGTTTTTTTGAAATTTAAAAACAAATTTGGTAATATCGAAATAAAAGTTTAAAAGTCAATGTTAGTTAAGTTTTTACATTTATTATTATTAAATTCTTAAGAGTTTCATATAAATTTAAAAAAATGTATAGTTATAATAAGAATTTGGCGCTTACACTATATAGCTCAGTGTTTGGCCGAGCGTCTCATATTCTACATATATATGTACTACCACTAATCGAAGAACCTACAATTTTGTGCCGACTTCGAACACCAGATGTATTTTATGAGAAGCTTTTTCATGGCAGAAATACCCTCGGAGGTTTGCCATATGATTTATATTTTACTTGACATGGCTGAGATTCGAACCGCGAACCCATGGGCATATCGAGTAATAGCCCGCACCGCTACCCACTCGACCACTGCGGTATTTTTACATTATAAAATAGAACAGCGTTCAAAACTGTTGGCTCCAAATCTTTCTAAAATTCTGCGAGAAGAAAAATCAAATAGTTAATCAAAATTTATTAAATTTGTTAGGGAATAAGCTGAAATTTCATATACAACAACTAAGGAAATCTAAGCGAGAGGAATTCGGACAAAGACCTTTTGAACTCGCTCAATCCTGGAAGCGTGACAATTATAAATAGGGTTCCATATAATTAGGGTTTTCTCAATTTCAGATCGGTTCACCGAATTATAAAATGATTTTCGAGTGAAGGGATCCTTTAAATCCTTGGTATATTGTCTAACAAATGCTAAATTACTATAAACTTCTGGAAGTATATTACAAAATATGATAAGCAAACGAAAAATTCGAGTCAAAAACGACACCAAAGTCAACAAATTCGTGGACAGGAGTAAACTATTGGTTTAAGAGAAAGTAATTTGATGCACGAATATTTAGAGATTTAGATAAGGTCATCTTAAAGCACTTTTAAACATTCTTGCTAAAGGTATAGAGCATCGCAAGCCTACGTTTTTCTACGGGTCAATTATTCTTATAACAAAAAAAGAAAGTTTAAAATGCATCATTCTTTTTAATGACTTTGAGCAGACAGATAATTTATAGATTGGTCTATAATAAAGTTTCTATTTTCAGATTATTGATATAATTATCATAAGCTCCAGTTTTTTGAGGTATTTTCAATTGAAAATCTCCATAGGAGCTACTAAGCGATCATTTAGAAATAATGTTATAGAAGTTTTGGATTTTTTTTTTTTTGCGTTTAAAAATATAACAACTTTCTAATTTCATTCACATTAATCAAGTCAAACAGTTTGATTTAAAATTTTAATTATATAAAACGAAAAGTAATACAAATATAAATTACCCGCCACATTTATAAAATTCTAAGCTACACGCCAACCTATCCATTTTGTGGTCGCACATAAATAACTTGTGGCTTGTTTCCGGGACGACGGCGTCGTCGACGTCTTATCGAATTACTATTGACTCTACGACGCTTATTGCTTGGCCGAATTCTGCGTCGACGATTAAGTCCAGTTGCAGCACCGTTCGCCACGGCTTGTCCCACAATTTGTGGAAGTAATTCGGCAATTGGCGAATTAGAAGCAGCGGCTGCTAAAACTGCACTATTTGCATCACCGGTACTAGTACTGGTAGCGTAGGTTGGTGATGTATAGTCGCTTCCGCCGCCATTCAAATCTATTATAATCGGTGCATAATTATTATTGGTGCCATCTGACGGTCGCAACTGTTCCAACACATCCTGCTTCTGTGTGATCAACTGATTAACGGAACTGGGGTTGGTTAGAAAGCGCAGCTCCCCATTTTCACTATCCTTTATAAGCACCGCTGCGACACGATCTTTCGCGGATTTTTGCTTTGGCTCTGCTGGGGAGGAAACGAGAATTTTTTTCTTTATCGGATAATTGCAAAGAGTAGCACTTAAACGAGCACTTACCAGCAACAAGGCTATGTACGGTTACGAGTACTATAAGTAATAACTTCAACAACATTTTAACTATAATTGTATTTGAAGTAGTCCTTTTTCAGTTCCTTACACCTGTGTCTAACGTCACTTTGTACAGCGTCACACACTTTGTGCTATTGCGGATTTATTGCAGCTCGCCAGGGTTTTATACCAATCTAGCTACTGATTTGCTTTATTGTACATACATCTTGCAAATACAATACATCACCAAAGTGAAATACAAAAAAAAAAAACACTATTTTCTAACTGTCTATTTGGTTATGGTGAAATTCTCATTAAACAATTTTTGTAAATTCAAAGTCACTGCCTAGTCTTTCACTCTTGATAGATGAAAGTACTCACGCGCCATTTAACATTCGCTTCAAGCGTAAATACATCATTGAAGAATTGCCCTACAGGCTTAAGTAAATTACGATCAAAAAAGATATGTTTGTATGTTAATTGAACACGTTTGAAGATAGCACTTATAAGCGGAATTTTAGGGAAACAGGTTAGCCGTGGCAAGGAGGGTTACTTACGTACGTATGTACGTTTATTTGTAGATGCCAACTGACCCAAATATAGAGCTTACGACAATGACCCACTCTAGGAATATATTTTTTGCACGAGTGAAACGCACTCCCAAACTTAAGTATCGACACACATCCATGCATACTTGTGTAAGTGAAAAGCGAATATTTGCCGAAAAGATCAAGTGCGGTAAAAAAAATTTAACGACGTAATGAATATAGTGCTAGACAAAATTGTATGATCGCCAACACCTGTTACAAATTTTTAAAATTTAATTCCTTTTATTTAATTAAAATAATTTTTCTAAATATTTAAATATAGTTTATTCTCAAACAGCACCACAAAATCCAAGACACAATCTGCGTATGAAACTAAAAACCAATTCCATAAAATTTTCCTCAAAATTTAAAATTTTTATTCGAGGTTTTAGAATTCCCAACAGTTTGGAAATTTGATGTATATTATAACGATTTTCCGACATCTGTTAAATTCGGTTTTGTGACATACGGGTTTCGGCGTTGTGCCATCTTCAGCGGTACACCATCTTCGATTCGCATTAACCGGGAACGATTATCTCTAGAAACAATTTTTTGTTGTAGCTTCCTATTAGTTTCACTTCGTTAACACTAAACCCAAAATGTGAACATAATTTTTGGTTAAGAAATTTGGGACAAACGGTACCAAATACTTTAGAAAAATCTTAAAGCGTAAGTATAGCTTGATCACCCCACTCAAAAGAGAGAGAGATACCTTTATATGTCGGACACTTAACCATTTGATTCAATAGCACTTTTTCAAAATCTTTGGACAAGGATGGCAGAATACTTATTGACCGAAAGTCGGCAGGTAGTACTAACTTGCTCTTTTCGCAACAGATGTTATATTAGCAACCTCCCAAGTGACAGGAAATCGAAGCGAAGTTAAGGAAAAATTAAAAATGTGTGTAAATGACAAAATAAGCTTAATAAATTTTAACATAATTTTGTCCCCTCCTACCGCGTTTAATTTTTAAATATATTTGTGAAAGCACTTTTTCCAAAGTTCATTTATATTTTCTTAAATAATAAATAATTTTTGAGCCACGCTCAACGCGTTCAAAGTTTGCAATGTATTTTGGATGAAAAAGATATAAATCTGGGGTAATATGGAATAGTAGCGTATGTCTACTTAAGCTAGTTATGTGGCATTGCATAAGAAGTATTCTTAAAAATAAGGCGCTTAAATCTGTTAAATCTATTTATGTATCAGTGCTCATGTCATAGTTTATTTTTCAGTAAATTGCTAAGTTCAGCTTTGTAAAAGCGCTTAAGTAATAAAAAAAAACAGACTTTAATGGAGTTTTTTTTTTTAATATCGGTCAAACCTCGGAAGGCACGCAAACCTCCGAGGGCATTTCTGCCATGAAAAGCCTTCTCATCAAATACATCTGCCGTTCGGAGTCGGCACTAAATTGTAGGTCCCTCCATTTGTGGTAGAATATAAAGGCGCACACCACAAATGGTAGGAGAAGCTAGGCCAAACACTGAGCTATATAGTGAAAGCGCCAAATTATTATTATTATTATTAAAGAAGTTTTTTTCTAGTCTAGAAATCATGCTTTTTACTATCCTAAATAAGAATGCTCTTAACCAAATATATTTTACTGGAATAGTTCAGCATAAATATAAACTAAAATTGCCTCTAAGTCGAACGTGTATTTTTCGACTTAAGCTGCTTTAACAGACGAACACGGAAATATTTTATAGATTCCCGAAAAAAAAACGCCCTAGGAACCCATTAAACACTATTTTGTGATAAAAACAATGGTAAAATAAACAAATGTCTCTATACGTTGAGGTCTCCTGAACAGAAGCTAAGTTTGGCATAGACTTTCCTTGCCTAAAATGCATTTTTACGCCGCCCTAATGTACACATTAGCACACACAAACGTTAAAAACGATCTGAGCATTAACAAAAGGGATGTAACTTTACACATTTTAAATGGTTTATACATAAGTGGAGCAACGACAAGAAGATGAACATTTCATAATCCATTATGCCTTGGGGCCTAACCAATTATATTTTTTACACTTTAATCGACTAAAATTTCAATTATTATAAAAGTTTTGTTCTTTTTTTATCTTTTAAGCAAAAATTTTACAAATATAGACATTCATTGAACACACGAAGGTTTATAAATTGTACATTTTATTCCAGAAGAAATAAAATAACAGTAAATGCGTGATAATCAAAAAAAAAACAATGGTGACCAGTATAAATAAAATCCATACACTTAATTGTGCCCAGCAGCGAAATTTGCTATACAAAGTGATCACAAGTGCTTCGTTGAAGGTGCTTTAATTGCTGCGAAATTGATTCGAAGATTATCGTGGAGCTACAACAATTTAAAGTTCACATAATATAGAACTTCTTATGTATTGTAATTTTTTTTTTCAATATTTAAATGGGTACAAAAAAAGTTCAACGAAAATATTCCTATCGAAAATTTTCCCATAGGAATTTTTATAAATACATGCATAAATATTTTTCTCTTGAATTTACAATTTAGAGGATTTACTTATGGTGCAGTAATTTCTCTCCGAATTGGAAACTCGCCTTCACACAGAGTAGTTAAACCGAAAGTTTTTAATATTTTTGGTTACGAAGAGTTCAGTATTCAGCAGATGTGGTAACAATGATTGAATTTCAATGAAGACTAATTTTGTCGCAAGATTTGGTAAGCCTGGCTGCAAAAGTTAAATTTTGGATGGAAATAAAGGAGTGAAATTAACAAAGTGGTGTCAAGAAGCCAGCTGGTTTCTTCGCTTTGCTGGACTGAATGTTTCCTTCTGATTAACTGGCGATGTAAATCACCTACAGAATATTGACATTCAGTCCAGCGAACGAAATACATGGACGCCTTTTACTTATATACGCTTACCACCACCTTGATATAAGTAAAGACTCTAAGCAAAAAAGAAAAAAAATTAAAATGCCTTGCTCAGTGCGAAACAATTACGGAATAATATACTTATATAATTTTAAATTTTTCAGCAATAAACTGTTTATGTAGAATGTTGAAGGGGATTTTTAGCGCTAGCGCTGTCCTCTTCGAAATTCACTTATTATTTAGTTTTTAAAAATTAACTGTTTTATAAATGTATTTTCTCATATTTTCGTAACACATTTCTGCTCCACATGATAGTTCAACTTAAGCACATACACATTAAAAATAAATTATAAACCCTTAATAAAATTTTTAACAGGCTGGCCTTTTTTGACTTTTGACTTTTTTTTGGGCATTTAGTCCTGCCAACACTGCACGGGATTGATATCCGACAAATCAGTGATTCATTGTTGTGCAGCAGCACCATAGGAGCCATTGTATCTATGTACGCATTGCTCTATGTTCTTATGAGTATCGCAGCATTCTTATTACGAGTATATGTATGAATTTATGTATTTATGTTTGTTTAGACGCCACTCGTCGCATTCGTGGCATGCAATATTCTTTATTTGTAACAATTCTTTTGCATTACACTTGAGTGTGATTTTTCATTAGTTTGCAATATACATAACTCCTGCGGAGAGATTCATTCGCGCATGCGTTTGTACGCAAAGCTTCGTTCTAAAGGCCATTTAGTATTTCCCCACTCTATATGTATGTGTAGTAATTTTCAACCGCATATTCAGGAACTAATTGCATTTTGAGGTACTTCGCAAGTTCATGACGCAGCCTGGTTGAGGCGATGGAACGTATATGCCACTTAAACGCAGACACAACTACTTCACGATTGCTTGCCACTTCTGATTTTGTGGTCTCAACACTTGTGAATTCTAGCACGCAGCAATTTGGAATTCCTTTATTAGTTGTTTTTTTTTTTTGTGTCCTACACATTTTCGAAAATCTTACTTTTCCAGCGCTGCTATGGCAACCAAAAGAACTTTATTGCTGAGGTGCACAAACTTTGCTAGCGAAAATTGTTTCGTCTTGGAATGGAAATTTTAATTAAGCAGAGTGAGCTTGAGGAGCGAGCATGTAACCGCTTATGAACTTGCTCCGACAGCCATTTTCTATAGCTGCAATACCGAGGTATACCACAATTTTCAAATAACAAAGGCACTTACATACATACATACGTAATAAACTGAGTTGGTCCATACTATTGAAAAAGAAAATTGTTGTATGTACATATGTAAGTCAATATATGCTCGTATATTTTCAACGCCAACGAAGCTTTTCATTCACGATTAACTTAGTAAATAAACTGAAACAATTTTTATTTTTGACGGAAATTCTAAATATTTAGTAACCAGAAACGTCACAGTTAAATGCATACTTCGAGGCCCACACATACATATGTACATACGTACAAATGTTTTAGGAGTTGGTCTCAAGCAAATTTTTTTTTATTTCGTATTTATGTAATGTTTTGGAACACAATTTCTTTATTGAAAATCGATAACAATAAAAATCGGTTCACAAAATTTAGCTTTTTAAGTTGGTTCTTTAGCTGGCTGTCAATTGAGCGCGATTAATTTGCTGATATTTCGTTGGCATCTATTTTCGGGTATATTTCGGTGGTATTTTTGGGAGTATTTGTGAATTAATATATTATTTTTTAATTGTTGTAGCTTTAGAAAAACAATGAAAAACAAAAGAGGAACGAAAACGACTTGAGAACCAATTGAAAAGACTGGTATCTAAAAACAAACAAAAGAGTAAGAAATTGTCTTTTGGACCACCTTTGAAATTGAGACTGAGACATCAAGTTGTTCGTTCCAAAATTTACTTATATTTGAGCAATCACAAAGTAAAACGCTGAAGGTCATACACCCCATCTGAAAGTTATAAGACGCCTTATATTTTGACAATTTTAACTAAGCTAAATTTGCCAAAAACGGCTACGGTAGTTTTTTTTTAATTTACATTTTTTGATATTTTTTTTTAAATTATGGAAAATGTTTGAAGTAAGTATTATCCATGATACAAATTATTTAAGAAGTAATTTGACTTTTAATTTATTTCACGAAAATCTTAATAACATTTGAATTTATTACTGATTTTCTTCAGTACATTTTTCTCGTATGTTACATGTGGCAACAGTTTTGCAGGAATGTGAATGATAAACGACAAAATGTGATATAAATTATACTCAAAAATGCAAAGCCCCATTTGAAATGGCTTGATAGATGGAGCATAACTGCGTTATTAAATGTATTCGCAAAATTTTCACATACAACATTTAATTGTCTGTGCGACTGTACAAAAAAATTTTATAGATTTTTACGACAAAATTGCAGAGCTTTTAAAATTTTGTCCAAGGTAATTTGAGCATTTCACAATATTTTTCAGAGTGTTCAAAGCACTAAATTTATATGAATTTTTGTATATAAAAAATGTTTGGGACTTATGACAAAATTAGACGAAATCGCTTCGACCTTGCACATGCAAATTTTACTCAATATCACGGTATCTAAAAATGATATACAAAAACAGATAACGCCACCATTTAAGCGATCTTAATTAATTAAGTAACACAGCATTGTTAACTAAATTTGGCACAATTTTCCTTTGACCACACGATTTTTGAACCGTCTCATGAATTTCACGGCAAATCGATTTTGCAGTTTACTTAAAAAAAATCACTAAAACAATTTGTAATGTTTTGATTTTAGAATTTTCTGCACAGAGACTGAAAATGTTCTGAATAGTATTAAATTATATCTCATTCCGGTAATAGAGACCTTTTTGTTTATGTCGACAAAGAACCAATCTTCGACGTTCAGGAGATACAAATGAAGGGGGAGTGGGTATGCTGTTTTGGTTAAATATTGCCGGGAGCTTGCTGAACACCTGACAAAATGATATTTTTGATACAAAGAAGAAAATAAGGCTCCTAACAATCAATGTACTTAAATTTTAGTACACGGCAAAGAGATAACTAAATGGTAGTTTTTTTCGCTACAGAGTTTCCCTACAGAACCATTTGATTTCTGATATTAAAGTTAAACTAGTTCATATGTTATTTTCCTTGAACTGCAGATGCAGAGGGAAACCTGAATAAATAAGGCTTACTACAGAAATATGGACACTCAACACTCAAATACTAATTTTTATTAAATGATTTTGAGCTTAGGGCCAATTTTTTTGAGAAAATTATTAAGAAAAACAAAAACAACAATACTCAAATCGGTAGAAGTTATAGCTGTTTAAGGGACATAACAAAAGCTCACACGGCGTAAGCTAAGCTCAGCGCGTTAAGGCATTGTAGCGTTGTCGCGTTGTCGCGTGTGTATGAGCCCCATGGAAGTCTTGAGGGAAGCATTCTGATGAGTCGATTTGTTGATCGTCAGACTTGCAACTACAACTTCTACCGCTTTGAGCAATGTTGTATTCTCCCATGAAAATGGCCTTTAACTTCCAACCCCACTTACTCATCTCTCAAGACTGTGTTAGCATTAAGTGAATGAAAATCTTAAATCCAAATGTGCTGCTGAGATCAATGATCGCACGTTTGTATATATGGAAATTGTCTGCATTGGTGTGTGGCGCAGACCCTCTCGCATTTGTGAATGCAACGCACTGAGATCATTTAAAATCCATAAACCACCACCAAAAGAAAAACACTACCTAACACTCGCGTATAATTGCCCTAACGGTGAGTCATAAAATGGGTAAAAATAGCACAACATCGCCATGTAAGTTTTGAATTTGGGGACGACAACTTCAGCAACTTTAATTGTAGACATTTTTGGTGTGATAGAAATGCAAAAGCGATCGTGCAAACAGATTAAATCAAAATGACAAACAGACGAAAGAAATAAATTATACACAGACGAGAACACACACATTCATAACTATTTATTTATGTTTGCGGCTGTTTCGACTGTTCGTTGGATGAATGGCTGATTGACTGATTGAATGATTGGACAGACAGAAGACATTTTCACTTGGAGACTGTATCTCTATCGCTTTAGGCGATGCAAAGGAGGGAGTGTTGGCGGCAAAGTGCAGGTGGGAAGGTATAGAAGATGCATCATTAGATGATTTTAGCATTTAAGGGGAGCAAATGCAATTTAAAGTTAGAAATTATTTCCAAGGCGACAGGGTGTTGTATTTGTTTCGAGCACGCCGTGGTGGAGGGTGGGTATTAAAGCGAAGGCAAGCGAAATTCAGCAATAGCGTCGTTCATATGTACATACATACATAGTATGTGCTCGTATATATATCGCGGAGGAAATGAAAAAGAAAACAAGCGAAATTGATAACAAAAATATGCACTTAGAGAAAGAAAGTATTTGACGAATTTCCGGGACTCGTATGCACGTGTAAAGATACCGTAAAGGTCATAGAACTTTATGTAGAATGTTGCAGGCGGTCATCTTCGCAATTCACCTATTATTTAGTTCTTAAAAACTAAATGTATTTTCTCACATTTTCGTACCAAATTTCTGCATCGATTGTTGAACATAAACACATATACATTAAAAGTAAATTATAAACAAATCAGTCATAAATCAAGGTCATAAAACTTTTACGAAAATTCTAAATAATATTGGTGGCAATTATTATTTATTTGTTTAAATTTTATGCAACGATAAGCATTGAAATTCAAATTTTGAAGTTTGCACAAATACCACTAAAATTATGCAAACAAGTATTTGTATAAAACTTTCGAGTATGCAGTTTCTTAGGCCATTGAATTTAATTATAATAAATTGGCTAAAAATAACCGCTGAATTTTTTTTACTTTCTCTAAGGGTGTTAAATTAGGTTAGGTTAAGCAGTAAGAAGCTCATTGTGATACCACTGGCGTAAGCCATGCAATTCCTCCCTCCCTCTTTTCAAAAATTGAATCATCCTGTGCGTTTAATGTAGAGTTGAAATTTAAAAATCCTTGCCGAGTTCAAGTCGGCTAAACAGGCCAAAAAGTTGCTTTTGAAAAATTGACTGTGCATCTTAGCCAAGCCGGTGTAGTGGCTGAGATAGTGCTCAATACTCCCCACCTCCTCCTCATTCCGGCAACTGCCGCACAAATCATTAGTTGGGTAACCTAGTCTCTCGCCATGCGTGCTCATAAGGCAGTGCCCGGTTATCACCCCAACTACTAATCTGAGAGAGGAGCGGCCAAACCTATTGAGAGTTTTAGAGCGCTTCCCAACAACTTCTGGCCAGATTTGTCTGGTAAAGTGGCCACCTTAAATTTACCTTACCCGTAAGCTCAGATCTTAATTTGTGTTCATAGGATGCTAATTTATATTTTTTAATTTAATGCTTATTTATAAAAATTATACAATTAGGGTAACGGTAATATTTCAAATTATTTTCTAATTTAAGCTTTCCTTAAACTCCTTCCGTTTCATTTCTATACTTTAATATTTAATGCAGCTTATTATCGAGTACTATTCGTTTAAGACAAAATAAAATTGTCATTTATATTTTCTTCGATATCTTCATATTTATTTGAATCAATATGCAATGTATAATAATAATAATTTAAGCTTTTAACAAAACAAATTGTTCTAGTTAAACATTTTTTGTTTATTCTGCATTGATACAAATTTTTTAATTTCATTATCGATTTTGTGTTAAAAAACAGGTTTCAAAGATTTAATTTCGTTGCGTTAATTCTTTAATATTGTATATGTACTTCTTTTTGTCTCAGTGTAAAACTGTAAATTTTAAACTCACTACTTCGGCTTAATTAACCAATGTATGTAGTAAAAAAAACATAAAATCCAATATCATTTTAAATGAATATCACTTTAGAGATCTCCCAACTTCCATGTTCCGCTTAGAAATCTTATCTATTTTAAGACTGCTTTCGCCGACGAAGGGGAATATAAGCGTCGCGCGTCAGTAGTGACAACACTTCGTATCTTCCTCGCCCATTAATTTCTTTGTTCGGTTTTGATGCGTAAATGATCACCGAAAGTTACGGCGCTCACAACATCACACCTTTATTAAATGCAAACACAACTCAAGTGAATTTGTGGAAGATGAGCGTCACATGGAAGCAGTCCCCCACGCGCAGTCGTCCTAAGTACACCACGAGCACTCGCTCAGCCACTCACCTCGTATCAGTTGTCGCTCTTAATAGAAGGGCGCTTCCATTGAGATAGGGTGATACTTCTTCGTCACTTACCATTAGATGGCATGCTTTTATAGCACCATATCTATTTTTATTTTTGGACACATCCTCCTTGTCTGCGACACATGTCTAGTCTTATCTATTTGGATGACGGTGTGTGACAGCATTCAACTAGCGCATGGCAACAAGACGGCACTTTGGGTGTGATTTACTATATATTTTTTTAGTTTCTAACTTGATTGAGGTGATTGCACTCAGTTGCTCGGCTGTGAACTTTTCTGCAATTACATTCTTATCTGCTCATATGCAAATGTTTGTATGTACATACATAGTACCCGCTTTATAGTTGCGGCAAAGTCACAAATCATTTCAAAGGATTGTTGAGGGTTGCAGGGCAGATAGTTGAGAACATTTTTAAAAGTTTTAAAAAGTAATTTTGTTGTGCTTCTTTTGCGAATTAAAAGAAAATCTTCTTTAAAAGTTTCTTATTATAGTTGGCACTTTTTTATTCTGAGACGAAAGCGAACAGCAAAACAAAACCGGAGGATGTCAAAAAAGAATTTCAAATATTTTGGTTATTGTTTGACCATTTAACTATTTTTAATTTTATTGTTTTTGAGCTTAAGGGCCGATTGAATATGAGAAACAATATAAGGAAATATCGGCAATACTCAAAGCGGTAGATGTTATAACTGCTATATCGAACATCACCATCAGACATCATTCATCAGACTTCTTCCTTCTAGACTTTCGTGGGAATCGAATCGAGTTAGTTAAAAATTAAAATAAATAAAAATTAAAAAAAGGATAATAGTTTTTTATATTTAAATCAAGAAATCAGTATTACATATAGATAAATACGAATCCATTTTATTGAATATAATTTACTGTTCTTTAAAAAAAAAATATTATTTTATACTTTACTTAAAAATTTACTGTGAAGATGGACAAGAACGGTACTGCATATTTAGTCTTCCATTCATATGTAGGCTGAACCTTGGAAATGACTAACAACTGACATAAATATGTAAATATGCGCCAAATGATATGAGTTTGATTAAAACAAAAAACAAGATATCCTTTTAAGATGAGACAAATACGTGCTTATGTAGGTAGTAACCCAGAATAAAATTTCACGATCGCTTGAGACAAACAAAAATGGATTATTATTCAAGAATAGCGAATGACAGCACAGTTGTTCACCAGGTCTAACAGCAAAGAACGTAAATGTATAAGAAGGGACAACACGTTACTTTTAGCAACGAGTGAATCTCCAGGGGCATGCTTTCTCTTTTGCTCAAATGAATTTTTTGATTGGCTAGAGTAAGAAAGCATGCCCCTGGAGATTCACTCGTTGCTAAAAGTAACGTGTTGTCCCTTCTTATACATTTATGTTCTTTGCTAACAGATACGGGGCGTGATGCGATATGATGTGTTCATGTGATGTGGTGTAGGGTAATGTGAGATAGTGATGTGATGTACGGTGTAATGCGATGTTATCAAATATGATAGAGCGTGATAACTTGATGTGATGATGTTATGTGAAGTTCTAAAGTGCGACGTGATCTAACGACATGCCGAGCTGTGACGATTAAATATGATATGATAATATGATGAGATGTCTTATAATCTATCAATGTGATTGAGTCAACGGGCGCAACGTTTATGACTTGCACAACATGTTGTGCTTCTTTGTACAGCGAACTTTAGATGGCGCCGTTCGGAAAATCGCTACTCTAATTTTGTTGACTTCGACAGAATCAGATGTTTGTGTGACGTCGTCTCAGAATATAAACAAAGCTTTTCCTAACATCCAATTAATATGATTCAAGTATTTACTTGAAATTGTATTTCGCAATTTTTTGTTGCTTAATTTTTTGTTTTCTGTTCGTATTTATACACTTTTAATCACGAAATTTTACATCTATCGTCTAGCTCTTTAGGCTCAAATATAGTTTTTCTTAATGGGAAGAGTTCAAACTCATGACAATGCAGGACTTTGTGTTCACTCTGCTTTTCGGTAGAGCTTTCAAGCTGAGGTGGTTGACTAACACGAGATGGTTAAACGTTTAAGAAAAGGCATATTCTATTCCAAGTGTCAAAATGCATAGTGGGGCTTGTGCCCTGTTGTAGACCTTTTTCCAGGCCATAGACAAGCTTTTCCTATAACGATTTCTGTTGAAGCGTGACGAGTCCGAAAATCTTAAACGTTGGGGCACCTGTTGTGAGAATGTCCCACACTCTAGAAAATGAGAAACAACAATCAAGGGTGCAGAGTTTTCAATGATCTAGGTAATATAGCTAAGATATGTCAGCTAATAAGTTTTGTAGAATCAGCATGATTGCTTGAGTAGGAGAGTTTCATTATTCAAATGTGGTACGACAGGGCATCTAATTAAGGGACGAAGTGTACTAATGTGATGACCAGAAGCCACTAAAATTTAGCATATCAAGCTAAAGTTTTCGCCAAAATTTTCATCTTTATATGCATACATACCTACATATATTAATCGTATTTGCACTAATATTATATTTGTTTAAGCACACTGCTTTTCTCAATTCTTCTTTAAAATATAGTCAGCGCTTCTGTTAAAAATATTAGACAGCAATTTTACTAGTATAAATATTAGATGCGCACATAATACAATAAATAACAAAAATCGTTTGAAGTTATAATGCGCTTCCAGCGAATTACACTGCGTACCTATAAAACCGAAAATTAAAAAAATAAACTCCATCTATTTGATGAAGATGCCACAAATGTTGAATGTCTGAGACTTTCCAGCATCAGTGATGAGCGTAAAAGAAAAATATGGCCAAAGCAGACGACAAAAATTTTCAATTAAAACCAATCCGCTGGCAACTTGTGTGGTTTTTTCTCACAAACCGTTCACGCTATTTTTTAGTATTATTTTTTTATAAATATTAATTTTTCTTAGTTTTACCTCCAGCAGCGTGCAACCACGAAGGGCGCCATTCATTTGTTACGCTTCTCATCTGCTTAAAAGCATTGCGTAACGTCTTCCGGTGTGCTGCTACTTACAGACATGGCCGCTATAGATAGTGCCAAGAAGTTGAAAAGGAAAAAACAATGGAAAAGACTCGGCACAAGTGGAATTAGACACAGTTTCGGCAGCGATACGCTTTGATTGAATGCTTATAATTAATCAGCATTTCTGATGAAGTTATAACAAATACTTTACTGAATTTACATAAACTTGATATGAAAAACTAGTTTAAAATAAATTTTTGCCTCAACACTTTTAATTAAATGTGTGTAAAATAAATGTTTTTCATATGGCTCCATAGAATGTGTCTAATTTCCGAACATATTTTGTTAGATACATATGTACATACATTCTTAGTTTCACAACAAAATTTAAGTATAAAATAAAAAAATGGGGTATTTTGGCAGCCGTAGGTGTTCCCTACAATTTCGCTGGACGTTTGTTTTTAAAATTTCCGCATTAGAGAACGTCTTTGGCTTTAATTTAATTGACAAAAAAAAGTAAGTACAATAAATATTTTCACATAATTCTTAAGTGCATTTTTGGTAAAGTATGAAATGTAATTAATACATATACATATACATATGTATGTACATGCAACATTATATCTTAGAAATTATGTGAATTGTAAAAATTATTATTAATTGTTGGACAAGTAATTGGCGGCTGCTGGAAATAAAATTGTTGGGTATTTAAAATGTTGTAATCGAATTGAATGGATTTTAGTTAAGTTAAAAAAACACATTACTTCATTAAAAACTGAGTGTTGATTGTACAACAAAAAAAAACATTTTATAAGATAAATACAATTCAATAAAGAACTATTTCTTATACTCATTATGGAAAAACTTAAGCAGTTTGGTTCTTACGAAATTTTTTTTTCTTTATTACTACTTCGTATTTGTTTAGTCAATTTTACTATGAAAATTATTAAAGATATAAATAATCCGTCATTTTCGGGAATAAAGACCAAAAAAAAAACCATATTTTTCCGTTTTTGTAGATCAAGTGAATGAATACTTTAAAAGTTGTTAGATTTTCAAGAAATTTCATATCTAAAGATTACTTTAGTTACTGATTGAAACACATTTGCTAAAAACTCAAAATGGCAGATCCAAAGTCGTAAATGGAATCAATTGGATTCACTAAAAATGGCAGAACTCGGAAGCTGGTTTGTTAACACACAAAACGTGACTGAAACCAGTTTCAAAAAAGATCAAAAATAAATACCTAAACCGCACTCCATTTATAACCCGCTTCAATTGTGTTGTATTCTATATTGGACATTTCTTATAATGCAAATAAGAAA
Source organism: Philophylla caesio (assembly GCA_963971545.1). Taxonomy (NCBI): domain Eukaryota; kingdom Metazoa; phylum Arthropoda; class Insecta; order Diptera; family Tephritidae; genus Philophylla; species Philophylla caesio. The sequence goes on from OZ020607.1 coordinate 34,415,674, forward strand.
AATAATTTGTTGATCGGAATTCTTTTCAGGGGTTTTATAGAAGACACACTGGGGCGTTTTATAACTCGGTATGCCGTTCAATAGCCGAGTTCGATCTCAGCTCACTTTTTAAGGAGAAAACGTATTATTATTGAAGATATAAAAAAAAAGTTGTTTAACATTTTCAAAGCACATTTCAGACCTTTAAAATTTCTTTGAAAAAATTTTATGCAACAAATTTTTTGTGATTTTATTTTTACAAACACATAATCCTAAGTCCACTTCACTCTCATGTTAAAAGTAACATAACTCTGCCAACAGATAACACAAAATAAGAATTTACGTAATTTTTAAATAAAAACTCACTTGAAATAATAAAAAAAAAATTAATTTCGCACACCTATTTTCGAAATATTTCATACGTTAAAGTTGTGTATACATCACAAATTGATTGATAACATAAACATGAATCATTTTTAAACAAAAGTTACGTTGAGCAACTCCTTTTTATTTTTTACATATATTGGATTAATTTATTACTTTTTAGTGTAAAAGATAAGCCACATTGCAATTTTGGCATTTGCCTCTGTACATAGGTGCATACATGTTTGCATATATGTACATATTTTGGTAAAATAATACTTTTTGGAAACTTAAGTGACGCCCTTCGAAGCGATTTAAGTTTTTTCTTCATTCGCATTTTTTGAGAACTGCTTTGTGGGCGTTTCCCATAATACGAGTATTAATCGGAAACAATTTCAACGATTGCGAACTGGTTGAGAAATTCACAATGAAAATTTAAACACCAGCTGAGTTAATAAAATGATGAAAACAAAAGGCTTGTACTACAATCATTATAATGCAAAAGTTGGCTTTTTTTTTTTTAATTAGCAATTAAGACAATTAAGTGACCCTTTGACAAGTATTTATTTATATATGTATGCATCAATATCCGCAAACGAGAAATATTAAATTATTTGAGCAATCTTAATGTGAGTTTTTAAAGTACACTTCAAAAGTCCTCGATGGTTGCGGTAGAATCTACAATTTAAAATTTCGGTATAGAAATTGAAGTTGAAGTAGCCAGTGGCGCCTACATTTGACTGAGTGGATATCAAAAACAAAAAATACATGCATAGGATATGATGTACGTACATATGTATAAATGTATGTATGTATGTGCCAGAATTTGTTGTCGTTGAAGTGGAGGCTGTAAAATCGACACAATTAATTTCAAAATGTTCATCGGATAATCAGAACAAACCGTATATTTAATAAAACTTAACACATTAATGCCTTCGCTTTAAATTTTGATAAATAGCATTTTTATATTTACAAATAAGAAAAGAAAAAATCGCAACTGGGCGCAGGGTTTGACCAACTTTGCTCACAAAAGCTAAGTTAATTAATTTTCCCAAAAATAATGCAATTTTTGTATAATAAAGTGCACGTTTGAAGTGATTACAAAATATTATTCATTTTGAGTTTTTTTTTTTTGGAAAATTTTGGCTACTACATATGCTATTTAAAAAAGTTGCGTTTCGATCAAATGCTGCTACCACCGTATACTGGTATATATACCTTGACTTAGAATGAAAGAATGCTGAGTTACTTTTTATAAAACAAACTAACTGCCATATTTATTTAAAAGCTTCATTTTTTGTCTTTTAAATAATTTTTTTTGTTTGGGGTTACACAAACCCGAACTTAATAAAAACAATACATTTTGCATCCTTTATTGAAGTTAAATTATCTTTGTTACCGAAATATTAAGTATATATGTATCTATGTTTATTATTATCGAGCTACGCCTGTATTTAAAGTGAAACCAAATTAATTTCGCTAAGCAAACAAATTTTAGTTATTTTTAAAATTATACAATTTTCACTCTATCAAAACGGAATTTGAATAAGTTGAGCAATTTCAATGACACTTTTTGGTTAAAAGAGCTAAAAGAAATGGAAGTTTTTCAGTGGTGGTACTTGTGTACATATCTATGTATGTATACACATAAATTTGTATGAACATGCGTTATAAACACCCTGTAGGAAAATTTAGACAGTCTGAAAAATTAACCAATCTTAAAGTAGTTGGAAATAAATTGTTTTGAAAGAAATGTAGCGGCTGTGTCTTTAGTTCTTCATTTATTAAGTGCAGCGTGATAAAAATTATTTAAAAAAATGTTATGTTTTTATGTTAATCAAAATATATTCATACATTTTATGCTAAGTTTATAATGTCTGATTGTAATACCTTCTTGATGTTGTGCTACAAAAAATGTACATATATAGATCATATTGTACTAATACTTGAAACCTTTATAAATCAAATCAAAATATGTATATATCCAATCTTCATGATTGTCATTGTAAACGTATTGTTGATTATAAATTTTCGGCAAAGTGGATAGAGGCTGTAGAAAACAACATTTTCACGAAGAGTGTATGAAAAAGAACTAGTATAGATAAGATTAAATAAAATGAGATATTTGCGTAAGGTTAAGTTTCTTTCAAAAATGCATGAATTCATAAAAATTATTAAAAAGAAAACAAAAAACAATAATTTTATAGTTACTATAAAATTGACTTATTTTCAAAACAGGTGGAAAAAGGCAGGTATAAACAAAAGTTATTGAAAACAAAGCAATTTTAAATAGCTGGAAATAAACACATTTTATTGCAATAGGAAAAAAGTCATATACATATAAACATAGGAAAAAAATAATAGAAATTTTTATTTTTGTAATTTGCTGACTAAAAACAGCTATCTCTTTTTTTAAGGTCACAGGTAAACATTTGGCTGTACTAGTTCTTCGCTCATTAATTTAGTAGTATTTTCAATAGCATATGCGATCTATGCGAGCTTGTATAATTTTATTTATAAATCTGGTATGTTTTTTTTAATAAAGCTATCAATATATATGTTTGTATGTATATTCAGAAAAAAAATATTTGAAAAATTTTAAATGCCATGGCGATTTTGCTGGCGATAATAAGATTAATTGACATTGATACGAAGACGAACACAGTTATTTACTTTTATATTTATTGGATATGGCAAACAGATTAAATTGGATATTTTTAACTGACACAAAACGTAAAGCATCATATGTGTCCCATCACCTTCATTCGTGGCTATGTTTGTCCAATAGAATTAGTCCATATGTGTGTATCTACGAACTGAGTTATATAACATCCCAGTAGCAAAAGAATTCATAACTGAAAAAAGTTAGCGAGTTGGTAATAGGTTGCGGGGCAAGAAACGAAACAAATTTCGTTTTAAAATAGTTGTTGTTATTTTCAACAAATGTACTCGTATCAACTGAACGACTCGCTGCCATGGGTATGCGATCCCTTCAAAACTAAATTTTCCAAATAAATCGAAGCAGAAACTATTTACAAACATACATATTTACATGTATATGTTTACTATTGACAATAAATGATTACCGTTATCCTCCCGTTACGCCAACAGTTGCTGCCACGCAAAATTTCGTTTTTATTCCTTTAGTAAATTTTAAGCATCAGTGGAAACCGGTCGTGTGTGAAGTAAAAAATAATTTTTGAAGTATGTATAGCAAACGTCACCAAAGACGATTATTAAATGCCGAAATAAATGAAATTATTAATATAAATATATTAATCGACAAAATCGATAGCAGCCTTATTAAACAGCCAGGCACACAACGATTTGCTGATGAAGCAAGTGCTTAATAAAGTGGAGAAGACAATAAGATTCCCAATTTGCGACGCATCGCACCACACAGAAATTGAAGATGCATACGTAAGTCTAAAGTCGCACCAACATGAAATTTTTATGAACATTCAAATTGCTTTACAAGGTTTCTATTATAAAAAACATCATTCAACCAATTGGAGTTGTAAACGGTATGAAAAAAATTCTCAGCGATAAAGTCATGGTGCAAGTAAATTATGATGGAGTGCACGAAAAAGTGCCATTTAAGAAAATCGAGAATGATGCAATATATGGTTAGTTTTATTTTTCTAATAAACAAATCTTCGTTATATAACAGTTTTGTGTATTTCTTTTTTTCAGAAGCAATACAAGTGGAATACTACACAAAAGGAGATTTTGAGCCGCAGCTCAAAAGAGCCTTCAAAATGGGAAAGAATCGTTTCCACAAAGCCGTTTCCTTGAACTGGCAAGAAGATAAGAACTAAACAAAGTAAATTGCAATCATTAGAAAATGTATATAATTTTTAGTTATGAGTTATGAATTGCATTGATTTATTTTTCCTTTTATGTTTATTTTCATTTAGTAATAAATTAAAAAGTTCAAAACTAAAATATTTGTATTGGATTCCTTTTAGTCGCTATGGCGTACAGCTGATCGATTCATATACTGAAGTATATGAGTTGGTAAGGCGTACAACTGATTGTTTCATATAACCAAGTATGTGAGTCGGTAATGCAGATCAGTGATCGGTTAATATCCCTGGGTAAGCGAGTTGTTCAGGTATGAATTTTCTAGGACATCGCTGTGTTAAAATTCAGCGATGAATTCAGCAGTCAGACCCTCACTTTGGCTCTTACCAACTCATTTACTAGCTATTACCTTTTGCTACTGGGATGTTATGTATGTATGTATGTATGTATGCATACAACTCTTTACTCTGTTTATACGCAAACATACGTACATACATATGTTCGTACTTATTTTTTATGTATCTTTATTGATTTGAAAGGGAGATTTTCGTTTGACAATAAGTTGTTGAATCGAATTGGATGCTTCATAATTTTTACGCACGATTTTATTTAACTTTAAAATGTGTACATTAACAAAAGCCAGCGTATAAACTAAAAAACACACAGCGCACACTTAGTTTTTTATGAACTGATTGATGATAACTTAAATAAATTAAAAAAATTATTTCATATAACTTTAAATCTGGGTGTCTGTCTAGGTAAGGAAAGTTTTAAACTTTCCACATTAAACATTAAGCCTGTCGATGTCCAATAGCTACAAACTTTATATAGAAATTTTATAATTGCAAATTGTATTCATGTCTACGTTTAATATACTGCAAATATACTCGAACATATGTACATACATATGTACAAGGCTATGCACTTAAAAATTTTCCACGTGAGGCAATAAATGCAACCTCAAAGAACACTGAAATTTGAGAGCATATTTTATGAAGATGATTTTGTCAACAGAAGAGCAATAAAAAAACAGTAAATGAAAGCAAACAAACAGGTAAATATAGATGTAAAAATTGGGTGAAGGAGACAATAAAAAAAGGGGAAGATTTTTAAATAACCCAAACCAGAAGTAATGGGAGGTCGTAAAATTTCAAATATGCCCCCGTATTATACTTAGGTGAAGAAAGCCATTCATAAACGTATGTATGTATGTACATGTATTCAAGTACTAAACACTAGCATTGCATAGGTACATATACAGGGTGTCACAAATCTCTGCAGTACTCGATACTCGCAATTTTAGTGCCAACTTTGCAAACCGACGCAGACTTTTTTTTCCTAATAGCAAAAATTAATAAACAACAGATAAAGTCATTATCATTATCGGGATGTAGATATTCTTGATGCCGATTTTACCAAATGTTGTCTAAAAAAATACCGAAAGTATTTTTTTTTTTTTTTTTACTTTAAATTTTAATTAGAGCGTTTTTTATTGCAAAGATAAATGTATAACGTTAGAGCACGGCTTAAAAATCAAGTAAGAAAAACTCAATTCGGGCCGAAACCGAATTTCATATACTCTGGCGATGTATTTTTCTATAGGCCAATTTGAAAAAATTGGTATTAAAGGAACGTTATATGGTGCGCGTGGTTACTTTCTGTTTACAAAAATTTTGAATGATAAGCTTAGTGATATTAAGGGCTATATGTTTACCAAAGTTAATGATGATACCTAATACTGTTATTGAGACACAGTCATTTTATGGTAAAAAAGCGTGGCTACACCTATTTTTCATAATAAAATAAAAATTCAGTTTCTTTGTTCAAAATCGCTCCAAATATCAAATTTCACACCATTCGTTCCGAAAGAAATCGATAAAAACGAAGTTTATGCAATTTTCAAAATTTCCGTTTTATGCGAGGTATGTAGGCGTGGTTATTGGCCGATCTGGAACATTTTCAATACCAATCTACCTTGGTCAAAGGGCAATCTATGTACCAAGTTTCAGGTCAAAGCTAAATCAATTCTTTTTTTTCGTTTTGATCATATTGTTATATATACATATGATGTCTATAGCTATCTCGATTATTTTTGTTTGCTACAAACAATCGTTATACAATCAAAGTTAATTTACCCTTGTGTACAAGAACGCTGTGGTCGAGTGGGTAGCTTCTCATAAAATACATCTGCCGTTCGGAGTCGACACAAAACTATAGGTCCCTCCATTTGTAGTCTAACATTAAGATGCGCACCAAAAATGGTAGGAGAAGTTCGGCCAAACACTGAGCTATATAGTGTCAGCGCCAAATTATTATTATTATTACAAGAACCATTTGTGGTATTTTATGAGATGCTTTCATGGCAGAAATATCCTCGGAGGATTGCCTTTACCTACCGAGGGACGACGGCTATATTTCTATGATTTTATATCAGCGATCGGCAAACTAACACAACTATACTTTTATTGCTCTATGCTTGTGTTGAAAACTATGGTGGTACACTGAGTAAAATGCACAAGTTGACATAAATATCAATAAAAAGTTAACTTAATTTTTTTTCTAATTCTTTAATTATTTGGTTCACGTCTATTTCTTCATTATAGCATTTAATTCTGAGCAGGTCATCTAAATGTTTGTTGGAAATTTTATTTCTATTTTTAGTTTTTATGATTTTTAATGTTGAGAATGTTGTTCCGCAATTATAAGTTGTGGGGAATATGGAGTATAATTTTAAAATTTCTTCTTTGAATGAGGGCAATTTGCTACATTCATATTTCTCCATTTCGCTCATTTTTTTCAAGCAATTCATCATTGCTGTGGTTGTTTTTATAATGCCTTTTTAAAAATATGTATTATTACAAACTAAAATTCGGTGGCAAATTAAACATTGAGACACGCCAGCCAAATTTTCATTGAAAAAAATTCACTCCTTTTTATGTTTTATGTAGTGTAAAATATTGTTGTATTAAAAGAAGTTTCGCAGCGAGGTATTGCCTTGGTGAAAGCTGAACAGCAACTGTCCTGATTTGCTTTGCCGAAACGGCACCAACACAATTGCAAAACGCTGAATATCGTGCGCTAGAAAACTTTTTTTTGTAGCGTACAGAGTAAAAGCGAAAAATTGCTCGCGTATAGCCTGCTATAGGAAATGCTAAATGTGCCGATCGCTGTTTTAGATTCTACCTGTCCTGGCTAAGAAGGCATGGGGCCATGTTCATAGTCAACTTAAAGCCAGCTCTAAAGTTAGCATCAGCTTTTGTGACAGATATCTCACCGAAAAAATTGGTTAAAAAACTGCTACTAACATTAGAGTCGACTTTAACTTGACTACGATTATGGACCATGATAATTTCAAAAGCTTTTCTTTCGTTTTAAAAAAATCAGATTCTCATAAACTCAAAAGTCATTAAATCAACTCGAATTTCGCTCTCCTTACAGCTAAAAAAGTTAAATACAAAAGGAGCACCCTATGCAGATATTGCTCTTTTAAAGTATATTCGGTACATTTACGACGGCCATTAAAACGTGCCACAATAAAGCGCAAGCGAATGAGAAAAGCCGGAAATTCGTTCAACGCATATTCCCACCGCAAATAAAATTCTATAAGAGCAAAACTTAAGGTACTACATTTTATAGCTTATGAAGAACTATGTCTACATGTATGATTTAGGAGAACCAAATTGTAGGGAGAGGGATGTTATTGAATTAATGTTCGTTAAGGATATAACTGTTGGTGGCTCCGAAATGCCAAAACGCCAATGAAGTAATTGCAGACACATCGCAAAAAGTCATGGAAATTAAGATGTTGATAAAAGAATAAGAGATTGAGAGGAAAGTTGTTGGTACAGTCCTATGCATAATTTTCTTTAAAAAAATTCTACGATCAGGTATGATAGTTTAAGAGGTATAGAAATTTTATAAAAATGTTATTTAGTTATTAAAAATCACTCCAAATATGTCTTATATTTATGTCCTCCAATAGCGGTGCGTACTACAACTCGATATGCCGCTGAGTTCAAGGTTCGAGCCTCAGCCAAGGCGAATAAAATCTTAAATAAAGAAAAAGTTTTTTTCATATCGCGGTCACCCCTCAACAGGCAATGGCAAGCCGAGGGTATTTCTGCCATGAAAAAGCTTCTCATAAAATAGATCTGCCGTACGGAGTCGGCACACAACTGTAGCGCCCTCCATTTGTAGTGGAATATAAAGATGCAAAAACTGAGATATGTAAGCGCCAAATTATTATTATTATTAGTAGACGAAGAATTATTATTTTTTTTTTGCATTTCTCTGATTTAAAACAGCAACCTGACTTGAACAAAAAATTACCTTTACACCAAGTATACCTCAGTTGTATACAAGTTTTAAATTTTAACTTATTTCGTTTAGAGTATTCATAAGAAAGTGTATCTTAATTTCTTTTTAGCTATTTTAAGCAGTCGTTATGTAAACAAATTTAATAAACCCAATATCCAAGTGTGTCGGGCTATAAAAAAATTTTTAAATTGTATATCTTTTAATTAGAACTTTCAAAAAAATATCTGGTATGTTATTTTGTTACACATTTGTATTTTTAGTAAATGAAATAAAGTGCAAATTCACACACCTTTTGGAATCTTTTTCCCGTAACTTTGTTACGCCTCATCGTCGTAGCAGTCTCTCGTTATAAGTTTCACAAATTGACAATGTTCAAAATTAGCAAATAAAATCTTTAGTCCCAAGCGGACGTAGATACACATCCACACATAAATATATACAAAGCAAGCTCATAGCATTTTTCTACGAAAACCTTACCATTACCGGGTTTTCAGTGTGGAACGTTACCCCAACTAAACTCCGCTAAAATAAATTAGTGGCACAAGAAATGTAATTAAAAACCGCAGGAATACACTCAAGGGCGTACTCGGCAAGTAGCCACAACCGCATCAGTCTGCATCCCTGTGGCATACTAAGTACTCAAATTTCCAGTTATAGCTCCGCATTAAATTAACACTCGGATACCTTTGTAAAACGTGCACACATGTTCTCGTACATAGACATGTGTATATTTTAAACCTTCATCGGCAATGCCACCTAGATTTGCATTGGCTATCATTAATGAAATTACTTTCGTAGCAGTGTATATACATATATTCGTGTGTGTGTGGTCTAAATACATTAGCTTAAAGCTACAGAAAGCCACAGATGTCGTTGGACGAGCGTACTTGCTAACATATATTTGTTTTACATTACGAAGGCTCTGTTCACAACGTTAGTGAGGCCAATACTGGAATATGGATATGTTGTTGATCAAGTTCATTCCGACCGAATAGAGTCAACTCAAAAATAATGTCTGCTTTTTGCTTTAAGAAATTTTCGTTGGCATTCTCAGTACAACCTTCAACCGCCATATATAAGTCGTTTAAAACTCATTAGTCTATCTACATTTGCTAGTCGCAGAGAAATGCTAGGCGTAGTATTTTTGGTCAAGTTACCGACAGGCTTGATCTCTAGCCCGTCTCTTCTTGGCGAAATAAAAGTAAATGTTCCCTCCCGAATTTGAAAACATTTCCAGCGTGATTACAGTGACTCCAAACTAAAAGCATACCAAACAAACTAAACTTAAAAGAAAAAAATGTATTACAATACACGATATAACATATTTTTTCGATGGTATGACTTTTCATCAATCAATTACTATAATTCTGCGAGGTAAGAACCTGGCCAGTACGTTATTTGGAATTGCCCAACTACTCAATTTGGTTATTTCCAGCCAACATGCAGCATATAATTAAGTGGGCGGCTCTCGTACTTTTCAGGTAATTTATACAAATTTATTCAAAAATTCAAAATTTTCCAGATGCAGTTTTGTAAACTAGTTATATTTATTGCGACAGAGTTACAGGTTCAAGCAGTTAAGACTTTGCTTTGATTTGTGGCAATTTTTCCAAAGTTTATTTTTGAGAACTTTTTTCGTTAACAATTAAAAATGCGGAATATAAGAAAGAGTTTTTCCTTTTTGAAAAAAAAAATTAAAACGCTAAATTTTAATAGAATTCTTAAAAGCTAATGTTTAAAGAAAAAAAAATTATAAAAAACGTGTCCGCAGTTTTATACAAAGAAAAAAAAAAATTTGAACATTAGTTTGAGTCACTGTTAATATGAATATTGCCACCATTTCATTCGTGATATTCAAATTAAAACTCAATTTTCGCTCTCAGTGAATATACTTAAGTTACATAAAAACTCACTTTCTTTCGCATTGCTAGAACGACACTCTCCTAATGTAATTTCTTTGAAAATTAGAGTTTTAATAACTCACATTTATTTATTTTTGTTTTTTTTTATGCCAAATTTGTATTTGTAAAAATTTTCAAATTAATTATAGTTCGCCACATGTCTGCATCAGACTTATTGCCGAACTCTTTCAGCATCGAAACCTACTCTTTCAAAATTTTCTATTTTTGTAATAACATGCTTCACCTGAGAAACTGTAGTAGTTAGTATTTCATTTAGCAATATAAATTATATTTTATGACCATCCACAAATATCTCGATAACCACCTTTTATTTCGGGTACACATGATTTAAAAATAACTTTGAACTCCCTCATTAAGTCTTTCGTAAAACTTTCCTAATTTTCAATAATATAAAATAATGCAAAACTATTAAACCCCAACCGAATTTCGTTTCCACGTTATTATTTAAAAGTTTTGTTTCTCTAACATTACTGTTTTAAGACTTCTACCGAAACTTTTTTTTCAACAAACCAAAACAACAGAGATCAAATTTCTGCAACGATCTTGTGACCTATGTGTAGATAAGTCATTATGTTTAGATGACATAATTTACCTTCGATACTTTTAAAACGTCGAACGCTAACACTAAGTTATTCAATATTTCTTTAATGTGTCCTTAAAAGCTTTCGAAAAATTATTTAATAACATATTAATTCTTTTGGACAATTTTTGTACTTTTTAAACGCGTTCTTGCTGTGGTCTGCAAAAAGAGTTTGTTACTATTAATTAACATTTAAAATTGTTTTATTTTTATACCCGCGCACTTGTGCACAAGGGTATTATATCTTTGTTCGCATAACGGTTGCTTGTAACAGCATAACGGAATCAATATAGATATAGGCATATATATACCAAAATGCTCAGAATGAAAAGAGAAGTCGATTTAGCGATGTCTGTCTGTCAGTCCGTCCGTCCGTCGGTGCAGACAATTGAAATATCTCAATGAAACTCGGTAGGTAGATTGTCATTGACCTAGACCAGGTTGGTATTGAAAATGGGCAACATCGGAAAATAACCACGCCCACCTCCCATATAACGGCAATTGACGAAAATGCAAAATTGCTTTATTTCAGTAGCTATGGAAGCCAATTTGCTCTTGTTGTATTCGAGCAGAAAATCCGACTGTATAAAAATTTTGTTCAGGGGGCGTGTCACCGGCCACTTTTGAGATCATATGTATATGTCTGGAACTACTTTATCGATTTCGTCTAAACTTGGCACACATGTTAGATTGTACCTAGTTAGGTGAGATAATGAAAATGCTTAAAATCGGACGAAAATTTCGCCCGTCTCCCATATAACGGTAATTTTTCAAGACTATGAAAATTTGATACTTCAGTAACTATTGGAATTAAGTCAACAATTCCATTTAAACGAACATTTTAAAAAAGGTAAATGTTACCGCTCACTTTAGAGTTCATATGTACATATATCTCTGGAAATCCTTTATCGAGTTTGCCCAAATTTAGCTAATTTGCTCAAATTTGTATTAAATCAAGAAATCCGATTATATACAAATTTTGAAAATAGAGGCTTACATCAAGTACGGTTTTGCCCGAAATTTGTCTCTGCTTTGTTAATTTAAAAATTTAGCTGAAAGCGTGCGTCAGGTATCTAAAATTCGATCGAACTTAGCCACTTCTTTACTTGTTTTTATAATTTTAATTTTTTTTTTGGAACGTGAACATTAACATAATTACAAATTTTCAAACAAACATATTAGCAGCTCCCTAAACTTTAATGTAAACAACTAATTACAAAGCGAATTGAAAAGTATAATTTATTTTAAAAGTCAATTCAAATGCTGCAAAACGGAAATCGAGAAAAAAGTAATAAAATACAAGGATTAAAAACCCATGAAAAACTTAGTTGAGGGCATTAGAGGGGAAGCGAACTAATTGCAACATGAAGAGCACTGAAAAATTATACAATCGTTAAGAAAAGGCGACAAAGAAAAAGGAAGTGACTGCAATATATGTATGTATGTAAGCATCGCAAAAGTTAGTGAGGAGCAAGGAAATGCAAACTAAACAAGAGACAACTTCAAGCAACAACGTATTATTTGTTGAGCGGTCGCGACTTAAATGCAAATGCCTTCAGGATAGCTATCACTTCATTAACGAAGTTGAAACTGCAGACTGCAGATGTACCGAAAAACTGGGGAAAAATTAGGGAAAAAAACATGCTTTTATTGCCTGGGGATTGTATAATTTGATGACAATTAATTCCATCAAACGGCAATTAATTCGTCAACGACAACAACTGGGCATTAAATAAAAATAAGAAAAACAATGAATAAATTTGAAAGAAATAAGAAAAATAAAATAAAATGAAGGAGGAACATTTATAAACATTGTTGTAAAAGTTCTTCGGCATGCGGAAAACCAAAATCAAATTAACTACCATAAATAAGTGCATATTCAAGTATGTATATAAATTTTCTATCGACATTTTTAAGAATCGATGTCATTATTGAATTTAGTAAAGTCTTGTAGTATCATAAGTGAACTGCATTGTACTTGAGTAGAACGTAGAACGGTGTGAATAAGAGATCTCACCCGAGGCTGGTTGCCGTCGATGTAATGTAATGCAAATGGCAAGGAGCAATGCAAAAGAAATAGATTATGGAAAATATTGCATAAGCATTTATTTTGCCTATTGCACGTTTAAAAGCAAAAGCTTGAGAGGAGAGCAGAATGAGCGAAAGGTGTAACGAGCTTAAAGGAGGCTACAGAATTAATAATAAAAACACAGTTGTCAATATTGACAATGACATCATTGTAGGATAGACAGCAGCAACCGGTGTTCAATGTTTGTTCTTGTTGTTGGCAGTATTGTCACTTGAAGAATAAAAATAAATAGATAAAGACAACAATCCGAGATATTGGACGAGCAAAAAGATAGGGATCAAACTGTACAAGCAAATGACTGTATGTACATACATACGTATCAACATAATAAATTCAACATAGAGTAAAGAAAAAACTTTTATTTTTTCAATAAAAATCAACAACAGCTTAAGCGATGTAAAAGCATACTTGCACATAGAAATCAAACACTCTGGCTATTGAGCATCAGAATTCCTAGAAGTTCTGCTAAGCTATGACAACTTATTGATAAACAAGTGAAGTTGTGAATTTTGATAATAAACTGAAAAATGTATTGATACAATCTTACAAATAAAAAATCAGTAATTCGATTTGCGATTTTTTAAAAACATATAGCGAACAATTTTTTAACCAACCAACGGTCCGTTTTTTTTTTTTTAATAAATAATTTTAAGCGTAAATCAAAAAATTTGCCTATACGTACATAAATATAAACAAATTTAAATGAATTTTATTCTCTTCCACTTTCATAATAAATACATATTCGATAATATGTGACTTTTGAGACGACGTATTTAATGCTAAAATAAAGGTTTGTCCATAAATTCAACTTCTGCCGTTAGATTTCGAGGTGAAATGCTAATAAGATAATTTTTTATTTAGATAAAAAAGCGAAAAAGAGATAAGATAAGTTTAGATTAAAATTGATGAACTCAAGTACTCAAACTAAATTTTTTTTTTTTTTGATTATATCACGTTTCAATCGTCATATATCCTCTATATCGCCTACATATTGATTTTAGGCGATTATGCTTAGCCCACAATCGCATCACTGTGATCTAAACCATTTCCCTCTAAAGGAAGAAATGAGGAAAGGATTTTTATAATGAAAAAGTTATCTTGTTGAATATTTTGTATTCAATATTTTCAAAATCTCATAATTAATAGCTTATTTTTTTGCATCAAATCCCAGAAGAATTAAAGAGATAGCTTAAATAAAAATAGTGGTTTTCATAACTGAAAATATCTAGCAAAATTCCAAAGTGCATGAATCACTATTGCATACCCCGAAATTGCTAAAGGAATTCGCGATCTACATGAATATATGAATACTACGTGAATACATATACATATATGTACTTATAGTTTGTCACTTGAAATGAACCCTTGTCATCATTCAGCAGCAATTAGAGAGATTTTTGAATTTTTATTCTGCTAGTACTCGTTTTTAAGGACAAATAGAGCCTTACAAATAGAAGGGATATGATTTAACGAAAAAAAATATTAAAAAAAAAAACCAAAGAAAACACCTCATGGCAAAAAATGGCTTGCCTCAAATCTCTCAATCATAAATATTTTTGCATGGCAATTTTGAAATATTTTATTGGGAGGAGGCAGCGAACATAAGTATTGATACAAAAAAATGTAAATCTCCATACATATAAAAGTGTAATAAACTTTGTAAGCAATCAAAAAACATTCAACAGACTTTAATAAAAAGTACTCATGTTTTTGAGACGAAATTGTTTCCCCATTCAAGTTTAGTATAATACAATGCAATTTGTAGAAAATCAACGAATGAGCTATAAAATTATTGATTTGGAAAAATTTTTTTAAATGTGTACATTTAATAAAGTTTTATTGAATTCAAAAGCTGCATTAATATGTTTGTTTCATCTGGATAACTTCGTTTTCATTGAAAATTTCCTTGATCCAAAACAGCGCTTTAACTCCCCTCTACATATCGTCTGTCTTCCCTATTACAAGCGAAAATATAGGGAACAATGGCGAGCAAGGAAATATTCCCGGAGCAACCCAACAATGATGCCAGATTATAATAGGTCAGTACATACATACGAAAATATGTCTGTTTGTAGGTAGATATTTGCAAACGGCAATATTAGCGGAAGTAAATTGGCGTGGAAATCACTGACAGCGAACAACCAAAAGCAACAAACAAAAATTCTTAATAAAATAAAATCATCGAACAAAAGCTTCAATACGACGCTAAAAGCAGGCGAATATATACATACATACATAAGATATTTATATATAGTACACTTCAGAATAAGGGTATGTGCTTATCCGCTATGAAACGGGTAAAAAGTGTGCAAAAAAGCAGGTTTATTCGCAAAAGTGGCCGCTGTAGTCGAGTGGGTAGCAGTGAGCGCTATTACTCGATATGCCCATGGGTTCGAGGTTCGAATCTCAGCCAAGGTCCTAAACTATAAATCATAGAATTTATTTTTAATAGCGGTCACCCCTGCGAGGATTTTTCTGCAATGAAAAAGCTTTTTTTTTTAAATACATCTGCCGTTCGGAGTCGGCACAAAACTGCAGGTCCCTCCATTTGTGGTAGAATATAAAGACGCACACTACAAATGGTAATGGTAGGAGAAGCTCGGCCAAACCCTAAGCTATATATAGTGTAAGCGCCAAATTGTTATTATTATTATTATTCGGAAATAAACCGAATGCTGGAGGCAAGCCACGCGCCCAGGAATGATATTGAAACGATATGTCGCTGACAATAAAAAAGGCTATGCGCGCCTTTATATCTGCTAGCTGCGCCTTAACAAATATGCATTCATACATACATATGTATGTAGGTACATACTCGACACCAATTAAATACAGAGTTAAAAAAAAAATAGCACCGATATACTTCATTGGTATACAAAATTGTAATATTGCAGACATTAAAAATTATGATGTACATACAAAGGGTACATTGTAAAAATAATTTTGTCTAAAGATATGCCTGCCATATGTATATCCTTAGATACTTGTATGTATACAGCGTAGGATAAATATAATTTCAGTTAAGGGTTTAATAAATATCCTGTCTAACTTTGATTAAAATTTATTTAGTAGAAAAATAGTTTTATATCTTCCAAAATCCCAAAGAATTTTTATTTATCGTCAACAAATTCTGATTAAAAATTTGCACTTCTGGAGGAAAATTGATTAACCTCTTTAGTTCCAAATCATAAATTTTTAAAATTATTGCAAATAAATTTCTCTTTAATCATTATAACAAAAGATCGCCTTCAAGTATTCTTGTATTTAAGATTATGCTTTAAAAGTATGACCAATCAACTAAATAAGTGTGCCTTGTCTGGATTTTCCTGCACTTCGTTTCTTTTTTAATGCATTTCTATGTAAACATACACTTTTTTTTAGTACACTTTCATTATTTTTACTCGCTTCGCGTCAAACCAAAGTCATATGACTAATGGGTTATATCAGTGAAACACCAAATACAGAAAAATGCATTGGAAATTTTGAACGTTTTTCTTAAAAATAAACCACCTTTTATTACTAAATATAGTAAGGCAGTAAACTTAAAATATTCAAATATCCACATCAATTTTTCTTTATTTGCATGCACTACATAGTGTGTACAATTGTTCACTTTTAGGTATTCATTTTTTCGACAGCCGCGGAAGTGCTGCGAAATTCTTGGAATTCATGGCCACCACTGATGACTAAGAAAGGACACCCACCCACCAAGTATGCAGCTACATACCACTCTCACCGAATCGCATTGCTTTTATTGTTGAGTGTTGAGTCAACACACTTGACGGCTGTTGCTTGTTCCTCCATTTGTTGTGGTTATTATTATTTTTGTGGTTGAATATTTGCGAAAACACAGCTGTGGGCTATTATTGAAGTCGAAAACAAGGGCTCAACTAAGCGGGAAACGAAAGGGTGCACAATAAATGCGAGGCGGTGGGTCAACATGCGCATGAATTTTATTCGACTTCCGTTTTCCGCTCGAATTCCGGCTATTTGGTGTTAGTGGATTGGTGAGAGTAAACTTTAAATTTATTTATGCATATGCAAATGTGTTGTATGGGCGGAAATATTTGTTGCAGCAGCGAAAAACTAAAACTTCGCAAAAACAAAATTGTTTGCATACAAAATTTTGTTGAATATTACTTAATGGCGTTTTTTGTGTTTTTTTTTTTTTTTTTTTTTGTTGATTTGTCTTTTTGAGTAGCAGGTGGTAAAGTATGGGTGTTGGCTTTTTTTTTTAACAGAAACTCGCATAAAAAAACTAAAGTCAATCAACTTTTAGGGTAAGTTAGTAAAACTGATAAGCTGTGTATGCTATTGCCTGGAGAGTAGCGGTTTTAGAAAATTTATATAAAAAAAAATATAAAAAAAACAATTTTTTGAAAAGAACGCCTTTATTCCAACAAATATCTTGCCACCCACAAATTTAGCTTAAGTTGATGTGGATTTCAACAAATATATGACATGTAAAAACACAAATCTCCGAATTGTTTCCGGAAGCGCACTTCAGTTCGCATAAATGCAACGCAAGCCGAGCGCGATTACTTGCAACAGCTGAAAAGTACATGCATACATACATCTGTATGTATAAGTATATGTATGTATGTGACTTAACCGAGCGATCAGTAGCAATGTCAGCGCTCATTATGTAATTGACAGCTAAAATGTGATTTGAGCAAAGGCGACAAAAACTGCACACATTTACTCGTATCTGAAGGCTCGGCACGATCACTTCGCGCAATATTGCAACGGATGTACAACAATAGATATAAATACATACATACATATGCAAATGAAAAAAAAAGGTGTGTGTGTGTGTGTGAGGGCAGCACGCAATTAGGGGACTCCCTTAGTTGAAAACCATTGTGACGAAAGAAAAATTCAAATGCGTTGCTAGCATAATTCGGTTGAAGATGAAAAAAAAACAAGAAGAACAACAAGAAAATGTGGGCGGGCGATCCATTGAGAACGTGCATCCAATGGCGAGTTGCCTCGATCTCGAAGAGCACTCATTTTTTGTATGAGCATTAAGGTGATCTATAAAAGTTTATGAAAAACATAAAGCCGAAATTTTAATGAGCTCAGCACCTGGAATCGTTTGACAGCGGAAAAATATATTGCTTTTCTTGACATTTTTTTTTCTTGTTTTTTTCTTTTTTTCATCAAAACATGAATGGATGTCGCCAAAACTTTTCCATATACAAATATGTGTATTTTATAAGGATAAAAACTGTTCGTAGTAGGGGTAAATAATTCATGAAAATTTACATATATTTTTTATTCAAAAGACTTTGAAGAATAGCTCTGACTTCTTCATTTAAATCTTTTTAAAATAAATTTTTGTTTACGTCTTGGGTGTATATTTTGGACTTTTGGGATGCCCCATAAAAATCGCTTTTATTCTTCAACGTCTTTTGAAGAGAAACCGAATTTAATTAAAAGCGGTTTTTATAATATTTCAACGAAGCATAAACTATTAGAAATTGTAAGCACTTGAGCGGCCTTATTTTTCTTTTTTTTTTGTTTAAATATAGGTATTTTATGATGTACATACAACAGTGCTAGGGTGTGAGTGCATTAAAATTTCGCCTGTGGCCTCTTTTTGGAACACCCTAATAGGCATTGCTCACACAATCCTAAGCAATCATTAAAAGCTATCTGCATTAAGGCTTATCAGACTTCATAAAATATTTTCTTCATTTTTTGGACTATTCTTATCTGGAGCGTGGAGCAAATGCTTTCAAAAATCGGTTAATGTTTTATCTTTGAAACAAAATTTAGGTTAAAAACCGCTTCAACAAACGATGCGGTTCGGATCGGCGATTCAAACCACTTAGAAGAAACTCGAATCGCTGCAAGAATGGATTGACTAGTAGCAATTGTGAAATCAGCCCTCATTCCATAGTAAATTTCCTAAAATTGTAGATATGTACATATATGTAATTAACATTATTATCTATAAAAATATTTTTTTTTTTTTCAACATAAACGGAGAAAATTATTATTCTTAAATATTTAATGGATACTGTTAATTTAGCTTCAATATGAAAATTTTTCAGATCTTCTATAAATTTACTACAATTTAAAATTTTTTTTCAATATCTAAAAAAATGTAATTAGTAATTGCATTCCAATTTTTTTAATAGCTCAGAAATAATCAACTATTACGTAATAGCAAAACCAATATTAAGCGCCTATTTTTTGCTATTAAATACTGTTGATATTATGATCAATAATTACCATTGTTTAAATCTAAAAATTTTACTTTATTAATAAGAAATAAAATTACACTCGAGATTTTTTTGTATAATTTTCCTTAAAATTATGAACAAATAAACTGAGACTTAAAAAGTAATCATTGTTTTTTGATGAAACACATTATTGAATTAATTACACATTTTTAATATGAACTCACAAAATATCTGTGCATCAGAAAAAACACTCGAAACTAAAGTATAATTTTTTATAAAAAATAGTGCTCTATAAATAATTTTAAATTCTAAATAAACACAAACAACTTTTTTTATGGCGCTTTTTCTATACTAATCACAAATTTTTATTATTAATCACAAATTTTACAATTTTAAAACAATTTTTTGGATAGAACTCATATTGAATTTGATAACTTCGACCTCAATAGACGGCAGCCTTTTTTCTAAATTAAATTTTTGTGAATATTCGTACCAAACTTAAATTATTTCACATAAGTTCAGAATTTGTCGAACCGAGCCAAAAAAAATTGTTACACGAACTCAAAACATTTTCACCAACTACAAAAATTTTAAAAAGAATATCGATGTAGGTACGCATGTTAATAAACGTTTAACCTAAGAAGCGGTAGTAAACAAACTCTAAATATCTGAGTTGGTCTGGTCTGGTCTAATGTGAAAGTATAATTACACATGCACATACATACATAAAACACATAACATGCACATTTCTGCAGGTCGCTTGTGGCAAGATCACAGACCGACATTCGACGCCTTCTGTCATTGGGTATCACTTACATACGTAACATACTCGTATTTTTTGTTGTTTTGCCAAGAACCAAGCATCGACGAATGCACGTCTCATTACAGCTGTTGATATTGTTACATTGTATGAGTTTCCTCTGTCTGCACATCATTTTTAAGCGCATGTAAATGTTATCGTTGTTATTGGTTTTTAGATATTCTCGCTTGAAAAGCTTTAAATTAACGCGAACGCATTCAGAAGGTATGGGCGTGCGTTCACGTGAGTTCCCCTCCCACTTTCCTTACTAAGCACCGATGCGCTTTGTCAAAACTTTGTCAGCTGTTTCTGAAATTGTCTCCACACCACTGCGCCCACTTTTCCCCTCTCAATGCACGCGTAGAAACATCCGAGTACTCGTATGTTATAAATTTTCGTTGATACTTTTACATTTGTATGTGTAGATACATTTGTAAATATATACATGAATACATACATACATACATATAAATTTGTACACGGATTTTTGTTTTTCCGGGGTGTGACACAGTTAATTATGGCTTTTCTACTTCCTGTACCAAGGCGTATTCTGTTTATGCAACTGATTTGTATTTGTATATTTTTGACCCTATTTCATGCCATTTTCAAGCTTACTGCAATTTGATGAGCGCTATGGGGTTGCCACGCTCCTGCTTTAAGTTAGTTTGTTGTCTTTGAATGCACATAAATTTGAATTTTTTCTTGTGATTTTGTTTGCGTTGCCATCAACGTACAAAATGCATAAATTTTCGGTGTTCGATCTTTAGTCCGTTCTACGAATTTTTTCACTCTCATACTCGTGTTGGTTTCTTTAAAAATATACGGAAGAGTTTTTTCAATCGAAAGAAATTTTCGAAATCAATATTGAAATGTTGTTAAATCGATATTACTCCAGTACCAAAGATTTTGTCCTTTGAAAATGTTATAGACTTGAATATACGCATATCAAAACAGTATTTTCTTTCGTATGTGCTCTGTTTCACAGACTTAATTTAAGAGAAATAGAAAATGTAGGAATTATACAAAAATGGGTGCAAACAAGCAATAATTTAATACTAATTTACTGCTACTCAACTCTAACAGATTAGCAAAGCTGAATTCTGCCTGTCCAACTTCATAATAGTAATAATACTCATTATCCCAAAGGTTTTTACCCTCAATTTCGTACGCTGGCAACTTCTCGCTCTAACAGCCCAACCTAATATTAACGCACGGCGCAAATTTACTGTCAAAAATGTTTCATGCTCATACAGTTGTAAGGGAGTAACCGAAATTTAACGCCGTGCCAAGGCACATCATATAGGTAGCCGCAGCAAACTTTTTTTTTTTTGAACTTTTTTCATATTTTATTTTAATTTAAATTGTCAAATTTTGAATTTCGTTGTGATAAGAATGCTTTCAGTACAATTCAAGGAAGTTGATAAAATATTTTTGAAATTTTAGCTTTTAAAAGCAAAAACAAAATATACAGAGCTCAAATTTTTTTTTTTAATTTTTCCCACTGCTGCTACCTATTGAATGTGCCTTGCGCCGTGCGCAAAAAGCTAACTTAATTTACAATTTTCATTTTGCGTGACATTGCGATTTGACGTTTACCTCACCATTCAGAGTGATGCGCATAATGAATACTGTTTTTATTTGTTTGGATTAACAAAAAAAATTGTCAAAAAGCTTTGAATGAAAACTTTTTGTAAATTTGTACATTGTTTGAAACTTGGGAATATGATTTGTATGATTATTATTGCATCTGTAATATAAAAGAAGAAACAAATCAATTGCTTAACTTATTAATAAGTCCATGTGTTGAAGCTCTGCGTATAAATAAAGACTATATTTAAGGTTTAAATAAAAATGTATATGTAACATAAGGTAAAGCAAATCTTCCATCTTGAATTGTTTTCATTCGAATTTGACAGCTGTGCAACTCTGAGCTGCACGCGCGCGCAAAATAATTTCGGTTCAGTTACAAAAAGCTTTTGCGCAGTGCGCAAAAAAAGCGCAGTGCGTTTATATTAGGTGGGGCTGTAAATCAGCCATCTTGACCGCACTTAGAAACAGTGTTGTTCCTTTGCCAAATTTGGTTACCAGTTTTGTAAAAAAAATGTTGAATTGTAGCAGAAAATTAGGTGATACTTGTGGAACTTATAATACGGATTATTGATTGTTTTGACATTTTGAATAATTTTTCTTATTTCTTGATGTTTCGTTTTCTAAGAGCGCGAATTTGAATAAATTTTGTAAAAATTCTCAAGTATTTGTATAATGAAACATTATTTGTTAAATTATTAAGTGAAATAGAGCTCTGGGGTGCATTTCGGTAGACACGATCAACAATTTTATTGGCATTAACAATGCAATATTTTATTGGCAAGAAGAAAAGTATCCATTTTTTAATAAGGTTTAAAAAATTGTTAATATTTATCTATGGGCTCTGAAGATATTCTCTATATATGTAGTTCGATAATCTGCTCAAATTTAAGTGTTTGACACTGCTCCATAAAATCATCGTCATAGAAGAACTACCATTTCTCAAAAGCCGCCTTCAACCGACTCGGTCGTCTCGATCACATCAGCTCTAACATTTAAATCACAACTCTATGATATATCAACGTCAATTTTTCGGTTTCTCGGCTATCATTTGGAAAAAACTAATTTTATATTCAATACAATCTATGGATGTTGTATTCTAATAATTTTAAAGGCTACAGAAACTTCATCGACCTGCTTTGTCAGTATTTTATCAGTATTTTTTTTTCCAAAAACCCCTCCTTCAGTGCTTTTATGCTCATAAGTGTTGAGGATTCCCGTCAGATTTTTCATGAACCAATGATTGGAACTAAACTAAATAAATGTCGGAAAACCCACGAGGTTCTACTTTTCCGAAAAAAAATGAATCGCTGGTCAAACATTGGTTTGTTGTTTGTACGATTTGAATGCATTTGACCACTTTACATTACTTTCTAAATCATTATCGAAGAGATTTTTCTAATTTTTTCATCCTTAAACTCTAAAAAGTCGTATTGTGCGTAGGTTTCACCGGCAATTTAAACATAAATTATTTTTATTTTTTACATTTTTTATATCAAGTTCATAATATTCAAATCATTGTGGTTGAATTTTGTATGTAAATATCTTCACTTATTTGTAATTTTTCCTAAGAACGGCCTTCTTTTATTCCCGTTTCTCTAATACTTACCTCCTAAATACAACATTGAGCTAAGGGCGTTCAAACTGGCGCTGTCACAACGTACAACACTTTTCATTATTCCATCATGATGATTTTGGAACATTGAGGTACTCTCTATATTTTCTTTGTCAAATAGCTGAGAGCTATCATTGCAGATGAAGTTTTAGTAACAATTTTTTGTTACATTTCGTTATAGCTCCTTCATTTATTACGCGGTGCGTGTGCTCGAAAAAAAGTACACCGCAAGTGATGACATTCGATACACAGCTAGCCGTTTGTATCCATTTCAAATATCAGCATTTTTATTCGAATTTACGTGATTTTTCCACAAATTGCAAATCAAACAAGCTCAAATCGCTTTACAATCAGATGATTTTTTGGGCAACAACACATTAATCTGGAGTTGAAAGAAGCTGTCTTGCAAGAATATTGAAAATGCTTACCTTTGCAATTCAATTGTTTTACAATTCTTACGACAGCTTGTTACTCAAAAAGTTGCTTAACACCACTCACAGCGATACACGGCGAATAGCACGTTTTTATCGCACCACACACACTTTCTTCTTACGTACATACATGCTTTCGAAAGCGACCGCATGCAACACATGCAACAACGATAAATTAAAGTCACCCCAAACGAAGAGAAAACATTGTTTGTTGGACTTAAGGGAAATATTAAGTGCATGATTGGTGGCAGCAGATGTGCGGATATTTGGCCCCCACCTATCCGCCACCAATAATAACAATCAGAAGGCGAGCCTTCACCTCTGTGAGTGATTGTGGCGTGTGCAGCTAGATACACACACACACTTTCAAGTAACCACTGCAACTATGAATAAACATTTATGTATGTGTGTATGTGTTTGTGTGTGTGTGAATGTATTTAGTTAAGTATTTGCGGCAATCGCATTTTCCCCTTTGCACTAGCATACATACGTACAAATATATATGTATTTTGAAGTAACAGTGAGACAAAATGTATTTATGCGATATGCTCTTGTTGCAAGGGAAGCATAGATACCATTGAAAAGCAAGCGAGTATTGCACCATCTAACATAACTTAAAGTTGCAAGTCGGAAATATTTGTTCGAGCTTATATCGTCAAAAGATTCTTGCAATCCCCACACACATGTATGTATATATAAATTTACTTACATTGCTTTTAAGGATAAGGCACCAAAATTTTTATTCGACATCATTTTGATTGATTTCAGCTGTCATCTGGAACTTTGCTGGCAGCGTACAAATTCATTTTTTTTTTCGTAAAAAATGCGTTAAACTATTTGAATGGATAACGAATAGGGTTTTGTGATTAATATTACAAGTCAAAGTGAACTGTATCTATTCTTGTTTTTAATTTTGAGCAAACTCATTTGGATTTCATGCATAAATGGTTGAATTGGTGGTATATTTTAAAACAAAATTTTCTGCATAGCGAGTTAATAAATGTCTAGCAGATTATTATAACATTTTTATTACATGGGTGCTTTATTTTTTTAATTGCTAATGTTGAAGTAACGAGCTTAAAAATGATGATATGTATTTATCCTTTCTGTTAGTTATTAGTGACAAACTTGATTTGCCCGTTTAAAATATTAATGTATATAGTTCTTATTTTTAGTTTAGGATTTTTTTAAAGCGAGGGATAAAAAGAGAAAAGCCCAACATTTAAAGTCAAGAATTCAACAGAGTTTAAGACGAATTTTTAACACCCATTCGAATACGTTTGTGCATAATAGCAAAAAATGTGATACTATGATGTGATGTTACACGATGTCGCGTGAGTACATGTGATTAGAAGTCATGTGATGTAACCATTTTATTATTTTCAAGATGTTATTTAGTGTGATGTGATAATCATGAGATGCATACACTTGATCCGTGAAAATTTCAAAATAGTCAACACGTACGAAAACAACAAAATACCATATTGTTTAAATTATAATCTTGTAAATGGAACGCATGTACGTAGTTTAATTTTATGTTCAATCAAGCAGCTAATTCAGCAATGAGCAAAGCTTTCCCAATTATAGCGCCGATTATAGTTAATTTTCCTTAAAAAAATCTCAATTGTTAATTAAATGTTAATTGAGTCGAAATGTCGATGCAACCCTGCGTTGCTTTATTTTGCAACTTAATCAGAAAACAAACAATAATTGTCACTAGTAAAATAAGACATCATAAATGAGCACAAAACGTAGCGCAAAATGGTTGCTAAGATTATAATTTTAGGCTTCCTTCGACGTATTTATGTATCTTCGATCTAATAATATCTACCTAAAACTCATAATCAACGTCGCGACGGGTCGCTTTTATTATGTCACTTGAGAAGGCGAGTAAATTGGCTATTTAATATGTTTACTAGAGTAAATCGTTCAACTATGAACAAACCATAACAGATTTATGGTTACATATTTGATGGAAATATGAGCAAAATTCGCAAACTGTCAAACGTAAATCGTTTTGTGGTATATTAATATAGGCCAAATATTGCGCAACATCCCCGAGAAAATAAATCTCAAAACACAATATTATATTTCCTACACTTGAAAATTGTATGTGCTAAAAAACTGATTCGGATTAAAAAAGTTTTAAATTTTTGATGAAAGGTTTTCAAGGTTAAAAAAATGTTTCTGAATTTTACACAAATTTTAAAACTTTTATTAACGGTTTTAAATATTTAATGGCGACAGCAGTGATTGCTCTATCTTGGAATGCGGCTGAGTGTCTAAGCTTAAAACTCTGCCAGGGAATGTAAAATAAAAATCAAAAAACGTTTTCTTTCTAATAGCGGTCGCCCCTCGTCCGGGAGTGTCATACCTTTGAATGTATTTCTGCCATGCAATTGGTGATATAATGTGATGCCGTATCATATGATGTGATATTATGGTATGAGATTTGATATAATGTGCTTTATGTACATCAAAATTGAATGTAACTTGCCTTCAATGAACCAAAGAAATATTCGATGTTGTATCCTATTTACAATAGAGTTGAAATTTAAAATTTAAGAAAATATTGGCTGGTCCAAAAAAAATAAAATGACAAATCTACGGAAGTCTTGCATTTCATAAATTAGAGCGATTGGTAAGCAATAAAAAGGCCAAAATCGAACGTGCTTATAACTTCGCTGGACAAGTGTTAGTTAGAAATGCGATTTTTTCGTACCAATTATCATTGACCTTACACCTAAATGTTCCATATACGAGTATTCTTAAAACACATTTTAGAAGAGAACATTTCCTGTTTCTCTTAAATTTTATAAAAATTGCAAAATAAGAGTCAGAAGTCACTTTTGCTGGAAAATACGAGCCAACCAAAAACGGCGCAGCAGAGAGTATTTTAAAGAAAAAAAAAGGTGTTGAAAGGCAAATGCATAGCTAACAAACAAAGGAATTAAAGAGGGAAACACAATAAAATACGGCAAAGTCAGCACTTTTTGTGGTGAAAAGTAGGAAGCGGCGAGAAGAACCGGTTGACTAGGCATTGTTTTAAATTTTTCCTATGTGCGCGAAGCAAATCCACATTTGTTAATAGAATACAGATCCATGTGTATGTATTAATGTCCGTGTAAGGATATGAATGTTCGTATGCTGACCACACACATGAATACTTACATATGGAAAGGTGAAGTTATTCAACAATGCTGTGAAGATGTTTGTTTGCATATACTCCCCAAACATATGTATGTATGTACACAAATACAAGTGGTATAAAGGGTATTTGAGTGGGCATATAAATACAAATGTACATACATAAATATATACATACATACATACATACAGTCATTTATTTGTTGGTACGATGCGAATAACTTTGTGTAAACAATAGCATTCAACACGACCGAAATTCTCCTACTGTTGCTTGCCATATCAGCTCGTAATGTTAAATGATTGCAATGCATTACTCTTACAGTGTATGTACATACCTTGCATACCATACACACACTATTCGATTTATGTAAGTACATACATATGTAGATATGAATGTATGTAAGAAATCAGAAAGCAGACGCAACAACAATAATCGACGGAAACTGGTCGAAAAGAGGAAATAAGTGAAAGCAGCGAAATATATACATATATATACGAGAATATATGTAGGTATGTACGTGTGAATAATAAAAATAGAACAACAACAGTGAAAATAGAAAATTTTAACAGAATATTAGAAGCTGTTAAATGTTAACAGTCACTGTTAGAAAATTTTAGCGATTTACATTACAGCGCATATGAAAGCAAAGACGTGATTGAAAATACATTGAACAACTCAAACTACAAACATACAACACAAATGTTATGCAGCAAAGGTGCATTTAACAGTATGTAACACAGTACGATCTCGGTAAAAGAAACAGTTTACAATTCCGGCAGTTATTTTGATTGAGGTTGTTGTATTTAACGGGTCCCAAATAACGCAATGGAAATCCCAAGTACATATCTTCGCAAAGGAGAAAGGCAACAGTTGAACGATTGTAGTGTTACGAAAGAAGAAGGATAAAATTTAGACCGTGGTTTTTAAAAAATATACGCATAAGTGGCAAATCTATGTTGCCCCTTTCTAGATTAGTTCAATTTGGAAATTATATAAGCGGAAAATGAACTCTAATACAGTTCATATACGAATTACAATTTTTTGAAGCAGCAGTATTTTGTTTGGCTAACTCTAACCAAGACTGATAAATTAGAAGATTGCGACATTATCGTTCCGTTATCTTTTTTGGTTTCGGTTTGACAGCTGTTTGACGTAATAGTGTACCAGAATATCGAGTCGAAATGGAAAATAAATAGAAATTCACATTCGTGTGCAAAACAATTGAACAAATAGTAAAGAGTTTGTTTAAAAACAAACCTTTCTATGTTAAATTGATTAAACAATAGAATTTAATAATTATATGTTCCATAGCCACTTTTTAAGAGTTGTACAAATACATCATTAGCTTAGTCAACAACACGGGAATATCACAATTTTATATATGTATTTTAATGTACATATCTACAAATTGCTTTATATTCGATACATTTTGCTGTTTTTGATCAGACACTACTTTCACAATTGTACACTCGTGTGAGCGCGTTTGTTTACGATTTCGCCGCCATGTTTATATTTTCATTTTGCCTCAGTACGCTATGACGCAAAAAATGTAGCAATCTTCTAATTTATCATTCTTAGTTCTAACCGAGGTATCGCGTTTATCAACTGTTGCCTTTACCGAACGCGTACTGTAGCCGGCCCCATTTTGGAGGCATCTAAACAGTCACTGTCACTGCTTAAATGTCTGTTGCTGCAATGTTAACTATGTGTGTATACGGCTGCTATAACATTAAACGGCATTCCAATAGATTAACAGCACGTTTCTCATGCGCTGAATGCCGCGTGCTATCGCTAACAACACCACGCGCAGCTCCACTCGCGCTCCTCAGCTACAGCGGCGATGGCAGACAAAGCAGCTCTTTTTAGCAGCAGCCGAGCAATGGATACGGTGGAAATCAAGTTTTAGTACGTGTTCCTCCGTGTTTGAAAACAGTTCATTCGATACCTGGTGTGGCAGAGTGTGACGCGAACGAGTGTGTGTTTTTAAGTGTTCATATCAGTAAAGAAAATACCTACTACACACATATACATACATACATAAATAGTAGACTAATTTGGTAAATTCATTGTGAAGTGAGTTAAACAGAATATTTAATTTTTCTTAATTTTAAAATTTAATAAAAAAATAGTGCAACATTTAAGAGAAAAAATCATTTTAAATAGCTTAACTACATTTAAGAAAGGCCAAGGCATGAGCGCGTGTCTGCGAACTACTCGTATTTCATATTTATATAAACGCAAACATGCTCACATAAGCGCGCACACACATGTATGTATGTATGCATATAAATATTGCAAATATGTATGCATATGTATGATTATGAAGGAATACTCATAACTGCTCATACCTACAAGAATGCAAGGTGCCCATTAACACACATACATACATATCTACATATCGATCAACTATATTTGTGCGGCTCGTGCAAGATGACTTAAAGTGTAAGCTATTTAGTGTAATTTTCGATAAAAAGAAAAAATAGAAAATAGCAATTTAATGAAAGAAGATAAATGCAATTGCCTGAAAAAAAAAATTAAATAATTGGCTGTAAATTTTGTGCATAAAACTACTAAAAATATTCAAAAAGGGGAAGAAAAAATGGAAAACCTTCAGAAATTCTTTCAAAGTGAATAATCGAAAATCGTGTGAATCCTTTACTACTGCCCAGTGCAATACTCGAATGCATCATTGTTAATGCTTCTTCTACTTCTGTAGACATGCCATGGCAGCAAATAATCGATTTGCCACAATTAGTTCGACTGTCCGTAACTACACGTGCCCCACGCGTCCCCTCCATCACCCATCGACGACAATCCTTCTATGTATTTATGTATGTACCTTCGTGCTTCGTTTTAGTCGCTTACATTTTCGAAACGCCTTAAGGCATGCTAACAAGTGTGTTTGTATGTACGTTTTCATATTTGTATGCAGCCAATTACAATGGTCTACGGTGCGTATAACGCACATAAATACACGCATAATGCTAGTGTTGTTGCAATTGTTGTTGTTGTACAGTTCACTTTGTGTTGGTGTTAGTAAGCTGTTTTTGTTTTGTTGTTGACCCAACGCTTGACCTAAAGGCATATGAAATCAAGTGAAGCGGGCGTTTGTACGAAAATATGTACGAACAAGTTTGGCATATGAAACATGCGAATGCGAATGCGATGCGAGTGAATGTGTGTGTGTGTGTGATGATGTTTAATATATTTAGTAGTTGTGTCTGCAATTTAAAGCACGATTTGTGGCATGCTGCAAAGTAGCAACTAAGAGCGTAAGCCAGTAAATGAATTAAACCTAAAAAAAAAAATCAAAAGTAACCAAAAACGAAAATTATTTAAAAAAAAAAATATGTGTAAAATTTTAAAACAAAAAATTGCTTAAACACAGTGCCATACATTTAATGTATTTCCCTTCGTTTTAAATCATATCTGTATATTTTGTAAAAGGCAGAAAATCTCAATCAAAACTCAAATTGAGCAACATTCCATTGCACCTACCTACTAATAAATAGAGCTTGAATGAGCATAACTCGCATGCATAAACTTCCTACGGAGATTTATTGAAATTATGCAAAATTTGCAATAAAATGAAGCCCAACTGCGCACTAATAAAAAATAGCTAAATTTCTTAATTAAAGGAATTTTAATAACTTTGATTGTGTCACCTTAGCTACTGCAACTTTATATAAATCAAGAATATTACCTAATTTATTAAACATTGTGTGTCTGCTCTCTACAATAACGCAACTTCGAGGTGAATCATGTGTTTTGAAAAAAGTGAAATAAAATAAATAAAAAAGAAACTATATGTTAATCAAAAAACTATTCCTCACAACAATTTGCAAAAATAAAACCGCTTTAAGTGATCGAAATCTTTTTCGTTCAAATTATTGGCTTTTTTTTTAATTTTAAATTAAAATTTGTTTGGCTTTATTTCTAAATCAATGCTGTTAAATGTCAAATTATTTTAATATAAAGTTTAGGAACAAAATTCTGATTCTTGTTTATAATATAGCTTTAACGGTTAACAAAGGTGTCAACTCTTTAAAAAACTGTCGGTAAAAATATTGGTATTACAAATAATTGAACAAATTTCTGAAATAACGCCAGTTAAAAAACAATGAAAAAATGAAAAAATTAAAAAAATATAAAATGCACACACCGATGTTCTAATGTGCATATGTTTGTGTGTATATTCATGCATATCATAAAGAAAACATACTGAAAAGGTGCTATTTAAAATGCTCTTTAAATACATTTTCGTGCATATAAATCCAGAATGCATTTGGCTTTTATTAAATCAAATAAAAACGAATAATAAACAATTTTTTTCTATGTGAAGAAATTATTCCTAGACCAATCTATGTATACTCTACTGACATCCAAGCTCGCCGCAATTCCCAATTATTCCGACTGACTTTCCACGTAACAGCAACGTTCAACATGCGCTTACATATCCATATAAGAACAGTAGCAAGTAAAAATGCCAACACATTTAGCAGTCATTCATCAATATGGGTGGTTTGTATGTACAAATGTATGTGTGTGTACGTAAGTCCAAGCTGAATCTGCCAGCAAAGTGGTGAATTTGCAGACAACAGCAACTTGAGCCACTCAATTTTGCTAACATGTGAGGATGTGTTGGAGCATAGCGCTGTGTGTGTTGCAATGCGCCTAACAGTAGGCAGTGATTTGATGCATTATACGTACATATACATATGTACATATGTATACATATAAATGATGTTCATAACGCATTTAAAGATTTTCATTGATGTTCAACTAAAATGACATAATTTGTATTTAAATATACGAAAGCTTCTTCATGCAGCAACAATTAAATAAAAAATAGTAAAAATATGATTGGTTAAATCATTTCTCTAGAGCTAACGATGTTAAATATTATACTAATTATTTCATGATTTATTTAATACAAAACTAATTCAGAATATTATACCGATGTTCTTTGCACATGAAAGTGTTATTGACAGTTGAATTTCAAACAGAATATCTGTAACAATACAAAAAAGTTATATAGGAAAATGTGTTTTACCGCCGTTTATCGAAAGTCATTTTTTATTTAATTTTGAGAAACACATCGAGCGAAAGGTCGACTTTCTGACGTTCTGCTAAAACTGGAATAAGATTATTTTTTAAGTGTTAAACTACATATGCCACATACTTTTAAGCGCAGTAGTATGAAAGAAAGACGAGATGTGTTTCGACATCAAAAAAAAGACAATGCAATGTTCAACTTTAAAAGTATCATTTAAAACAAAAGTATACGCAAATTAGTTTATTTCCTTCACTCCATGGTGTATATTTATTCTAAATCATAATATATTTCAATCTAAATTTTAACGTTTTTAAATTAATGAATTCAATTTCAATTACTTTATATGCCATTTTTAAATTTCTAAAACCTATTTCTACGCTACGACCTTGATATTACGTATAAACATAAGTATTTACGAATGTACACAACTTTGCTTGCAAGCTTGCTTTAAACTGCTTTTTCTCTTGCAAGTGGCCATATATGTATGTACATAGATACAGCGATCAAAATTCTACCGCAAGTATGTACATACATACATGTGTACAAACAAACTGGTTTCAACAGGGAATAAAGACAGGAATCAAAGGTCAATACACTCGATAACATACATCTTTTTAAAGGCATTATGGCCACAGCAAAGCGATGAATTTAGTTGTTGTAGGCATACCACAAATTAAATTAAAAAAAATAAAAATGCATTTGTGAAATAAACTTTATTTACTGAACACTGCTAATTGAAATGGTATACAAAGCTAGCCATTTTATACAGTGGAAATTGCCACAACTCGTCAGTACCTCATTACTTCCAATATAATTTTGTATATAAAATAATTATGAACTTTTATTAGGCATTTTGCAATAGATTGAATTCCAAGCAACATTGCAAGCTTCCTCCTCAGATTTACATATTATTTAGAATTTTTTTAATTATGCACTTTTGTAATTTATTAAATTTTAGTTGAATACTTCGTTAAAAACAAATAATAGCACTCTTAACTGAAAAAAAAAATTCTTAATAAATGCATGCACTAGGTCAAAATGACCAATGACATACATACGTATATTAATTGTAACACATCAAACCTAACTTTTTTCCGATTTTATGCAAACTCAAAAGTGTGTGTTGGTCCAACAACTGCTATAAATTTGCGGAGAGTTTTATAAATAAAACAAGATTCGTTTATCACTAACAAACCAAACGAAAGTTTCAACACGCTCTTTACAAGAAAAAAATTACTTAAAGTCATGTATAATAAATACCATATAAGCGGGAAATTATGTACCTACTATATTAAAAAAAAAAAACAAAAAAAAAAAACTTTTAATAAAAAATACTTTTTTATTGTATTGCTAAATATATATACATACATATAGGATGCATTAACATATAGGATGCATAAACTGATTCAGTATAACATTGATCTCCGATTAACTTTTGTGCAATATTTAACTCACAATGATTTAAAAGTACGAGTACTGACGAGATGCAGCAATTCCAACTAGATATAACATCTTGCTTTATTTCACAAATGCAATTTTATTTTTTGTCACATATTTAGATTTTTAAAAATTAATATTGACTTTTAGGGAACTAACACCAAATATGTGTCGTGGAAATCCACTCCAATTCTACGTGAGCACACTTCTTTTAATTCGGTAACTATATAATCGCATTTTCATTGTATTTGGCTTCTATTATTATTAGAAATTAGTACATACATAGCTCAGATTTATCATAATAAAAAGAAAATGTTTTTCCAAATAAAGCATTTCTTTTTAGCAAAGTATTTTCAAATCAATTAAAATTATGCTTTTTCTGAGTAAATATATTACATGTCATAATAAAAACTTTTGAATAGTGATATTGAAAAAATATCTTTTGTTAATGTCTGTCACAGGTATTATAAGTATTTTGTTAGAAATTTAAGTGTATTTTAATTAAAAATAACGAATATTATATAAAAGAAAATTTAAGGAAATTGTTAAAATATACATGAGACTTACATATATATTTTAAAATATAACCGAGATTCGATCCCACACACATATGTATGTATGTACATATGTATGTACTTATGCATGTACATATGTGTATTATACCAGAATATTAATGCATCAAGCTGAAATTCCTGATTGAAATGGGAAGAGAATAAACATTTTAAAGCACTTAAAATGTTATTTATTGCCTCTTCTTAAATTTAGATACGAAGGTGCTGTTTAAACCTTCTTCGGTCTGACCCAAATAATTTAAACAAATTTGAAACCAATTGACGAACTAGTTTCAGATAACACATTAGATTTATTATAAGATTTACAGCTATTGAAATATCTTGGAGTTTCAGATCGTATTTTCAAAACTCATCATTTACTAGTGAAATATGTATATAAAATATTGGATAAACAAAAATAATGACAACAATAAATTCCTATACAGATACTGGAAATATGTATATGTATGTAGCTTTGACTTTCTGCCTGCTTGACTGCAAAACTCACTTAGGCGAAGGCTGACTGGTTTAAAAAATAAATGTTTGCATTCTTGATGTAGTAAATATGTACATATGGATGTATGTAAGTGCGAGTATTTGCTTAGGATGCGGCAGTTTCCTTGCCAAACCGGTCCCGAGGCAGGAAAAAGGCGAAGAATACGCGAGAATTTGAAATAAAAAAAAAACAAACAGCAAATTCAATAAACAGTAAGCAAATAAAGAAGAAGAAGAGCGATAATAGGCGTGCAGTGAAAAATAAGCAAGTATAATTGTGTATGTTTGAAGATGTTCGTTTCAACAACAACAATAAAAACGCATAAGCAAAAAATAAAAGCAAAATTCGTTAAATAAAAGCAACAATAAACAACAGAAACCCCCCTTTTAAATGACAATGCGCTCAAAACCAAGGCGAAAGGCGTTGTTTGGTTGTTGTGCACTGGAAATAGAGGAGTGACGGTGTATGTACTAGGGTGATTGACTCGGTGTGATTTTTCCGATTATTTCATAAATTTTTGTATGGTTTTTTTGAAATCTTGATTTTTCGAATTTTGTATAAATCGGGGTTTTTAAGCTCCATAACCGGTATTTTACCTGTTTGTAAAGATATAGCCTTTGAGAAGCAATAGAAATATGGCAGTTTTGACTAATTTTATATCAATTATATTTTTATTTTAACGGCAACCATAGAGTGCTTTTCAATTAGATAAACTATTCGAAATCCAAATGATTTCTGTAAACAATGCAATAAAGGTATTTTAGAAGATTTTATATATTTAGACAAACATCACAAAAGGACGAAAAAACCTTGAAAAATTTTGTAACGCCTTACTGAAAATAAACAGTATCTGTCGCTAATATAGACAAAAGTCACAATTTTAGACCAGTTCGATTTCATTACACTCAAACTAAAGCCTCTAGTCTCAAAATAGTGACCTAATCACAGGTCACAAAAAATTAAAAAAATACCAAAAAAGAAACCGTGAAAGCGAGGAATCTCCAATTCATAGTCTCAAATTTTAAGACTTTAGATTATACTAAATTACAGAATACGAGCATGAGACTGCTTACTGAATTTGGACATTAAACTATATTTTATTTTCAAAAGATTTCTTTCATAGAAATAATTGCACTTAACTACATTTACATTGATTTAACTTTTTTCTTACTTGGATTGGGAACCGATTTTACACGGTTTTTTCTTGATTTAAAACTTAGCAACCGGTATTTTCAAATTGCCATTTGACAAATAATTCGAAAGCTGGTTTTACAAAAAAGTCGAATAATCGAACACCCTAAAAGGGCTGACAGACGGTGGTACTTATGCAAATAAACGAGCTCATATACCTGCATTATATTTTAGGCCTGACAAACAACACTTATCTGCATTTCGACATCAGCTGATTTGACAAATGAAATTGAGCTAAAAATGGAAAGTAAGGAAAATAAGATTGGCAGCTAATTAAATGGCAAAAAAGCAATGCGAATTGAAAAGGTGAACAGCAATATGAGATATAAAATAGTGGCTATCGCTTTGGAATATACCACTTTTGCAAGTCCATAGGATGCAGTACTGTTGGTGAAATTGTTGTGGATTTTTGCCAAGCAGTTTGCGAAAATCTTTCGGATTGCATGCATTCCTATCTTCTAAACCCACAAGAAATCGCATTATAATTTATAATTTGGTTTAATTTGCTAATATTTGCAGCTATTTTTTATTAATAAACACTTTTGACTGTAGATAGACAGCTGTAGATATTTTGCTAGTGCATTTATACGAGTGCTTATGCGCATTTGGAAGAGGATAATGCATGAGTTCGGCTACTTATCTAGATAACATTGCCCGTCTGTCAACCCTTTAATATGTACAAATGTGGGTACGCTTCATGCTAATGTACGTGTGTGTGTGTGTGTGTGTATTGTCCCCATCGGTTCTTTTGCACTTTTTAACCAAATAATTATAATGTACATACATAGATATGTACATATATTCGTAGAAAATACAACAGGTGAAACATTTAATCAGCGATCAAAATTTTTACAAGCAGAGTTTTGTGAATATTAGAGCCAAAACGCTAAAAAATCAAGAGTTTTGTGCTTTAAAGCGCTTCGGAGCTGACAAAAAAAAATCAATTAAAAAACAGGCATGATTTCATACTTGCAACTGCAACACGAATTTCATATACATAAAAAAAATACTTAAGAAAGCATTTTCTATTTAAAACTTATTCTTGTTGTCCTCCTATGCGCTTCCCCCACTACTGGTACAGTATCAACAAGAAAAACGACTACATTTTTTTTTCATTTCACTCTCTTTCTCCCGACCTTTCAAATAATCGTACAGAAAAACCAGTTTTGTGGTCGGTTGCACACAGCTTCCAAGCGGCTAACAGCGGATGCCTCTGCTACAACTGGCTAATAGTTTTTGCAGTCGACACGAACCGCCGATGTTGCTGTTGCTGCGTTGGCATTCCACTGCATACGTACAACCAAAATCCACTGCATACATGCCACTTAAACTCGTTTCTAGCCTCATTTTTATTTTTTATTTTTTATTTTTTGTTTTTTACTTCTTATTCGCATCTTTCGCACGTTCTTTTTATGCCTCTATTGCTGTTCTTTGTTTTTTTTTTTGAGTGATCACAATAACAAAGGCAGATATCTAGTTATTAATGTAGCTGTAGATGATATTTGAATGG
The DNA here is from genome assembly GCA_963971545.1 of Philophylla caesio. NCBI lineage: Eukaryota > Metazoa > Arthropoda > Insecta > Diptera > Tephritidae > Philophylla > Philophylla caesio. The sequence goes on from OZ020607.1 coordinate 34,452,737, forward strand.
TAAAAAAAAATTATAAATCAATAATTAAAAAAAGAAAAGAAAACTGAAATTGTTTAGAAAATAGTTATTATATTGGTGTATTGAAATTGTACACAGTTTTGTACAGTTGCTTGTGACATTACAATGCTTCTTTCATGGTGTTTGCATACAAAACTAGGTCTAAAAGCTGACCGGTAATGGCACTGACCCCCAACCCTATTTTTAAAGTTGAGAAATTTTTGTTCGCAAAAAATGTGTTTCATCATGTTAAAATTGCAAATGTATACTATCCTGATTAAAAATAAATATTTGCAAAAATGCAGGACAATGCGTTGGCATATTCCTTCTGCAATGTAAAGCCAAATAAACTCAAAAAGTAGGGGGCAAATTTCATTAATACCACCTTAAATGATATATGAAAAGTCCACATCGATCTTCCAAGTGCAATACATTTTATTACCAATCAAAGGTTTTAATGCATGGGTTTTTTTAGTATTTTCAGTTCGAACGATCAAACAATATTAAATTTTTAAAATAATGAATTTAAATATAAACATTATTTGCATAAAAAAGCCTTTTGTATTTTAGTCCTTAAGAATTATCCACCACTGTACTTATGCTTGTATGCATAAATACAAGCAGTTAATAATTGATTAGAGAGATTAATACGATTATTGTATGTTATAATAAGATTTTTATTCTATTATTAATGTAACCTACATTTTCCAACTGCACACATACATACATTAAACTTGCGTAAATTCTCTACAACTCCAACCCTCACCGATAAACTGTAACGTTAATTATCTTTTTGATACACTTACATAATTGTTTAAGGTAAAACGACTGCGGCGCTACAAAACGTGACACTTATTCATAAGCTGCACAAAACGCTGCATGCACTATCTTCTCGAAACTTTATAAAGTCTTGTGCGTAAGTGCCATAAAAAACGATACATTTTATCACAAAATTTGTTAGGTAGATGGAAATTATAATAGCTTAAGATTACAATTACTAGCTCATGATCGGAGCTTATTGCAAATATAATGCATAGATACACTCTTCTGACCTATCTAAACTTTGGGTCAAAATAAATGGCATATATCCTATAACATATTGCTTTAGCTACACATACATATATACATATCCCTTTATGTAGCTACTTTTAATTTTCAAAGAAATAATTCCCACAATTAAAATAACTCTATACATATTTATAAAAATGGTTTATATATACTTCGTTTTTAACCGAACCGAACTATTCGTAATGAGGTTTTTGGTTCGATTGTGGCACTTTGATTTCGTTTTATGATTCAGCTTGAGGTCTCAAAATAGCAATGGATCGGTTTTTTTTCTTTATATACTTCAAATAGTTACATAAATATGGATACTCGTCACTTCACGTGGCATAGACACCTGACAATGATAGGCGTACATGACAACTTCATATGCCCATCCTGTTATGAAGAGGAAGAGACGGCGAAACACTTTCTGTGCTTCTGCCCCGCCGTTGCAAGAACTAGGTATGAGGCATTTGGTCGCGACGTGTTGAGAGACGAACACCTGAGCTCTTTGACACCTTAAAAACTGCTAAGATTTATTCGTGAGTCCTGTAGATTTAAACAGGTTAAAAGGAACATAAAAACAGTACAATGGACGGCATGTAGTCTGAGTGCTGTTTTCTGCACGCGTTGTTTCGTGCCTGATTCCAACAAAAAAAAAAAAATACTCGTATTACTTAGAAGAAAATAATAAATCTTAGTTACTCGAAATGCCTACACATGATTTAAAATGTCCACTGCCACCATACATTTATACATACATATACTGTTAAGGCACATACCTCTGAAATGATATAACTAATTAAGTTTTGTCCGTTGTTTGTAAGTGCCAGATGGATAAGAGTTTGGCACATCAATAAGTATAGCAAAATGATCAGGACGATGAGCTGAGTCGAATTAGTCATGTCCATCTGTACGACTGCATGTCTGCCCGTCTGTTTGAACGCAAACTAGTCCCTCAGTTTCTGAGCTTTTTAAATGAAACTTGGCAGTCAGGTGCCTTTTTAAAAATTTATTAGACATTTTTCGGGACCGGTCAGATCGGACGACTGTAACGGTTGTTCAGATATTATATTTTGCTCCATAACTCCTTCATTTAAGCAGCAAGAGGTTTGCAAGAAGGTCCGCTATTATTAGCTCTATATATAAGCAGTGAAATTCATATAGATCAAAGAAATTTAACATATAGCTCCCATACAACCGATAGTTCAGATATTGTATTTTGGTTCATAACTCCTTCATTTAATCAACTAACGACGTAAAATTTTGCACAAATATTATTCATTATTAAATATATATAAGAAGTGAAAACCATGAAGATCACAGATATATAACATATATCTCCCATACAATCGATTTTCAAATATTTCATTTAGCACCAAAACACCTCCATTTACGCCGCTAAAGACTTGAAATTTTCCAAAAATATTAATTATTATTGGGACTATTATAGTATCCAAAATAATAAATATCGAATATATATAACTTATGCCTCTCATACAATTCTTCCATTCATGAAAAATACGAAGCCTTCGGACAGCCTTTTTTACTTGTTTTATTGACATTTCGTTGTTTCTTTTCTAACTTACAAATTAACCTAAGATGCTATTGTACATTTTGCAAAAAATTTCGGAATCTATCCAACTGATAAAGTTTTCTCTCTCACTTTCTGTTAACGGAAAATACTCATATCTACGTTCATATAGATTTGAACTTAGCGACACTACACGTATGAATGGAAATTTGCTGTTAGCAAAGTTTATTGTAGAGATTAAAAAAAAAAATATTTGTAAGGCACCTTTTTATTGCCTTATTTGCATGACTAAGAACCAGGGACCATTACTCTCATCGTTTTTTTCAAAAGTGTCAATAAATAATTATTATTTTTCCACCGATATATTACAACTTTAATTTAAAGTAAAAGTTAAAATTGAATTGTTGATTTTGATTGAAAAAATATCAGTCAAAAACTAACGGTTAATTAATTTCTGACTCTTTGTAAAGAAGTCAAATAAATTTTATATCATATAGGATTTATATATCTTGGCTAATAACGATCACATTACTATATACAAATGTTAAAAATACCAATTCTTTTTAAGTTGAAATTTCGAAAATACCTATTTATAATATCTTAGAACACATTATGCGGAATTTCAATTTAAATATATTTCTGATACATGGTTTTTTTTTAATTTAGTGGTCGTTGGAAATACTTTGGATTAATTAAATAAGGCTTCATTTTATACACCATTTCACACAGTATTTGGAAAATCATTTTTTTAATCGAAATTGTGTTAGCTTATAATATTTGTCAAACACTTCATAAGTAAGAGCCGGAGAATTCCGCATACTAAGTTTAATCAAAAGTTATACGTTTAAATTGATTTAATTAAAATAATAATATATTTCTTTTCTTATAATTTTTCAGTTCAGTTAAAATAAAACCCAATGCAGAAATATCTCTAAGAAATACGTGGAAAATGTCAAATAGTTGTATGAAAATGAAGTGAAAAAAGTACTAGACATTTAAGGCGAAACCTAAAAAGAACACAAATTACATGCATGTCTGCATGCAATGCGGCATTTATTGCAAACCAAATAGCAAAAACAACACAAATTTGCCACTGCAAATGCTGCTTACATACTTACATATGTATGTATGTGTAGATGTGCGTATGTACATCGACTAAGCAAAGCACAAATATTAAGGCTAAGCAAAGGCAGCAAAAAAAAATATTAAAAAAAGAAATAAAAAAAAATAAATAAAAAAAAGAAGCAAACACGAGATCCTGCCCGCCATTTAATGACAAACAACAACTGCAACGACAACGAAATTATCATTTTTCAAGAAAACTACGACATGTAAATGCAAAAATTAAAGCACGCAAATAAAGTCTGTGCAAATAAAAACACATACAAACATAAATTCGCTTAAAGTCAAAGTACGCCAGCAGCAGCAAAAAGCAAAAAGAAAAGAGAACGAGAGAGAAAAATCGCTATAAAAATAGGCAGCAAGCGAAACAACAACATCGGCGCCGTCAGTCATTTTGTCTACTGCGGCAGTAGTCACACACACACACGTACAAATAAACCTGCTCCTGTTCGTTTGCGCCGCACCATTAAAGCTCGCCTATTAAGGGAGAAAGCAGTTTTTATGGTAAGTTTCACAGGCTTTTTATTACTTTTTTCTAGCATTTTTTCGCATTCAACCCATGCTGAACATACTTTTCGACTTTGCGAAATTTTTGTGGTTGAAAATACTTAACCAAATTTTTTGTTTTTATTATTAAATATTTACTCATTTTTCTTGTGGTTACTTGGCGGTGCAGTCTTCACTATAGTCTTGTAAGATGTCGTTGTTATTAATAACGGTTAATACATACACATTCATGTAAGTATGTATGTGACACCGCTGTTTATCGCTTTAAACAAAAAAGTAACTAATCAATGAGACCACGATTAAAGAGTTATGCCCCTCACGCAATCCGATAGTTATGCGAGTATGTAAAAAATGTTAGTTCTCCAATCGAATTCTATTGGTTTTAAGACAAACCAACAGTAAATTTTAGTGGTATAAAGTGCTAGCTTCAAGCAGCTAAAATTGCCGTTGCTTTTTGAAAATATTTTTTTTACTGGCGATGTTGCGTAGACATTTCCATATTCAAAAGCATTAAACGATGTTTAATATACCTTCTAAGCTTTAAGTTGCCTTTACAAAAAAATGTACATCGACACATACATATGTACATATGTATGTATAAACATATAAACATAAAATATATGCAAGTAACAAAAGAAATTCGAAAAATATAAATAAAATTTAAACGGGCACATGGAACATTTTTGAGTATGCTGCTTTGTAGCGTATTAAATTTGAGTTGAATGAAAAGCAATTTTCAAATGTTCTAAAACTTACCAGTGATTTTTATTAAAAATTGTTGAGCAAATATTTGTAAATGCTTTCTACGGAAGAAATTACTCAACACTCTCAGAAAAAATAACTCACATAATTCAACGGCACTTAAACAGAATGGGCACAAAACGTCATATAATTTTTTATTATTTCTTTTTTAGATCGAACAATATTAAATTTTTAAAATAATGAATTTAAATTTAAACATTATTTGAATAAAAAACCTTTTGTATTTTAGTCCTTAAGAATTATCCACCCCTGTACTTATATGTACTTGTATGCATAAATACAAGCAGTTAATAATTGATGAGAGAGATTATTACGATTAGTGTATGATATAATAAGATTTTTATTCTATTATTAATGTAACCTACATTTTCCAACTGCGCACATACATACATTAAACTTGCGTAAATTCTCTACAACTCCAACCCTCACCGATAAACTGTTACGTTAATTATCTTTTTAATACACTTACATAATTGTTTAAGGTAAAACGACTGCCGCGCCACAAAACGTGACACTTATTTATAAGCTGCACAAAACGCTGCATGCACTATCTTATCAAAACTCTATAAAGACTTGTGCGTAAATGTCATAAAAACATTTTCAAAATTTACCAACGTCAGTTGAACCAAAATTGCACTTGTGTTAACTTGTTTGCTCGTCTTAAGGGTATCACATGTGCATAACATAGATAAATATATATAAATACTAACGAGTATGTGCATTCTTATACATATGTACATATATACATTTTTGCTCCACTGACAGTTGCTAAAAACTTATTTGCGCTGCAAAACACTTCCCACTCCAATGAAGTAATGAATATTAATATACTTGTACAAGAAGGCCAATTTTCTTTTCTTAAAAAACAAAAGTACAATAAAAATGATGTAGGAAATGGGAAGGAAAAGAATAACCAGAAGTAACTTTCTGTTTAACGTCACACTTCGACTTCTTTGGATCAGATTTTCTGAATCACTTATGTTGTCTTGATGTTTGTGAGTATGTTTTCCGACGATCAAAATTTCCAAAATTTGTATGATGGAAATTAAATGTTGTTTACGTTGTCCTAAGAACGCTTAAAACTCTAAACAGAAAGGAGAATACAACTGTTGAAAATGTTCACAGCGGGAATTTTATATGAAAAGAACAAAACGGAAACAATACTCTCGTGAACGTTCTCAAAAACAGCGAAATGAAATTTTTTTTATTAAAATCCCCAAGAACATATTCTCGAAGAACAAATTAAGAAACTAAAAAAAAATTTTGGTTTAGTTTTCTTGAAAAATAAATTGGGAGCAAAAGCCTCAGAAACGTTCATACACAAAACAAAATGGGAGCAAATTTTCTCGGAATTATTTGTGAATAACCGAAGCAAAAACTTGTATGGTAGGCACAGCGTATACGTAACTTCAAGCACCTCAAATGCTTATAATGGGAAGACTAACGCGACTTTCAGCCGTTTTATTATGCGCTCTCCAAATTGGAAATAACACCATTTTTATAATTGGGAGATTCACAAGGTGTCGTAAAGACTTTTTTTGTTTTTATTGCATTGCACATAAAAAGGATGTAAAATAAGACAACTTCGAATCTTTCAAGTTTTATGACAATACTACGCTTTACGTCACCTTGTGCATGTTTTTGTTAATGGACTTGCATTTTTTTCCATAAAAACTAAATATTCATACAAAATGTTTGAATACGAAATTTTCTTAGTTTGGATAAATGAAAAATTTTAATTTCCATTAACAAAAATTGTATGGAAAATAGGTTATCCTAAAAATAATTTTCAGAAGTTTATTATTTATCTATCAGTTAGATTTTCGTATTTTAAATTATATTCAATAAAAAAAAAATTATGCAAAGAATAGAACAACATTGTCGCAAAATATAAAAATAAAATAATTTTAAATGAAAAAATCTTAAACATTTGAAAAAATATCAATTTTAAATTATACACATTGATTCGATGGTTTCAGTAGTATTGATTTGTAGCTCACGCCCTCCAACTAAATTTTTCACTGAATTACTCTTACCATTTGTGGAGTGCATGTTTAAATCGTGCCTATTCCAAAAGGTCGATATAAAAAGCTTGAATCAGTGAACAAGTAAAATATAAGCACACTAGTTATGTAAAACTTTGGAATTAATCTGGTACATAAGCGGGTTCACATTCAAGCTTAAACTACCCTACCAAAACTATAAATGTTTCGCATCAAAAGTTTCCACCTTCTGCTACTCAAACTTAGAGCATCGAAAATTGCAAATATAAAATTTAAAATACTAAATTTTTATGTGGTCAGATCGTCAACTGTGACTTACTATTTAAACCGTAATCGCATACTAGATTGCAGCGGCAACTGTTCGCATTTTATACAACTGCAGTATGTACATATCAAAATCCTATGCTCGCCATAATGCCAAAAAAAAGGGGAAAAAACTAAAACGAACGTTCAAAATTATTTCGAACTTAGTGGAGAGAAAAGTAGAAAAGTCACAGGAAATTATTGGCAGAAATGCAAAACTGTAAAATTGCGAAACTTCAAGCGAAACTTGGCGAAAAAATAAGTAAGTGTGTAATGCAAAATGGAATAAAACTTGTTAAAATAAGTTTATTTTGCTGCACCGCACATCCCGCTTCACCACTCGCCTCTTTTCGTTTGCAGCTGCAATAGAATTATTTCATCTACTCGTCCCCCCTTACTTCCAGCTACTTCAAATACTCGCCACAGGAGCGGCCAGTGGGTCATAAAAGGAGAGAGAAATAACGAACTTAGTAAACTAAATCTTTTTTTTTTCGTTTGTTTCAGTATTTTTTTCCGCGCTGGCACTTTTCTCAGTAAATTTGGTTAGTTTATTATTGTTTTATAGCAGCTGAAACGCTTTTGTAATAGCAGCAAAAGCAGCAGCAGCAGCAGCTGCAATATAAATAAAGTAGCGAAAAATGCACTTATCGCGGCGACAGGAATCGTAAAAACTATGCATATATGTACAGACATGTACATCACACATGAAATGGTTTATGATGACCAAAAAACCAATATAAATACGAGCATGGAAGTGGGTAGAAGATGTGTATGTATGCGAAAGCATGTAGAAGTATTTCTGAAAACTGCAAGCGATTGAAAATAACTATTGAACTTTTTGCAAAATTGTTATATTCCGGTATATTTTTGATTTTGATTTAAATCATGCCTACAAAAAATATTCGAAACAAACCAAATCAAGATTTATGTTTCCAAGCTTATTGAGTATTACGTATTGCTAAGCTGAATAAAAATGTGTTTCAACCTCAGTAATTATAATAACAATTAGCGAAAATTCTTCGCTAGAACAGCGGTACCCAAGATTCAATCAAGAATCATTTTCCTTATTATACTCGTACGTAGGCCTTGTGAATATGCGACAAAAATAATTAAAGCCCTTAAGATTTCTAAACATATGGTAACTCTTGTCGCAAGCAAACGAGTACCTTTGGTGTGAAATAAAAAAAATGTTTCTATGTTTATCTTATTTAACTTTCGTCCCCTTTCTAAGAAAACCTATAAACACCCATTTTTTAAACATTTTACAAAATTACACAATATCATAAAAATTTTGAACTTTTTAAAAAATTTTTATAAAAAGTTCGAAACTTAGATGAATTTTTGATTCATATTTTCTAGATTTTTTATAAAATTACAAAAAATAGTTTTTAAAAGTGTTTATTAGAGATTTAACGATATTTTAATAGAAAAATAATTTTAAATAATTGGAGAATAAATAAGTTGTCTAAATTTGTCAAAAGATATGTGTTTGTGCTATAATTTGTGAACAGAGTGTACATATATTTATTTTTTATTTTTTACTCATTGGTATTTTCTATATAAAATTTTTCGATCAATATTCTAATAACTCAACATCGAATTTTAACACTTAAATGAAGATTAAATATTGTTTTATTAATTTCCATATTAAAATAAAAATCAAAAAACGGTTGAGCAAAGCACTATGCCAGAAACTCGTTCTAAGAAACAACATTTTCGAATGTGCCAGTAAGCACACAAAATGGAAACTAACCGAAATATACTGAACCGAAAATTACTAAACTTGATTTAGTTAGAAATATATAAGAGGAGAAATGAGGCTGTGCACTTTGTAAAATATTATTTTAGTCAAACTACCATTGAATTGTCTAAATTTAATAAAGAAATATAAACTAAGTCTTCAGTTAATATTTTTAAATAGTTAATTGACATTAAAAGTAGTATTTTAAAAATACTCAAAAATAAGTTTAGTTGTTATTCCTTGTGGCCACAGCTTTGTTTATTCCAAAATGGAAAAACATTAAATTTCCTACGAAAATTTGATTTTGTGTCAGTTTTCTAGTAATTTCAGAAGTCCGAACCCTGGAAGCGTGTAAATACCATGCAGGCATATGCACACACACACACGGCTATAAGCATGACAGCAGTGTCTGTGAAAGTTCGTGATTTGTTGCTAGTATCTGCAGTCGTTGAAAAGCGCAGAAACAAATTTCCAACTTTTCGCAAATTCCGAAATCTCATTTTATTACTTTTGCAAATTACAAAAGTCAGCAACAGCAACAAATGACAGAGTTGGACCACCAAACGCATACATACTCGTACATATGTACATACGTACGGGTACATACATACATATGTTTACATATGAATATTTACAAATACGAGTTAGTGATGATGGCGTCTAAATTTAGTGTGCCCAAGAGGCGTGTTATAATAGAAGCGAACCTCTAACTCACACATGCGTACAAAGGTATGTTTGTACAAACAGCAACCAGCAGCAGGACCCCTGGCTCAAAATAGTTTACAGTCGCGTTAATCGTAGTTAAGCTTTAAGCATTGCACCAAATTGAATTTCGCGTACTCCCGCGTCAAATACAAAACGGAAAAGGCATTGCATGCAGAAATGATTGTACAGAAATGCATTTAGGTATAGCATTGACAAAATCCAAATCAACTGACAAGCGTAAATACTTAGTTTAAAATTCATTCTAATTACTTTTCATTCAGCTGCCACGCTTTGTTGTTTTCTATTTAGTTTTTTTTTGTGTGGATATTCGTAGTATGAAAAAATTTTAATATTTAAAATTTTACTTTATTATGAATGTATTTTATTTACTCCCCCTTTTTAATCCCAAACCGTATGTTTTGAACTAGCAGGAGAGCGGTATGTTTGGTTTATAATTGAACTATATTTTTGTACTACTTGCTTGTATGGAAAAAAGGAAGTTGGGTGACTAGTTGGGCTTCCTATGAACACTAGTTATAAAGTAGTATACAACTACATAGTAGATACATTTGGCTGCAGGCTATGTATGGTATAGATATGTAAAAATAAGGCATACACACATAGTTCTGTATCAGTTAACCTGTCTATATGATGAACTTTGCCTAGCATTATTCGTTAACTACTTTACACAACTGCCAATGCGCACTGTCATAACCTAGATCAAGTATAAGTATGTTTGCATACATACATATACACCCCGGAACCTGCTACCTTATAGGCAAAAGAAAAAAATCGTCGAATGGGGCGTGAACGGCGAACTTTTTTTTTACTGTAGCTGATGGACGGCATTAAAGACATATTAAGTAATGAGACATTTTACCAATTACTTATTTTATATATTTTCGTTTTTGTGTACAATAACAAAAAGTCTTATGGACAAAGTGTTTAGGGTTTTCATAAAACTAAGAGAAATTCAACAATAAGCTAAATTTTAAAATGAGGAAATTTTTTGCCGCTACAAAATTGTACTTAAATTAACTTAAAGTAATTCAAGCTTTTAACAAAAACTGATACGTTATAATAAAATTGAGCAAATTAATTTGAAAATTTCATTCAGAACAATCTGAATTTTGTTAGAGAATGAATGTTATTTTAATAAAAAAAAAAGTATTTCTAATATTTTTGCAGCCAGCGTATTCGTGAAAAAATGCGGTTAACCAAGATTTACTCTCAGAATTTTTTTTTATTCTGATAAGGCATTACTGGCTTACCATCTTTTTAACACATTTATAATTGTCGAATTGCAAAACGCAAAGGTTTTCCATAATTAAACCTGTCAAATGATTTGAATAATTTATATTTACATACATATATCACAAGGCATTAAACGTGTGAAGTTCGAACGATTGAGAATAATTTCGCTGCATATTTGATATATTTATGAGGTGTCGGATATAAACATTTGTAAAACCTCAATAGCATTTTGAAATCCGACAAAATACTCAAACCTCTACAAACCTCGACTTTGAAATTTATAAAAAATCGATATCATTTTTAATAAATTAATAAATAGCATAAAGCAGAAAGTTTCTAAAAATATATTTATCATTTTTTTATGCAGCAAATATAAACATAATACATAAATCCATGCGTTTATAAATATATAAATATATGTATGTAAGTTAAGTCTTGTGAATACATATTTCCATACTTTTATTTTGTGGTCAATAATTAATGATCTACGAGGAATGTGAAATTTATAACAATATAGCACAACATGACAGCGTTTAGGGCAATACAGTGGAAAAGGCTATACAGCCGGGATAAATGAACATGTGTTAAAATATGTAATTGCATTTATTGCACATGTAAATGTGCGGTCAGCAACGTAAACTTTTTTATATTACAATAATTATTTTTTTAATATCTATACAAAAAATACTTCATAAAAAACATATACTTACATACATATGTATACGCGGGTTAAAAAAATTGCATAATTTAATTACTTTTCTGTTAACATATTTTATGGCTACCGAATTAATTGAAACATATATTTTTTCTTTTGCCTTTTACAGCGTACATACATTAAGCTTTATGCTAATCCGTTGAATTAAAAAAAAATGCAAACATACATACATACTTAAAAACCAGCTAATATCTGAACTTTAAGTAAAACAACTTATTTAACTATAGCTGGTTTTACTTTGATGATATTAATTTCGTTGTTTTGTAGACAAATTTATTTTCGCAAAGATTGGCTTATTAAACATACTATGTCTATGATTAAGAGTGTGAAAATTAAAGTGAAACCCATTTAGCCCTGTTGCAATGCGCAGATAATTATTTTATACCAACATTTTTGGGTATTCACTGAAAGATAGGAACTGGCGCACGGCGGAATAGTAGCTCACATTTCTATAACCTCCTTTATAACAGACGTGATTTTAAACAAATACAAATACATATATTTTGTATACCATTTTTGCGGCACGCTTAATTCGATTACAAAACATGAATGTTTCGCTTATTTCGTTATCATTTGTATGTAACTACTAGTTGGCGTAGCTTTTCACAATACGCCCTTCCAAAACGTAAGACAAAAACTTCGTTTTAATAACTGATCACAATCACATTCAAATCAATTGTAAAAATCATCAATGCATGTGTTTTTTTTTTTTTTTTTTTTCACACTCATCTCGTTTATTAGCATTTTGTGCTTTTGATGTAAATACGAGAAAACGTATGATCTGATTGGATTTTGAATTCAACACCCGATGCTGAGTGTTGGCACAATAAATGAATTCTAATATATTGTAATACCTTACAGTTTGGACCTGAAATATTAAACCTACATTCGTATGTAAATTTTTATTGCATTATTAATTTGAAAGAATAGATATTTGAAAGGAAAAAACTAGATTTGATTTCAATAGCAAAATGCAATTAAATTACTTTTTTGCCTAATTTTTTTATCAAAACCATACATTTATACATATGTATGTTCTTAAGCATACATACATGTCGTGGCTCAAATAATTGTGCACATGGTGATTTTTTTGCTAATATATTTATACCAATTTTAGTTGTTAATTCAAAAAAAAACATTTCAGAACTCATCAAAAATATCCTGGATTTAAGTCTCAAACTGTACACGAAATTATTAAAAAAAAATTTACAAACTTTTATAGTGCCATGAACTTTTTTGTAAAACTTAAAAGTCGAATCATGAAATTTTATATCCCAATCAATATTAAATTAAACTTCGCAATAATTTTTTTAAATTGATTTCATGTTGTAAAAAATACGCAATACAATTAGTATCCAAAATAATTAAAAATCAATGGGGGTTTTTCAATGTTTTTAATTTCAAAATAATTGTCAAATTTTATGATCTAAATTTAATGTAGAAAATCGATTTTTGTTTTATTCTGTATAAGGTTAGAAATATTGACTTATGCACATTTTTATTTTAACTATGACCTGTATTTAATGAAAATTATTATCTACCACTAACTATGGCAAAGGAAATCATAATGTGGTCAATTGTTTGAGTCACTGTATTAATATGTTCCAGAGTTTATTTATTGGTTGTCACCGGAGTAACAAACAAATCGAATTTCGGATATTTATTTGGTAGAGGGCGTTTTGTTAACACTTGGCGTATCTGCATTTGTGTGTATACATATTTGTAAATATATATGTATAATTTCGCTTTCGCTTGTTTTGATTTGTTTGTTATCAAAAAATAATTTGTATTTTGTTGTTTTCATATAAATGGGCGTATTTACTGGCGTCATCTAATGTGTGATAACCATTTAAGTGCTGAAGAAATTTAATTTTAACATGCACATAGGCACAGTTTTATATTGGTGGGCGCGAAAATTTTCACATTGGATAAAGAAAATTTATAATTTAATTATAAGTTTAATAAATTAAATGAAAAAATAAAATAATACTTCCACATATTTATTTCTAAGCCCACCGTATTCATACTCGCACATATTTATTTCTTATTATGACGACTTTATCGTGAGCGAAAGATTATTTATTTATATAGAGTAAATTTCTATTTTTAAGTGCAAACAATTTTTTTTAAAATCGTAAGTTTAAGAAAATTGCATTTTGGTTTTGCAATTGGAAAAAAAAGTTTGGTTCGCGAAAGTGGAGACATATTTAATTTTGTCATCACAGTAAATATACAGATGAAAATTATATTTGAAGTATTTCGTTGCAAATTTTTTGTATCCGACCGACTTTTCAAAGATTTCTCAACATAGTTGTTTACATAAAAGCCTTAAAACAATATATTTTAATTATATTCAAATGTTTATTAAATTATAGCCATAACACATCTTTTTAATACTCCTCACAAAATTTCAATTGAACTCAAATTTCTTGTATTTTGATTTTCTTCTGATTTTCGGACAGGGTGGAAGTTTGATGTATGTTGGAATAAAGTGTCACAAAACCAAATTTGACAAGGGATGACGGAAAATCGTTCCAACATAGATCAGATTTCTTTTAAGAAGAAAGGAATACTTTTCAAATTAATGTACATATGTATCTTCTTATTTGCAATTTATTGCGAGCAATTAGAACAACAAAATGGGCACTGCCAACCAACTCCATTTCATTACGCTACCTCATCCGTCCGACTTTTTCTAACTTTCTAGTATACCCAGGATAAAATACGAGTATATATTTGAACGACCATTTTTAAATTTACATTGTTAAACTAAATTTCTTCAAAACGTAGTACACCTTTTAAAATATTTGTATAATCTTTCTTGTTATTGCGTAGTTTTGTTGTTCCCTCAAATGTAATATAGAAATATGCAAGGTTCAATTACGAGTAGTGTCGATTTTTGACAACGTTTTTCTCATGCAATTCGCTGAATTTTTTTTTTTAAATGATAGCAATGACGGAAGAGTGTCTGAAAGAAATTTTCAAAAATCAATGATAATCTTTATTAAATTGACACATAAACATTATTGTACTAAAGTTTAAGTTTTTTTTGTTAAAGAATGAACTGGGACAGAACATAATTATTTTTTTTTTTAATTTTTTTTTAAGAAATTGGCATGTTATAAGCATCGTACATGAATATTATGTTTGCTCAAAGGTAATTATTATAATTTAGTTTCTTCCTTGCGCTCAAAAATATGATTATTTACTTACTTAAGAATGGAACTCATACTCTGATTTTCTTAGTTTCGCTCGCGATTTTTTGATTTTTCACTTAAATGTAATGAATATGTTTTTTAATTTTAATTTCGCCCCAACGTACAACTCAAAACAATAATTATACAACCTAGAGTTAGAAGTATTCACTTGAAGAAAATTATAATCGATATATGTTTGTATGTATAATGGGCTATTCTGCATGAGTAATGAAATTTAGTTTACAGTAAAGATGACTTCTGACAACTTTTACATCACTCGCATTTTACATATAAACATGGTACTAGCGATCAACGTGGTAACCGCAAACAAATTGATGTATATTTTAATGTTTGGAAAAAAACAGATAACAAACGAATCAAAAAAATAATTAAAATTTTAATTTGAATAGTTGCAAAAGTGGACTGCAATACCATCTTCACCAGAAAAGCGGTTACTAGATATGGTTACAATTTTCGGCAATAAAATGTTCCAATTACATCATAAGTCACCATTAAAAATATTAAAATCAAGTAGTTATTAATATTTAGCGAAAAGTTAAAAATGAAATTATAACAATAAAATGCCAGCAAAATAGTTACTAGCAATAAATAATTATTAGTTGAATGTTTTTTAAATGTATAATGATGCTGCATTTTATTTGAAATTTGTTTCAAAATGAAAAAGCGGCGTTCAGAAAGACTCTTTTACAAGACAAAATTTACTAATACACTCAATTAGATTCTTTCTAAACGAATTATAATAATTTAAAAAAATTTAATAAATTTTAGCAATTATAAATGATTCCCGAGTAGAATGTGATATTCAGTTTTCAAAATATCGAGCTGAGCTCTTTTCTATATTCAGTTTCATACCAGTGAAATGGTACTTGGTCAATTATGGAACTACATACATTTTACTTAACAGATGCTTTTAGTTAATTTACGGAACTGAATGATTTATTAGAGCCGTGTAAGCGCCTCTTAGCAATCCTTAGAGAATTATGGCTTAAACCAACGTAATACCTACATGTATGTATATGGTATTTCTAATGAGCCACCGAGCAAACTTTTAGTCAGCTAAACTTCCAAATTAAATGAATTATTCACCAGCGACCCTACGAAGGAATTTCAAATATTGGCAGTTCCAACTTCTGCTTAACTAAATCAAGCGGCAGCAGAAACTTAATAGGGAATAAATAAATACTTGCGCGTACTTTCCGCATTTCTTTTTGCCAACGAAGTTTCGAGGGTGGGTTATACTTTTAAATATATTTCTTCATTGCGCCCACCTTGGTACAGTAAATATTGGCCGAAATATTTGCAGATTTAGTTAGGCTGCTAACAAGAACCAATAATAAATGAGAAGCACGCAATAAATTTTTGAGGCAAATTTCGTGACCTGCCAACAAAAGTGAAATGTAGCTGATACTTAACCAAAAAACAAAACAAAAAACGAGAGAAAACCCCAAAAAACATTTACAAAATGATGGTAAATTTTGTTTTCCTCTCCCCATCTCCCACAATTGAGTTATTTTTGTAGGAATTAAATGTTTGCACGCGGCAGTGCGTGTTTCGGTAAGGCTCGAGGGCAAACTAAGTGAAGTGGGAAATTATATGCGCGCAAGTTTAAAATTATTTTAAATCGCCTAAAAACATGCTACAAGAAAAAAAACAATAACTACATACAATTAAACGCAAACACGAATGGCCGATAATAAAAAGGATCGCCGCTTCAGGCAACTCTACAACGCTGGCGGCGGTTGGTTGTGGCATGCGCATTTTAAAGATTTTCCTCGTACTCTCGTACATACTCGTATAATATGGAACACAGCAGTATGCGTTGCGCATATTTTTCTGAAAATATTATAAAAAGGCAAGCAAAGCAAAAAAAAATGTAAATTTTAGAGTTGCAAGCATGCGGCTTGCATTTTAAATAATATTTTACAGCCTATTTTTCCGTCGATAGCTTGCTTCTGTTTTATGAATATTTTATTGATTTTCGTTTAGGTATTTTTATGCGGAAATCGATAATTAAATATTAGTCATATCATTGGTTTTATTACTTTTAATAGGAGGCGTGTAAAGAAACGGAGACTCAAGTAATAAAATATTTTTTGGTTTTCCATTTTGTTTAAGAAAAATGTATATTTATAAAAAAAATGTTTAATAGAAGAAAGAGAAATACATATTTTTTTGTATGTAATTCTCATTTAGATTAGTAATCTTTATAAATTAAAAAACTATTAATTTAAAAGTATTTATTTTTACCGTATTTTGATTTCATTGACTATTAATAATTATTTATTGATTTTTACTTATTTGCTTAAAACTAATTTTTATAATTTGATTTGTATCTCTTCGCTCAAGTATAATGATTACTTCTAGATTTTAGTGGTTTCGATCGAGTGAAATTATTTTATTTAAATTTTAATTTTTGCTCAGTTATCTTGTGTCCTTTTTTTCGTGCAAGTTTAATGGTTATCTTTGGATTCTTTTCAATCAAAAAGAACGTTTTAATGTAATAAATAGTTTACAATTTCTAACGTTTTTTTTATTGTAGGGATGAATCGAATGATAAATTGCCAGTTAAAAGTTCATATTTTATAAGTTGTAAATTGTTTTGAGTTTTATGTTGAGAGAATAAGCGGAAAAATAAAAATTAAAAATAGTTATAAAATTGGAAGAGGCCTTTTGTTTCTTGAGAGAAAAAATTAAATAAAAAAAGCACAATGTAAATTCAAGGTCTACCATTAATTAAATCTATGACTTTTGTAAGCAAAACTATGACTTTTGTTAATAAAAATATTCACAAATAATTCACAATTTTATTGAGCTCGAGACCAGTCAATCTATAAAACTAAAGTCGGCTCCTTTTGCCGTAAATGTTGCATAAAAAAAAAATATTTAAAATTATTTCGATTACGAAGAGGTTTTATTTATACGAGTATATCGCTCGACCTCCGCCTCTCTCCCACTTTCATTTTTTCGCTATACATTCTTATGCAAATAAATATTTTTTTTTTACGCAGATGTAAGTCCCAGCTGGCCTCGACTATCTTGTTGTATAAAAACATTTTTATTTTTTGTTTCCCAGCTGTCAATGTTGTTGCTTTTTATTACCAACACAAAGCACGCACACATAAAATATATTTACTTTAGACGCGTAACCTGTCAAACGTTGACATAGCGCTGCTGTTGTGAGCTCGTCAAGTCTGTGCGGCCATTGCACGTTTTAGTACTCCGGGGCGTATAAGTGACGCATATATTTTCGAGAAATGTTCTCATCTACATGTACATTCATACATACATACTATACATACATATCTGTGGAAATTTGAAAGAACAACCTAAGTCGAGATAATTAAATTTTCCAAGTTTTTTATCATAAAGATGAATTCCTAGCCCGGTACTTTCTGTCTTATCTGCTTTTTCATAGCACTATTAGTTTAAGAGTTATAAAAACTGAAAATTCAACCTAACTCGATTTTTTTAACGTTAGCATTTCTAAAAACAACTTATGCCAGATAATAAAAATATTCCAAAAATATTAAAAATTAAATTTCAATATCCGTTTGTCGAAAGAACTTAAGTCAAATTAAGGCAACTCTTTATTCTCCAATATGCTTTTGACAAAGCAACCTAATTCAAATTAGGAGCTTCTGTCGAATGGGCGATATAAAAAATGAAACACTTAAAAGGAATTCAATTTTTTTTTTAATTAAATTTTTGTTTAATTGTAATTTTGACAAAAGCACTTATTTGATATAAGTTGATTTTTTTGTTCAAATTCAGTTTGACAAAAGCTCTTAACTCCTATAAAAATAATTTAAAAATAAAACATTAGAGTTAAAATAAAAATTTTAATCGCCAAATTTGAGCTTGACATTGTTCCACAATATCATAATTTTACTTTCCTTAAAAAGCTCATAAAAAATTTTTTGTACACAAGCAAACCTGTTTTTTCGCTCTCTTGTAAAGTTAAGAAATTAGACTTAGGTTGCTTTGTCAAATGTCCACAGATATGTACATTCATAAACGTTATGTTACGAAAGTTTTTCGGGACAGTAAGTGACACACTTTGCACTTCAATTTCCGCAAATTAACCATTCCAACATAAAAGGTGTTCTTTTGTTTATGAAAAATGGCTGCCACGTCTCAGAAATGGCAAAAAAGCGCGACGGCAGAGAAGACAGTTCTTTGTGGTAATAAAATTGACAACTGTCTTTTGGTTTTATCTTTGTGTTAAAATTATAGCTTTAGAGTGGTTTCGAGTGACACGCATTTTATGCCAATTTATGTAAAATCTACAAAGGCTGTGCATTCGAATACATACATATGTATGTGGCAAATGTGCTGTAATAAAAAAAAACTCAATGCCACAATTGAAATATTATTAAAATTCCTTAACCCTTATCCTGTACTCAAAAACTCTAACGCATATGACATTTGGAATATAATTGAAGTTTTAAAATAGTTTTATTTGAGTGACGTTTACAAATGAATTTTTGGCAGCTGAAGCATTTGCTACTTATTTAAGGCTGTTGGATCGGTTTGGATAGATGAGGCAACGTCCGCGTCTTACGTTTGTTGAATGCGGAATTATTTCAGTACTTTCTGTAGAATTTTAAAATTTTGCAACAACGGCTTTGGGCAGGACTGCTACGAGGAAGAGTACATCTCAATTTTGTATTTGTATTTCATTCGGGATATATTTCTCTAAAAATTACAAAACTATTGTAGGCGCCATAAAGCATAGGCTGGACATGGTATAAAACAAAGCTTGTGGCCACGGATTTGTTATGCGCTTGCAAGTGTAAGTTCGGATTGCTTGATCGAGTGTATGAACAACTAACTTAGTCTTGTTGTAAAAGTCAATGATTTCAGGCTTTTTTGTTTTAGCGCAAATTTTAACATCATTGTGGGGCGTGCTGAGTAAATATACGGCGCGATTGAGGTTTTATGGTTGTTGTCAAAAAATAAGTGTGCAAAATTTTGTGGTTTATTTTTCGCTTGTGTAATTTATATAGGCAAGAATGTTTTGTTCTTTCCAACTGTGTCAACTAAAGTTATTTTACGTTTTAATAATTCAATACCCAGCTCGTGAGATATAAAAAAAATTGTCGCATGTGACATTGCGACCTTGTAAATCTTTTACCAGATCTAGTACAACACGACGTCCTTGTTGTTTCTCAGGTTACCAATTTCGACCTTTGCCGTTATATACCTGCAACGACCAGGCAAAACTTGTTCGGCTGTCGCACAATGCCCAGATTTTAATACCATATTTTCCAGGCTTCGATGGAATATATTGTTTGAATAGACAACGTGCACGAAATATTACTAATTGCTCATCAACTGTGATGCATTCATTGTACTTTTTTTTGTATATTTACCTCCCAACGATTTCAAACATCTCTTATTGGAGCCAGCTTATCGCGAGCTCGCCTCTCATTTCGGTCAGATTTATTGTCGAACCTCAGAACTTAGGAGATATTTTGGAACCTACGCTGGCTCATCGTCGACTTAAAAATCGGAAACTTCGAAAATGTCATCTTCTTCATCCTCACTGGCGGTGTCATTTGGTAATACATCATCCAAATCAGATTTTTCTAAAATGGCTTCAATTTTCTCTTTATTCATATTTGCACATAAAAAACACAACGGCACTCAGAAATCTTTTTTCGAATTCGAAAAATTTTAATTTTTCTTTCTAAGATGATTTTCTCTATTGCCTGAAGAATTGCCAACTTCACAACAATACGCACAAGGACTGATAATGGTACTTTACTTTTCACGTACACACATATGTATGTACATACATGTATACACACGAAGCAGCGGAGTTTTCACTGTCTTTAACTTGCGCGAACGTGCACGATGAATAAAATGTGTACATTTTTACATATGCACATCCCAATTCCCTATTTGGCAATTTTGACCCACAAATACATTATATGTACGTAACTATCGTTGCCCAGCGGATCAAAGAAAAGATAAAACAAAATAAATGTTTTTCAAGTTTAGCTTTAAGAAATATTAAAAGTCAAAAATCTTCCTTGCTAAAAGTCGTTTGGGCTATTTTCACCCATAAATACAGGATATGTGGTAAAACATACATATATACAAATGTATTTATATATGTATATAATCTAAACTAGTGATATCGTGTTGAATAATAACTATCACTTCTTCTTTCTACTTTATTAGATATGTTTTTTCCCCTTTTTTGCCTTGTAACAACAACAGCCTTTGTAATATCGAAAAATAAAGTAGTTAGCGTGGGAAATATAAAAAACATTAGCGAGATAATAATTAAGGCTCGTTAAATAAAATAATTTTAATATTTCGAAAGTACGATATACTGGACGATCACTGTATTGTAATACTTATTTTCCTAAGAGTCATCATCTTCTTCAAATATTTCATGACCAAAAACATTGTAACTACGTTAATTTTTTCTATAAATACTCCTATGTATGTACTGTGATAGTCAGTCATCTTCAAGTTAGTCTCTATCTTCTGAGTATGAATTAAATAGACTTCACTCATCTTCTCTCCGATTAAGTTAATTGGTATATGGTGTATATTCATATATTTTAGAAAAACGAGCCGATTAACTCTGTTGAGCATAACTACCCCATTCTGTGAACCTAAAAACGTATCCTCGTTACAATTACAGCCGTAATTATTTATCTTCCTCTACAGCCAAAAACTTTCATCAAATAGCTTTATGAAAGCAGTTTTCGTTCTAACTGTGGCGAGTCAAATTATGTTGCCGGTACCCAAACGCCATTTCAGATATTTTTTGCTATTAATTTAGTAATATGAGATATTAAGCAATGTCATTGAAAATTATATAAAATATACATATGTACATATGTATATCGAATTGATTTTTTCACTTATTTGCATTCAACTTCTCTGCCGACATCACGCGCTTTTTTGCCCTCATATTAAGCTCGCGCCAGTCATCAGATACTGAATTTAAACGTTGCCATCATAAAAGAAAATTGCTTTTTATTGGATTTTCAATTTAGTATATCGCGCTGATTCTGCACTCTTCACACCAGCCTTTCATACATTCCTAAATAAAAAGTTGTACGGGTCGCAAGTGTTAAGTGCTTTTAAGCGCTTCAGCGTGTTTGGCAGATTGAACGCGTGCAAGTTTTCATACCTTATGCATATTAGCTTTACTGTTAGCTCAACGCCGCATCGGTTTACGCTTGTGTGCATTTTCCATCAAATATTGCCGTGTTGCTGTTAAAATCAAACCTCTGGATAATTTCATATATGTACATATGTTTGTATGTATGTAACTGCAGTAACAAGTTTCATAACATTCCCGTCATATTATGCCGTCAATATTTACGCAGGCTAGCTATGCAAATTTTCAGTGGAAGCCCTCTTACATTCTGATTACTTTAGTACTTTAGGGTGCCTCACATATGATATAGAAAAATAATGAAAATTTTATTTCTAATGTGCCTTGCTTCAAGCGTATCATAATTTTTTGTATATTTTTGGTAAAGTATTTTTAATGAGCTACAGAGACAATAAGTTTTAAGGAAACCCCAAAGAAAACAAAATTCGTTTAATCTCGCATAAAAAGCATTTTCTGTTGAAACACTTTAATGTACATGAAATGTGGATGATTGAATGCAATTTATGTATAATAACGTGTGTAACATAGTGTGAGCACCGATCGAATCTTTATTAATTTGCAATTTGACATTTTCTGTCACAGTTTGTATTACCAAAAGAGATTACATAGCAATTTGGCGTTATTTTTGTTAACCACTTAATTACCGAAAATCTGAAATAGACTCAGGTTGCTGTTCAACAAAATTGCAAACTGATATTGTGTAAAATATTTATATTTCGTAACTTTAAATCATGCTTTAAATACTTCATAACGATTTCCAACGTTCCAAATATTTCAAATTAAATCTGCATTGACCTCATTATCATATAGAGATTTTGTGAAATGTATTTGAAATATTATAAACAAATGTCATTTTTAATGAGAAAAAGAAAACTTTTGCAACTATTTATTACGCTGAAACTTGCTTTTTTCGACTGTCCAATTACCAGAAGCAAAAACCACGTCTATCGAAAACTTTGACAGTGCATGCCATAAAGGCCAAAAAAAACAGGAGCATTTTAAAAAAATGTATATTGAAAAAAAAGAACTTGTCCTTCTCTACATCTCTACGTGAACAACGATTTTCACTTCCAATCAATTTGTGAATGGCTTTTTAATAATTTTTATACTTTTATTGCATTGAAATTTTATAACGCATTGTATTGCTTGCATAAGAAATTCAAAAAACAATGCACTTTATTTTTCATTAGCATTAAAATAGTAATGCATTTGCGAAAAATATATTGTTAACAACAAAAAATTGTGTTAAATTGTTTAACCAGCCAGCGTAGTACAGCATTTAGCGTGTTGGCTCTGCAATCCGAGGTTCATCGGTTCAAAGCTGAGGAGCGGTGATGAAGAATAAATAAAATGAAATTAAAAGAAGCCTGCTATCCGTGTTCTCCGAAATAGCTGCAATAAAGTATACCACTAAAACTTTTGTTGTTTTTTCCTAATAAATTCTTTCATCAACTGGGCTCGAGCTCAATAAAATTGTCTAATACAAAAAATTTGTTTATTAAAAAAAATCATATAAATCAAGCGTAACCTCTTACCTTGGTGCTTGCGAACTTATAGACAGAAAATATACTTTTATAACTAAGCACCTTGGTGCTAGCGAACTTATAGACAGAAAATATACTTTTATAACTAAGCACTGTAAAATACATTGCTTTGGTAAATTAACAGCTGCTGGTTTCATTAACTTATAATCAACTAATTGGTAACTATTCACTGTGAAAATGGCTCTAACACGTCTGAGATAAAGTTTGAAAAGTTTATTGAATTTGAAATATTTTTTTCATATGTTGCACAATTTTTGGTTTTGTTAGAGAGTTGACTGAATTTTAATTGAAAAATAATAAAATATAAAATATAACTAAATTAAATTGTCAATATTTTCCAAATGTCTTGGAATATTCATTTCAGTCATCATTTTCGAAATTACGTTGTTCGTCAGCTACTTATTCGTCTCAAATATGTATATGTACATATAAGCACCGGAAATATTATTTATATACGCATATATATACACATTTAGTCTAATCAACAGTACCATCCTTTGACAAAATGCATCGCTGTCAATACTGTTCTGCTGTTAAAATTATGTCTCAGAAGCTTAAAAGAAAGCATTTAATATATCAGAAAATAATTTAAAAAAGTATTATTTTATTTATTATATAAATTTTTCTTATTTATAATCAAGTTTTTTTAACATAGTGAAAACCGCAATAATAAATAAAATATTGTACAAGTATCTAAATCGTTTGTTTACAAATATAATTTATAATCTTCTACTCATATCATAACTGACCGTCTCTTCAAAAGGGTTAACGCATACTTCTAAGCATACTTCGGTTAGTGCAAATAAAGCCAGTGTTTATCCTACTCTTCTTTGTGTGCTGTAATCATTAAACAAATTTTCACTTATTTTCTAAATTAATTTTTCATGAATTTTTACAGCATAATCGCATTTTTTTCGGAAGAAGCTAATTTTTCGCGCCTAAATTGATGCTCCCAAATATAAGGCTGTGTTTTTAATGCCAACACATTATGTGTGTGTATGTAAGAATTTAATTATACCATGAAAATATTTCAAGCTGTCAAATTTGAGTGCGTGCACAGCCAAAGGTACACAAATCTTGTATTCTGTAATTCCGGGCATTTGCGAATATTCGAATCACAGAGCTGCAGAACTCACCACTCGAGTGGTGTTAAAGCACAACAAGCAAATAACATTTTTCATGGTTACTAGGCAATTAGTTAACTATCACACAATTAACTTATCCAACGGAACGTGAAAGAAATATCAATACGATGATTTCGAAAAGAATAATTGAAGGAAATGTTTAAACTGATTTTTGCAGAGGCAAGTCGTATTTGACCGAAAAGCAAATACAATATGTGCCTTCAATCGTACAGAATTGTCTGGTGTCATATGATTGTTTAATTTTAAAATGTATTTATTAACTCTGTATGCGATGCTGGCCAAAATTGATCACTTTCAGTTGTTCTGTTAAGCACACTACTTTGAGCAGCGTAAAATTACATTGCAAATGAATTGCCGAAGCTCAACGCGCTTTTGCTGAACTCTCTTCCGACTCACAATTGTTAATTTTAATACATATTTTTAGGCGCGCATTTTTACCCAACAAAAAGAAAATAACTAAGGGAATTTAATATTTAATTAATATGAGATTTACGAGAATTTAAGGACGCAATGTTCATAAATCTTATAAATAAGCTTTTATGTGGATGCTTATAGCCGCAAATCTTGGTGTTAATGTTGCTTATTGGCTACAAAAGCTTCAAAGATAAATTACGTATGCGCTTGAGAGGGGACCGAGCAAAATTGAAGAAAGTAAACTCATTATAAATACAAAAACAACGCAAATCCAAGGCATCAGAAATATCAAGTGATATACAAAAGTACTTACATACATTCATAAAAAGAAAATAGCGTGCCAGCAGCAACGACAACGGCGAATTACCATAATTTGCGTGTCGCAGCCAATTTGTGGCGTTTCATATTGCAGGCCAATCTGGTTTCGAGAGCCCTTCTGTCAGTGAGTCCGCCAGTCAGCCAAGCAGCTAGACACTGTGTGTGTGTGTGTTTTTTTTTGTTTGCTTTCTTTATATTTAATACTGCTTTCATGCTTTTGCCTTCTTCGTTTTGCTCTTTACATACATTTATGTATGTATATGGATTTATACAAATGTATTCCTTGGCAGAAAATAATGGCTAAAATAGCGTAAAATCTGTTAATTACATTGCCAGCAAGGGCGGCTGACCTACGCCTCCTCTTTCTTTTTTTTTTACTAATTTTTTATTCGCTGTTTTGATGGTTAGTAATTTCTGATTAACGAACACTCATTCAGTTCGGCCCACCACGCCGCATCACTATCGCGCAACCAATTCTCGTCAATGTCTCCACAGAAATGTTGCTATAACTGTTCGCATTTGGCGTCTGCTACTGGCAACACATTTCCAACTCAGAGCCACATTGTCAAGGCGACAGACAGCAGCAATTTGCGAAAGCTGAGTAGCTACAATAACGTCCTCATCAGCAGCAATATGTAGTAACAGCAGACGCAGCAGCAGCAGGAGTGTCCGAGGCAAATGGTTGGCATAAAGTAAACTCGACAATGTGTTGACAGCCCTCGAAATGACAGTTTACTGTTACTGGCGGCTGTTGGCTGCCATTTCACTTGGCGGCTGTTTTTACTCAAACACCAGCCAAGCAGTGTCATATCGTACATACTCGTACATACATAAATAGGGCTAATGGAGGCCATGACTTTTTTAATTTTATTTTTTTGTATTACTCTACAAACATGAATCATAATTTAGGTATCTATGCATCTTTCCCTACCTCCACAGAATACTCCGTTAATTAGCCAAATTTTCGCTACTCAAAATCCAAGAGTGTTTTCATAAACAACATTTTAATTTTTTTCCTTTTTTTTGTGTGACGAACTTCAAACATTTCCGCGCGCAAAACAAGTAAATACACATTAAGGAAAATATTTAGTATGACCGGTGTAGTATTTGAAGTAACCAGTGTTAATAAATTAAGCCCTAATCGCTGCCATCAGCTGTTAGGTGCGATGCCTTGGCGACTTCTGAAAAGTTATTTAAAGTTAAATATTTGGCACGCAATTCGTAAACTGGGTGCGCATGGCTGCGCTGTTTGGATGGGAATGCCTAAATTAAGCCTTAAGAATTTTTTAAAAATAGTAACAAATGTTTATTCCAAAAATTAAGCCGGTTTCGTTTGACATCGGTTGAGTTTGCTAGACATACTTATTCTTTCGATAATACTTCACGGTTAAATTTAATTTATTATTTAAAGAAAAATTATCATATGATTTGAATTTCAAAATATTTGGCTTCGCAGTATCGTAATATTCTATTAAACATTTACAAAAAACAGCCTACATATGTAATAATAATAATTTGGCGCTTACACTATATATATCTCAGTGTTTGGCCGAGCTTCTCCTATGATTTGTGGTGTGCGTCCGCATCAAAGATAATATGATACGAAACTCTTTGTTTCGAGAGAGCGCTGTCAAAAGGCGCATTTTTTATAACATTTTCCAAAAGAGCCACTCTGTAGAAATAGTATCTGGGGCTTTTTAATTAATTTTTTGGAGATTTTGCAGTTGCTTCGCCACAGTTGAGGTTTTCTAACAAAATGAATGAAAATGCAATAAAAATAAGAGTAAATAAGAGATGTTATTTACCTTAATGCCAGAAGATAATATATATAAAATCAAAACAATGAAAACAATTAAAATATCGCAGAAATTCATATCTCGCAAAAACTGCTTTTATATATGCATTAAACATAAATTTAAGATATAGCGTGTTTTCTTATAAACATACATGTTTATTCATGTATATTAAAATGCAATATTTACCCAGTTCGCTTTGAAAAAATAGTTTTGGTATATATTTTTAAAATAAAATACAATATTTGTATGTAAATCAAAACCTTCATAGTTTGCTAAAACTTCTATATTAAATTTAACTCTTAATTTAGAGATTTCAAGACACATTCTATAAAAAAAATAACATTTACTCGCTTTTATTATCCAAATAAAAATTATAGCTATTTCCACGCATTTGCCTCTGGTAGCCCACCTTTTTGCGTGCCAGCTGTTCAGTAGCCCATGATTCGGCTTTGTTGCCAGCCCAAAATGTGAGATCATGGGCTCTCGCAGCAAGCGAAAGAGAGAAGTTTCGTATCATATTATCTTTGGTCCGCATATTCTACCACAAATGAAGGGACCTACAGTTTTGTGCCGATTTCGAATGGCAAAGGTATTTTATAAGAAGTTTTAACATAGCAAAAATACGCTCGGAGTTTTGCCATTGATTGCAAATTCTTCTTCTTATTATTATATATAAAAATGAAACGATATTCCGTTATGTCCGCGCGGAACGTCCGAACCACAGCACGGAAAGACGTGAAAATTTTCAGAGTTATTCGTTTATTCCTGCAGAAGTTCCTAGAGGAGGCCTTTTTTTAAGTTATAGGACAACAGAGTTAAAAAAATGTTTGATTTAGTCATTACTTGCAGTTTTTAGGGGTTCCCATAAAATTAGTTAACAATCAAAAAAAAAAAGATTTATTATTATTGGGTATTATTCTATTAAATCTCAAGACGAAGTTAATCGATTGAAATAAATGGGTTTTCAAGGATTCTAAACCATTTTTACTTAAAATAAATTGTGGCATTATTCATATTACAGCTCTATCTTTTGGACCACCCTAGTGAAAATATAATAACCGATGTAAGTGAAAATATGTTTAACAGTTGTTTGACTAATTACTCTTAAATTTAATGTATGGAAACATCTACCCAACAAAGCCGGCTTAACAATTTCTACAACACACCAGCAAAAATTTCAATAAAATCCAAAATATTTGCATATTAACGATATTCAAATAACATTCTTGACATTATAGATTTGTATGCCAAGTTATTTATAGCGCACATTAGCGTACAAGCCAAAATCAAATTTGGTTTCAATGAAATCTGGTTAAAACTTCAGTCGTTTATGAAGCTCAAGCGTCGAGCAGCTTACCTCCCTCATTCGTTTTTATTCTGCAAAATTCCACTTATTTAATTTGACTTCTGCTTAACTTAAATGCACGATTTTCAAAAATGTCAAACATTTATTTAATTCGTTATACATAATTAACCCAGGAAACATGTCTGATGAACTGTATGAGCTATATAAAGGTATCGATTGCGATGGCTTTGAAATATCGTTCCTATGAATGACGTTGATCTGGGGAAACGATTTTTCGACAGGGCAGCCTTAGTTGGGCAACGACGGCAAGGGCGCTCATGAACACAGTGGAAGAACTAAGCGCAGAAGGACCTGTCTTCACTAGGCATATGCAACTGGCGGAACATAGCAAGGAGAGAAGCAACTGGTAAGGTTTTAGGTCTCGGCTTTAAACGACAAAAGGTTGTAAGGCCACATAAGAAGAAGAAGATAAAATAAGAGAAAATAGTTGGATATCAACAGCTCTTAAAATTAATATATAAAATAAAAATAAAATAAAAATTGAGAACAGCCGATACTAGCAAAATCTCATTACCTGTAATTACGCGAGCCACTACATAGATTTCGTATTACATGTAAACGGCAAATTCCGCCGAATACGCCGTTAAGCAACGACCTCAATTTGCCAGCGTCATTCGCACGTCTCATTCAATGCACAATACTCAAATTTATTTCGCAATAATGTCCTTTATTTTGTATTTTTTTTTTTTGTATTCCTTTTTACATCTCTTCTTTTATTCATTTCTTTCCGACACACCACAGTCGCAACCACTGCCGTGTCGGCACCGCCACTCTTTTTTATGTAATCGACAAAGTATTGCAATACAAATTCATTCCGCAGTCCTATCTCTCTCTGGTCATTGGATAAGTCAATTTTATGGTTCACTGGCACGTTCAATACAGCGCAGTCACAAGCCAGTTTTTTGTGAAAACGACGAGCTAACTTTCAAATTAATTTGTAGAAGCTGCAGTAGTGTTCACTTAAGTGTGGGCGGGCGGAAGGACAAGGAAGGATAAGCGGTTATACTTTCGACTATTTTCAAGTTAAAGTTTAATCCGGACCCTTGGGAACATATCGCCGAAATGAAACGTTTGCAAGTGAGAATAATTATGTGTCATTTAAAATTAGAATTATTTTTTTACATTTTTTTTTAAATTTAAAACCCTGTTTGGTTTTGGTGCTAGAATGATCCCATGGGACGTGCAAGTCAACAAACTTATGTACATATATGTTTGTCCTTTAGCCATCAAATTACACTCAGTCTAAGGCATAGACCTCTCACGTTCCGCTCAACGTTTGTTTAACTATGCACTCGTACTTACCTCTGAAATTTTTTTAAATTTTAAAATCATAAAATCCGAAGTGTACTTAAAAATTAATAGCATTAGTTCACCAAAGCCATGGAGTTGAAGTGCTGATCCTCTTTTCTTTCATTTTGTTTACATATATAAAAAAAAAAAAAGCGTGCACCGAATGGAACATTAAATGAAACTTGAAATATACGAAAACATGGCGATAAACACTTTGTAAATCATTTTTCATTTACTTATCCCTACAACTCACACTTTCGCTCACAAATATCAGTCACTGTCCTCTGTCCGAGCAAGCCTCCTATGTAAATATATCGGCCATCACGGTTGCAAACAGTTTCGTTATTTTGCTAAAGTTTCGCATCTCACACTGTTCAACCAGACCCACTTTCATTCCAAATTAAGGTTAATTTTCATCAACGCTGCACTAAATAGCAACGAAAATTAGGCACAGAAAAACACAATCACTTTCACGTTGAATGGAGTGAACGCAAAAAACCTTAAAAAAAAATGCATAAATAAATATGTATGTAGCAAGGTACAACGACAAATGAAGGTGTAGCGCATAAAAAGAGCAGCACAGTAGTATTTATGTACCAAGAAAACGGACTCAGCTGCTCGTAAATTTGAAATGCAATTAATTTGTTGGCTGTAACGGTACCTCTAAGTTTGCTGAACAACTAATAAATGAGAATGTAATTCCGTTTGCTTGGCAACCCGATGGACAACGTTGGAGGCGCGAAGCCGTGAAGCCGTGAAGTACCACAAAAAGTTAGTGAGACGAAACTTTGGAGCTTCACTTGCAACGGTACTTACACCGCCAAAATAAAGGTGGCAATTTGCGAGTGTTGAACGGCATGAAAATGTACATTTATTTAATGTAGTTTTGGCCATAATTTAAAGCTTTGCTCAAATTACACGGCGCAATTTAGACAGAGGATGAGTGAAGAAGCGGTAATTAGATAAAATTGATCAATGAAACTCATAGTATTTGCTTTCAAATTAATTAAATATTTAATAATCGAAAAATTTGGTAATCGTAAGCGAAAAGTTTAAAGAAAGAAGAAGCAATAGTTAATAACGCCCACAAGTCTGTCAATTAATAATAGTATCAAATTATCGATCGGAACTGTAACAGCAGGTGCGATTTTTACACGAAATCTACGTTTTTTTTTTTTTAAATTCAGAGCCGATACCAGAATGTATTGAAAATTACTTACTTACTTAATTGGCGCGTATTGAATGTTACAACAACTAAAATGGCCCAAATGGACACCAAAACTGAAATAAAAAAATTTGGGAAGTTTTTTATGACTAGTAAACAGGAATAAGGCAACCAAATTCTACTATGTAGAAGTGTCCACTACTTACCACTTACACATACATACATTAGACCGGATCTAACTTAAATAAATGTATGAACCAAAGGCACATTTAAGCCAAAGAATCCATTAATCTATCATGTGTCTTGAATACAGTTTGCTGTTTTTAGAAAAAGTTTTCATTGAAACTACGGTTCAAATGATAAGTTAATAGTTTCTATAGCCGAAATGTACCTTTGGTTAATAAGTTTATTATAGTTATATTGTAAGCTGTTTTCAGGGCCGCCAAGAGAAAATCCGTCCCCGGGGAGTATTTCGTCCCCTTCTCCCCTACACCCTTCCCCACAGCACCGTTATATTTCATTTAATACGGTTCGTCGCGACAGTGGTAGCACACAAAATATTCGAAACCGAGCCGTCCCTCGTTTACAGAAGTTCATACATTCAGTTGGGCGCGCGCACTATGACTTCGTTATGTTTGATTTAATGTAGTTCTAGTTTTCTACTCGATTTATCTAAATTTTCATAAAGAGACTCTTACAAACATTTTATACAAACAACAAAATTTACAGAATGAGTTCTCGAATTCCGCTAGTTCGAAAAATATGTAAATTTTTTGTCCGTACAATATTAAAATAAAAAAAAAAACATTTCTATAAAATTTAGACAAAACGAAAATCCGAGACCCATCGAAATCTCCGGGGCCGGGGAGAATCACCACCGACTATTCCCTCCCCCCTCCCCCCCTTCTCGTCGGGCCTGGCTGATTTCCCTCTTCTCTAGTTCACACTGTTTAAATGTTATTTAGCGAAAAATCGAAAAAAAAAATTCTTTCAAACACATATGTATGTACATACATATACGATGTTCGATATTTTTAACGAAGTTTTATAAAAGGATTTCCTGCTTATGTGAGCGCTTAAAGTTGCAAATGTCTGCTTATTACCATTCACCATTGTAGAACTTTTTATATTAAGACTACCGACGTTATTTGGAGGTTCCTGAATGACAACTGATCTAAAGTGACCTTAGTTCGTCTCTATTTAAGATTTAGTCTCCTTATTGAATTCCATCAGAAATCATATAACTGTAAACGATTTATTCTTGTATATTTATGTTTTTATTCACCGCCATTTTGGAAACTATTCCAACAATTTGGACCAACTTTTGCATGTAGATAATGTTTTACACCCTAGACTCAGCTGCCCAATACATATGTAGTTACTGGTAATTTATTAAAAAATATTTATATATATAAAATATTACAAAGTATTTAATAATTTACACTCGAATGAGCACAAATACATGCGAGTTTATAAACTGTAATGATATCGGTAAAGCAAAGCTACTTTGTGACTTTGCGACTTTGCGACTTCACCGACCGAGAATGCTGAGCATTTCCGATGACGACAAAGACGATAATGTGCACTTTTGGCTCCTGCATTATGCAGAAATGTCAATAATTCCAATTTATTTTCGGCGTCGAGCAATTGGTACTGCGCAAGAACGACTTTGCTAGCTACTTGCCAGAGCAGCGAACCATACGAGTGAGTACATATTTTCATCCATTCGTGCATCAAATGCGCGGGTGCTTACTACATACATATGTACGTAGATGATATTTGAAATGTATAGTATTGGTAGAAAAATACTAATGGATGCCATAGTAGAAGTACACGAGTATGTTGCTTTGGCAAGTCGCCAGCCGTGTACGCTTTACTGTTGCCAGGCAGCAACTCGAGCCGTCTAGGAATGCACGCGACCCAACATTTCCAACTTCATTTCACATGCGAATTCACATGTACGACACTCGACGAAGCGAGCACAACGACGTGCTGTGTAATTCTTGAAATTCCGATGCCATTGATTAATGACTTTGACAGGCGGTGCGAAAGTACGTGAGCGCGTATAAGTACGACTGCATCGCGGGCATAGGCGAACGACTTCAATAGATGATTCAAAGACTGATGAGGCACACAAACCCACAAACTTACTTACTGGCGCTTGTGTGTGTATGGAAAAAGAAACAAAACAATCACAATCTTACATCTTCAGCAAAACTTTATTCGAGATAATCTGACTTGACTGCTCAAGCGATTGCCTGTGACGGCGGCAAGAGCACGACCAGAGCGCCATATCGATGGTGATGACGATGACGCACTGCATCAGTAAATTGCATTGCGATTCGAAATGACTACAAATTCGATTGGCAGCGGACGGTGGCACTAGAGATGCGAACCGCTTGGCCCTGTCCCTGCCACTGACATTGTCGCTTAGCATCCTGCTTGCTGTTCGGCAACGGGGACTAATGGGGCGCTACTCTATCTTGGCACTGCTCCCAGTGCGCATGCTGCCTTTATTGCCATGTCACTGTTTTTTAAAGGAGAAACGTGAAAGTAAAAGCAAATAGTATAAATATAAAATTCACGAAAATACTCGTACATTTACACATGTGTATGTATGTATGTACATACTTTCTTTCATAACGAATTTTTGCCAATTTCACGTTTGTGTCGCACTTGAGCTTTTTTTCCTCGCTTATGCCGCATTCTTGCTGCCCCAGCATTCAGTGCATGCACTTCATCGCGAATGCCAGTTTTCCCAAATAAGAAGTTTACAACTTCGTTGTGCGCTGGCCTTTTTCACTTTCTTCGCCTTTCGTTTCATTTTAATTTGTTCTTTTATTTTCATTTTTATCTTGATAGCTTTTGCATTTTATAAGCCGAACAACGTTTCCTGGGAATTCTTGAAATATGCATGTACTCGTATGTATGTATGTACATTTGCGTTTATTCGAGAAGAGCACTTGTGCATACAGAAAATTTTTCGTTGAGTTTATTTGAATGCGGAGACTAATGCCAATGGTGCTTGCAGCCAAGTACGCAGACAGCTTAGGTCATTAGAAACACTTCATAGTCACTGGAGTATGGCGCCAAAAGAGCGTTGCCAAAAAGTTTTTTGTATCGCACCAAAATATTAGGTTTAGCCATTAGCTAAAAAAAAATAAAGGTTCTTTAACATACGAATTGACAAGGATCATAACAAAGGAATTCATATTTGAAGGAAAATATTTGGACTATTTGTTTCATTGTTTTGTCAACAAAACGACACCCATGTGAACAATTTACTTTTGAAAATAACGAAATTATTCTTGATGTAATTTGCTCTCTTTGTTAAGTAAATTTGTATCTCTCATAAGTAGTTAGCTAATAATCCTATATTTATGTAATACGAAAGCGGATGTAAAAAGAAAGATAATTCGGTTAACCTTCCATAAGAAAATCAATTTAGTACCCAAATTCTGTGAGCGCGTTTGGCAAAAAAAAAATTCTAAAACCATAGGGGAAACTTAGACTTTATTTTCATAAAGTTCAATTAACTACAAAACTGCATGGCAGAAATTTTTCTAAAACATTTGCATTTACATCACCAGCTAATCAAACTTAACTAATTTGAAATATAGAATGACATTTTTAAATGCGCTTTGATATGTAAGTTTCATACATTTTTTATAAAATTTGAATTTTGGGTTTATATGGTTTTCGTCAAAGAATAATTTATATTTTAATTGAGGAAATTAAAATTAAATAAAAGTATCACATAATCCAGTAGTAAGGTACTTTAAATAGTTACCATCTCTGTAAATTATGTTTAAGATTTTTGTACCATTTTATTTATCATACCTCAATAAATACCTACATACAAACATACATACATACAATTAAATAAAAGTAAAATGTCTCAAAACGATCCACTACTTTTGAATTGATGCTAGGAAAAATAGCTCTAAACTTCATATTAGTTGCAATTTATGCTTACTTTTTTTTAATAATTTCGCCTAAAATATAGTTTCATTTTTAGCAGAACACATATACTACCTATGATTTGAAGTATTTAAACAAAATTTGTGAAATTTTAATATATTTCGAAAAATTAAAAATTCAGTTTTATACTTTTTATTTTTTTAAAACTTTCGAGTATACAGTAACTAAATTTTTTTTTAAGTCTTGAGCATTTCCTATTATTCACAATTTGGAGCTTCGTATCAAATATCCAAGAAATTGGTGGCATATTTCAGCAAAATAAAATTGAGAAAATAATCAATCAAAATGTAATGGTTGTAAACATAACACCTGAAAATTTTATAAAAACTAATGAATGACTTAAAATTTGATGAGAAATTTTTCGAAATTGTTTAAACTTTGATTTATTGAGGGCAATCGAATAAACTACAATAAGCCTCAAAAGATTTGTTTATGAAAAATGTTTTTCTCTACGTACCAAGGCGAATTTATTACGGTGGTGCTGAGCGTATATAAGTAAAAGGCGTCCATGTATTTTGTTTTTGCTTTGCTAAACTGAATGTCAAATTTCTATATTTCGTAACGAACTAAAAAATGTTTAAACGAATAACCTGTAGAATCATTAAATCGCTGAGAGTAGCTAACACCAATTGCTCTTCCTTCCGTCCCAATGACAAATGTTTTAATGGCGCGGGAAATGACAAAATTCAGCTGAATTATTACCTCCCACTTCTCACTTTTTTCGGCTTATACTCGTAAAGCAAAGCTGGCTGGCTCTGTCGCTATTTCTCTTGCCTATCTAAATAACTGGTATTTGTTCATTTTTTTTTCCAGAATATGTCATGTAATTCTGTTACACTTGTCGCTTGTGTGCTTTTTCATTCCATTTGGTTTTGCTGTTTTATTAAATTCTTGTACTTTAACTTCTTGACATAATTCATATCTTCTCTATCTTCATATCTTCTTCCATACTCTTTGAAAGCAGTTTTGCTTTCCCTTGTTACAATATATCTTTAACACCCGCAATTGTATTTCAACTTCCACGCGTCCATTTTTTTTACTTTGCGTGGGGTATGCGTGTTTTTTTTTCTTACATCTTTTTAGTATGGAAAACCTACATAGCTACGTTTCTTTGGAATTATTCTTTGTTTTGCCCGCATATTTCTTCTAGTTCTTTAATTTTCTTTCACTAAAATTAACTTTCGCCTCTGTTATTCTTCTCTATCGATACTCACATTCCGTTTTATTTCCATGTATTTCCATGCACTGCAATCGCTCTCGACTTTCCCAGGTTTGCTTATTTTATCTCCACAAGTTTTGTGTAAATCTTTCGCCTTCCCACGCCCACCTCGCCACAACAAAAGCGCCATTCATTTCCTCTGCCAGCACGTACAACGCTTGTCCCCAGTGGGTACTTTAAACTGTCACACAATTCACTTGCTTGCGGTCCAATCGACCTACTCCCGCAGCAAACCGCAACAACATTTATAAACTCTACGCACTTATGAAATCTACTCTGCTCTGTTTTGCCGGCCACCTTTGCTGGCATGCTCTTCTGTCGATTGCGGCTTTTCGACATACAATTTAATGTTGCTTCGATAATCAGCGTTGCATTTATATAAATTTTGTATTTCATTACAATTGTTATGAATTATTTTATGCGAATGAATGATTGCCGCATTGCTGTGGATAACTTTGCTAGACTGGTGTTGGAGGACCACCAACAATATTTGAGTTTAAATGGGCAGGCGGACGGCAAGGTTCTACACAACTAGTTTTCGCCACCACAACGTCAATTGCTATAACAACGGTATCTTTCGCACAAGTGCGTAGATCCTTGCTACTTTGCAAATGCCAGTCGCAAAAGCCTCAGCGCCACAATTTCTCATGCATAAATTTTATCGGCTATTTCTCTTACTTGTTCGTCCTTCTCTCTTGCTCTTTTCATTATTTGCAATTGCTATTGCCGTTTTTAATGCTGTCGTTGTTCGCCTTGCTGCTAGTACGTTTGTTTTGTACCGTGCAATGACTGCAGTGAGTGTAGCGGTGGTGTATACCAGCAATGAATCTACCCAATTGGAAAATATTTAGCCGGTGACAGTAACATAAAGTCAGAAGTAAGCTGACATTCAGGTGCAAGGCGACACTTTAGTGTGTGGACCCGGAACTTTAACGTACTAAGCGATTTAAAATGATTGGCGCTTAATTGCAATCAAGATGAAGGCGATATTTAAATAAGAAGCAGCATTTTTTGACAAATATTTCAAAAAAGTAGTGTCAAAAATCTACTACAGAGTTGCATATTAATTATACAGTCAAATTGATGGCCAGGAAACTATTAAAAATAACCCTTTCTCACATGTTACGCATTCACAGTGTCTTACTCATTCAAGCAGCTTGCGTGAAGTCTGCTTTCGATTTCCAGCTGGGTATGGACCTTCATGCAATGAATAAATAGACGCTGAGTTGAGTTAATCAATAATTTATCGACTTTTCACTTGCAACTTGTTCAACTTGCTGCAAAATGTAACTGAACCAGCACATTTTGCTGCGTTCATTTTATTTAAGTACGTACTATTTACATTATATACTCGTACATACTATTTCTTCTTGTATGTATACTTGTCTATTCACTATTAATTTTATTGTTGCTTTTGTCGGGTTGTTGATGTGCAAAACTTTTCCATTTCCATTTCCATTTTTAAGGAGCACTTGAGCATTGATCGTTTGTGCTGTGATGTGAATCCTTTTCAGTAAAACTTGCCGTGAATGGCATTCATTCAAGTGGCACATTCAAGAAAATTTGTTTTTGTACAGTGTAGCCATATTGATGGAATGAACGGTAAGGCGTTACGAGAAGAATGTTTAAAAGCACTTTTGTGGAAATTTTTTTGTGTGTGGCTAGTTGCGAGTTGAGCATGGAATTATGTAGACTGGCATAGAGTTGTACTTAAAATTGAAGGTTGGTATGGAGGTTGCACAATTAGTTATGTAAGGTACAACGAGTATTGCTATGGCATAGACTCGTATGTATGTACATATAAAAAAAACTGTAACGTTCTGAATGAGATCATAATTGATAATATGAAATCTCCTTCGTCTTCCGCTAGTACGAAATTTTAAAGAAAATTAGAAAAGTTTAAAAAAAAACTTTCATTAAAGGAATATATTTTTTATGAATTTTCAGCATGCAGTCTCGTACCCTAGTAAAATGTAGTACCTATGATAAATTGCAAGCGTTAAACGGCTTTAAATTGACGTACATAATTTATTTTATGTTGACGCTTTTACACAGTTTTCACGGAAGAGCGCCAATAGCACAAAATATCTTTTTACTTCATACGTATATGGTATACTTGTCTGTATGCTCGAAAAAATTAAAAAAAAACTCGATATTTAGAGGACGGTTTTTTGATTTTTTATACATTTTATTTAATTTTGAAATTTTCGTTTTATCTAATAGTAAAAAACTGCACCTTAATTTAAATAAATACATAGATAAAACATGCAAATATCTGTGTGTCATATAATTATGAAAAGCTGTTCATGTTTGACCGGATTACCAAATATGTATTGCTTATTTATAACCTTCTTTCTATGTATGTTTCTTCATAAATTAAAAAAAACTATATGGAACATCAAAAATGCATCATTCGTTTTATTAAAGGGGTACTACGATTCAGAGAGCAATAAAACCCTTATTTTAATGTATCTTAATAACATTGAATATATTAAAATTACTTCGTCTGGCCACCACTCAATGCAATAATGGTCTACTAAAGCCCATTATATACTCGTATAAGTACGAGTGTGATAAAAAAGTGTTCATGGTCCGCTGACTCACAGTATCACATCGTACATTACGGCTTCATGGGATTAACTTAAATTGGAACTCGATTCTGACAGCCCATTTAATTTAACTGGAAAATATATGCAAAAATGCCCACACACACGTGCACATATGTACATACATAAGTAGGTAGTAGTCCAGTATATTTCAAATGCATCCTCTCATTCAATTCCTTGCTTGTCTAAGTTTTGTACAGTCATTCAAAAAATAAACACAATACGCTATTATAGGCCTTTATTGTTGCTATCGAACAGCTGTTTTCAACGGCAACTAAATTATTGGTGTCGTTCCGCATGAAATCACTGAATGGTCAATGCTTGTATAGTATTGTCCTGCGAGCGTTTAGCTTAAGCTTCATTTAGCGTTATGCTCGAATGCTTTTAGATGAAAACTTGCGGCATTCCCCCGGCGCCTTCACTCATTTGTCACAAAGGCGTCCGTACATTAGTGCTAGGCATGGCCTTGGCTCTTGCTATTGCTGCTACAAGCAGTTTTCCACGTCACCGCAGGAATATTAATTAACAGTAAATTTTCAAAACTGTTTAGTGTGGCGCCGCCGCTTTCAATTGTCAATGCTAGATTGAGTGGAGAGAGGTTGGTATGAAGGTTGATTCATTGTTTTCGGGTCCATTGTAAATGCTCATTATAGTTGTAAACACACCAATGAATGTCGACTATCGCTGCTCGCTCAGCAATGAGCAGAGTAATTGCAATGCAAGGCCACTTGAAGTATTCAATTGCTGTCACATTGCAGGACAATGACATTTAGTGGCATGACAAATATTCAAGTGCTTACATACAAACATACATACATGTGTGTGTATGTATGTGTGTAAATCCGCGTGCAATATTTGTCGAATGCACTACTGTGGCACTCAAGCACATGTCAACAACATAGGCAACATGGGTTCAAGTGCCACGTTGAGTGCCTATTTACTCTGTGGCTACCGCGTACGCCTTATGTGGCTTTGCAAATAGATATGGCATTTGTAACTAAATGATTTGCTGTAACAACGATCTCATTTAAATTGTATTTACTTTAATACCACCCTTGCGCATACCACCTGGAACTCATTCACCTGTTTGTCAAATATTTCCATGCCATTTACAATTAGTTGCCGCTCTGTTCGAAGTTTGTTTTCTGAATGAGTAATAGAAATAAGAAAAAAACAACTATTAGAATTTAATGCTCGAATTCAGTAACTTCGCATCATCTCAAGTCTCAAAATGAGATAGAGATTATTGCTTTTCCTCGCTCTCACGTTTTATTATTTTGTGTTTATTTTAATTTTTTGTGACCTGCTCATCACCAGGTCACTATTTAGAGACTTTATTTTGAGACTAGAGGCCTTATTTTGAAAATAAAGAATGCCAACTGGTCTAAAATTGTGAGTTTTGTCTCTACTAGAGACTGAGACTGCTGAGACAGATGTAAACTTTCTATACAGTAAGAACATTTATAATAGTTAAGTGCTCACTCTAAAACTCATTTTCAAAAAGTTTAAGTACTCCATTAACTTTAAAAATATTATTTTTTGTACAATTAAATTAAAAAGATGTGGGCTAAGGTTGCTAGGGTCGTTTCAGAGATATGTATACTTCTTAGTCTAATATAAACGTTGTCAAAATTTTTAATATATTAAGTATCCTTCGTTTAAATTAACAAATTTTGATTCTAGTGCCCGACAGATAGACAGGAACAGGTAAATCTTATTTGTCTCCGTCTAACCCTAACAAACCTTCGATTTCATAAGCACACTTTTACCTGAGAAAAAGTAATAAATACTTCTGATCTATGTGACTTCCCACCTTGGACTCTACTGACTTGTGATTTTTACATCTCATATGTTCTCGTAAATAATATTTGATCAAACCTGCTAAAAAAATTTAAGAGTTCATACGAATACTAGTTGCGAACGTATGTTCATATACTATGTACATGCAATACAGGCGTAAAAGCATTCATATTTATGTGTACATTTAAATAAAATAAATTGCGAACAAAATTTTTTTTCCGAAAGCCACAAAATATAACGAATACCACAGTTGTTCCTTTATAATTTCTAATCCATGCTACGAATGTAGTCAATTGCAATTAGCTGCGAAAAGAAATGATTCTAAAAGCGAACATTAGTGGTAAAATTAGGAAATTAAAGTGTTAATATGCAGAAAAAATGTACACTGTTGTGCAAAAGAAGCGAAACTTCCGTAATGACTAGCATTGCTGATCTTTTTGAATTAAAAAGCTAAATAGATTTTGTACGAAAATATGATTCAAAGATATTATAATTTTAAATAACGAGCTTATTTGCACATATTAAAATATTTTATCTTTATCATCATAAATTTACATAAAACTTTGTAAAACTAGCTAAAGTAAAATCATCAATTCCATGTTCACAATAATTAAGTACAAAAGCACCGTAGGCCTCATGGGCTAGTGTGCTATAAATATTTCTCTAATAAATAATAATAATAATATATACATATAATCAGATAAACTTTTGTATTACTCTGCATCATTAGAATGAGATTATTTTTATTAACGAAATCATCAAATACCTACTTCTTTTATTCCTTCTTGAAATCATATATAGTGTTTTATATTGAGTTAAAATTTTTTTTCCTGAACAAAGTAGATGTCGTTTTCCATTGTTGAATCATAGAAAAGGTTTTTCGTTAATGGCAGGAAAATCTCGGCCAAGCACTGAGTTATATAAGTAGTTTACATTTTATTTAGTTCAATTTCAGCAGTTCCCAAAAAACTATATACCATTTTCACAAATGTAAAGCTTTGTTCTTTCAATTAATTAATTCAACGGTCGAAAATCACTGATAAGGTATAATCCTGAAGAGATATGATAAATAATATAGTTGTAAATATACATTTCCCGTTTTGTTTAGTGCCCTGCTGCGCGGCTTTCTGTCTTTGCTTATAAATTTTCCTTTACGCATTTTTTGCTTCAGATTCGCTTACATTGCACACCGATATGTTGAAAAAGAAAAAGTTGTTTCTAATAGCGGTCACCCCTCGGCAGGCAATGGCAAACCTCCGAGGGTATTTCTGCCTTGAAAGGTCCTTTCATTAGTGTGGACGGGCAATATAAAGACGCTCACCATAAATAGTAGAAGAAGCTAGGCCAAACATTGAGCTATAAATGAGCGGCAAATTATAATTATAACATAGTACGACAGTGGTTGGTACACATGAGAAATGTTTACAGAATATGAAAATAGGCTTAAAATAAAGAAATACGTGTCTCGGCGTTTTGCTGTAGAACGTCGAAATTTTGAGAAAATCACTTCTAATATAATACTATTATAAAAAGTTCTATAAAAACAGAATGGGTGAACCGATTTTAATGCTTGAGCCAGTTTTGAAAAGGTAATTAAATATTTACGTACATCCATACATACGTGTGTATAAACACACATGCATGATGAGCAATAAAATTAAGTATTGAATATTTCATGCTAATTTCTAAAGGGCAAACTGACAGACTTTGGTTGCGTACGTGAGCTGTGAAAGCAAAACGTGCGTTAAATAATGTGGCGCATACATATGCAAAGTATGTTTATGTGCATATGTACTTAAATCAAATGTGATTCGAACAGTTTTCTTTGAGCGCATATAGCAAGGTAAAGGCGGCCCCGGTCTAAAAAACAATATAAATACACGCACACACATACTGACCTAGAAATCGATATCAACCACGCGTTGTTTCTCCCACTTTAATGAGTTTAATTGCAATAATCACTTTTTCCCAATCGCAAAATCCAATTGTATTGCCTTGCTTTTATAAATTTGTACATTTATAACTTTATCGGCGCCTGCTTGTTGTAGGATGGCCTGAGTAAGGACATTTTAACCGTAAAAAGGAATGGAATCAAACTGATATAAAAATACTTAAACGCCTAATGATGATCAGGCTTCAATTCCCAGTAATTTTTTGCAAGTCATTTTTGTATATTCTATTCACCAATAATCTTTCCAGTAGATAAGGCTTTAGCGCAAAAACTAAACAATCCTTTGTAAACAAATAGGAGAAAAACTGGCGGCAAATATTAATAAAAATGACTGTTGTGCGTGAAGACACATTGAAAATAAAGATTTATGTAAGTATATGCAGAAAAATAAATATCATAAAAGACGTAACATACTCAAAAAAAAATGCTTCCGTTTTTTTCATGAATCATCACAAATTTTAGATTGAATCCAAAAATTTGATTTATTTTTATAAGCTTTGTTAGAGAATAAACGTTAGTTTAATTGAATATTAGAAATTATAATATAATATAATTTTGGCGCGTACACTATATAGCTCAGTATTTGGCCGAGCTTCTCCTACCATGTGTGGTGTGCGTCTTTATATTCTAACACAAAATGGAGGGATCTACAGTTTTAAGCCGACTCCGAACGGCTGATGTATTTAATGAGAAGCTTTTTCATGGCAGAAATACCCTCGGAGGTTTGCCATTGCCTGCCGAGGGGTGACCGCTATTAGAAAAAACTTTTTGTATTATAAGAAATTACTTATATAAAATATATATAAATAGTTAAAATGTGTCAAAACTCGAGGTTTGTTTTATATTTACCGCCTGTGTATATGTTTGGTTAATAACTTAGAAATTAGTGTTGAACTAATCACTGAATTAGATTTCTAATAGAGGAATATAAAATCTCAAATTAAAATCCTGAGCAAAAAATAAAAACGTTGCGTCAAAGTCATTCCTACAAGAGATTCCAGAAAATTAATTAATTAATATTCCGTTGCATACTTACTGTAGTTCATCATTTAGGAAAATCATTGTTGGTAATCTGGGAAAACTTTATAATAATGTTGCAAAAT
Source organism: Philophylla caesio (assembly GCA_963971545.1). Taxonomy (NCBI): domain Eukaryota; kingdom Metazoa; phylum Arthropoda; class Insecta; order Diptera; family Tephritidae; genus Philophylla; species Philophylla caesio. Next base: position 34,496,481 of record OZ020607.1, read on the forward strand.
CATGCGCCCAACTTTTTTAAATTTTCACTTTTAAATTGCAAAATTATATAGCAAAGTCCCAATGTGAGTTTCGAATTATAATTCATTGCCCTGAAGTAAAAAAGTTTCGACAAAGCATTTATTTAAAATATACGCACAGCTTTTCTCCTTTTTCGACAATCTTTGATTTTGTATAGAAAAAAATATTAACTATCAAATTCAATCATATGGAGGTGTGCTAAATTCATGACTGCCACTGTATGCACATACATACTTGTACACATCTGAAAGCTTAGTAAATTATTTATATGCTTAGTTTCGACCACCAGTTAACTGACATGCGGTCACTTTCACAGAGTAATTGTCTATGTATTAAATTAACAAATAACAATTTTTTATAAGTTATTTACACAATTCTGAATGAAATATGCTGTAACAATTGACAGTTGTTTTATAAGGGACTTATGGTTTTTTTCTTAACCAAAACTATAATTATAATTATAAATACCGATAATCATCGTGGCTGCTACTTGAAGGGTAGAATCACACGGATACGCCTATTCACAAGGTTGTCAAAACCGAAGCTATAAGCCAATTACGCAATAACCCGAGGTTCTTTGGTATGCAAACGACACTCAGTTGCTAGCTGGGCATTGAGCTCCTTCGCCGCCAATCTAACCTAACCTAACCGTACTTAAATACGCTTTAACGAAATATTTTGTTAATCTAAAATATTTTTTAACGATAAAACGAAACGAAAAATTTTATAAATTTTACATATATGGACGGAACGATTGAGAATTTGGTACCGCTTTGCAGTTAGACCATAGATCTACCACAAATATCTTGGTTAAGAAAATATTAAAGAACGTTCTTTGAAGATTTCTTTTACTTTTAATTATAATTTTACACCTTTAGTTTGGTATTCATTTCGTTTTATTTTTAATTTAATTTTAAAATTGTATTCTTAACTTTTTAGATATTTTTTAAACAAATAGTTTTTAAATACATTTCACCTGTATCGTAAAATTTCATGTGTCTTAACGATTAAATTTAGTCCAATTTTTATAACCAGTTGTGAGGTAACCCTCTTCAAAATATGTTAAAAAATTGAGGTTTTATTTACCATATTTTTTATTTTTAAAGCGATACTTTTTATAAATATTTTGTGAATTAGGCTTTATTAAGCCTCTTGAGTTTTATACCGTTATTTTAATAACATATTTTTTATCTTATCAATTTTATAGAATTTCATTTCTGAAGTAATGTTGTAAAATATTCTCATAAATAAGCTTTTTTAAACCTCGCAAAGTAATGCTACTAAAATGGTAATATTTCATGTATTTTATATGTCAAAAAAAAAAATAGATTTATTCAAAACGTTGGAACCGCTTTTGAGCTTTTGTACGCCGAACAGCCGAATTTGAAGTTTGGCAGGATATTGAAATTTTTGTAGCCGTAGAGAACAGTCAAAACCTTTGAGTAATTTACGAAAATAAATACAAGCAGCTTGTTTTACTCCAGTTGTCAGAAAACATAGAATAATCGGAAAATTAGACATCTCATTAATTAGCAAGAGCAAAACTTTTCTTGTTTGTTTAATCCGACATCCATAAATAATACTTTGTTTTCGAAAGTTAAAGAAATCAAGTGAATTACAAAAATTACATCCTTCGACCTTTTTTTGCAATTTAAGCACGCTTAACTAAATCATTTGGTTTCACAGTCTTTGCACCACCAACTATTTTGCAATCAAACTGTCCGATGTGAACTGACAGATGCAACACAGCTTATAACGTTACCAACAACAGTGCCTAGTAATTTCTGACCTCCCTTCGTTTCCTTGACAGAACAAAAGTAGATGTGTATATAGATACATACGTATGTATGTGAATTACTATGATAGGAATTATTATTTTTCATTGAACTAATATATTTTGCTTCTATTTTCAACTTTGCGCAATCGCATAGAAAAATTTCAATTTTCCACCTGCTTCATGTAATAATCATCACTTGTGTCCATCATTTGACGGCCAGATTAGGTTCATAACGCATCAATGCGCTCTCTGACTTTTACCTACATATGCATAACTAAATACGCTGTAGGAAATTTCGCTGGTGAAGTATTTTCAAGCTTTTAAATTTAATACAGTGATATAATGTGTATAGACACGTATTATTGTGAACAATTCCAAGTGAAAGTGAATTTTGGAGCTTTCTTCTTCACACAAAGTGAAGACAGGTTCTTCTGCACTTGGTCTTTCCAGTGTATTCGTGGTCGTCCTTTACGTTTTCGTTACTTACCATATTCTTTAATCGCAAAAGCGTTTTTTTATTTACAGAGCTTCAGCAAACCTCGTCAATCTTTTCTCTGTTCCCATGTGTGAAAGGGATACTTACTTTTGACCTCTTTTCAGGTTTGCCTGGGTTTTGTCGACAGGTGTCGCTATTTGCTCCAAGAGTGCTTCAAGTACTTCGACTTGTTGTACAACCAGCACCGTCTTTCACAACATAATTCCTAGAGGGTATCTACATATCGCATTTGTAGTGGGCCTAACTGCTTGCTAAGATGCCAAAGCTAGTAAATATTAAATTTTTTTGAGAGCAGCAACAACGTTGATGTGGATGGTTCTTTGCAACTATTATTAATAGTTGGTTGGGCTTTGTTAGTGCGAAAATATGATTTTATTTTTCTTTGCTGCATCATCAGTTCGTTGTTGGTCTTAGTGTTTTCTTCATTTTTTTTTTTATTATTCTCTTAAAATGTGACTGCAAATCATTTTAGCTGACTCGTATCACTTTATTATTTTTCTTCGCTTTTTTCTCAAGCACTTATGTAGATGTTCGCTATGTATGAATGTTCATTTTTTTTTTGGCATAATGAATAAACGTAAATTTTTTTCTAATTCTTTTGTTCTCTTTAATCGATTGTAATGTCGCTGTTGTTGTAACACCCGCTACACTCGTGGCACATGTTTACACCGACAAAACAATTAACGTGCTTCAGTCGATTTTATTCAATAGCATCGGCAACGGCGCACGGTAGTACAGATTAGAAATGAAGCGAAAAAAAATTTTAAAAATAAAATCTTTCAAGGACCTATTTGATCGAATGTTATTCCTTAATTATGTCTAGGATGAAGGCCTCTTTTCTTTAGCATTTGCCCGAATGTCCATTGTTTGCATTTGCGCTTTAACGCCACGGCGTAGAGTTGGATTTTAGAAGGAAAAATACATAATTTTTAACATTCAATTCTCATATTTGAATGGAAAGAAAAATGCATTATAACTTATGACAACTATTTACGAAAGAGAGATAATAATGGCATCGAACTAAAACTGATTGAGAAAAATTAAAAACTGGTGTTTACTTTCGGTTTTTGAAAAAAAAAATTTTAAGTGGCTTTAATCGCAACTTTGATTTAAATGGTGAAAAGTCGCTTGCATTTTGAAAGCGTTTTTAAATTATGGTAGGTTTGCTTAAAAATAAAAGCTACACGCCAATTTTTCGTTTTCTTTTTTATAAATTTTGCCGAAACCCTTTAAACATATGATTATTAGAAAATCGAATAAGCAATTGAATTATTCAAACCTGACTGCAGATGATTTGTCAGTAACACCCACAAACAAACCATTATGTACAAATCCATCGCGGCGAGTTTATTTTAATCGTTTTTTTTCGATTCAGTTCACTGTGCGGCGACAGCAAGGATAGGAAGGAGAAATAGCAGCTGCTGCTGGTCTTCCCATGAGAGATTGGTTGTATGCACCTTTTTTATATCTACGCATGCATGTTCGTCTGTATGTATGCCTTATTCATCAACTAGCACCTCATACCCCGCCATGTGTTGTGTACTATGTTGTTGCTTACCCGTCACATTGTCAATGTCTGTTCTTTGTCTATTCGCTTGTCTTGGCTTTAAATGTTCGTTGCTGGGGGTGTCATGTGTTTATTATCCTTCGACACCGGAAGTGCTCGTGTACACATGCAGCCTCACATAAAACCTCAGAAATGCATATAAATACGTACATACAAATGCAGATTTATACTAATTTTTATATACAAACATTCATATGTACAGTACGTTCGAAACGCACGTGTTTATAGAGAATGATGCTATCATTTCCTAAACGATAAAAAAAATAAACATTTTCCGCGATTTGACGTGTGCAACAATAAGAACAATCGGAACGCAATGTTGTATACAACGTTCCCTAACCTAACCAGCAATTAAGGCAGCGCTACCATCGCAGTAAAAGGAGAAAACCAGGGACCGTGAAAGTTAGATATAACACTATGCGACATGAAAAAAATCACCGATATCTCGAGTGGTGATTCGTATTAAGTATACTTAGTAAACAACAGAAAACAAATTCATATTTCGATATCACGTCCCAAAATATAAATAACGGTTATCTTACTTTATTTACTTTTCGTTACACTTAGTTGAGGGTAGCTATAAAAATATATCATTGGTGGGTACAAAAGTCATCAAAACATTTACATAGATTATTCATAAATCTACAAAATGCCGCGTGTTTGTGTTAATTCTCCTAGCATATTTGGTTACGTTTGTGGTCAATTTACTCCTTGTTGAAATTGAAAAAAGAGCCAATTTCGCCTTTGTTTGAAAAATTGCCATTAGAAATCAAGACAAATCATGGGTGCCGAAAGTGTCTTGTTTAAAATGTTATAAATATTTGACGTGTTGGAACAAGTTTAATATTAAACAGATGGCTTTTGGAGTACCAATGCAGTGGCGTGAACCTAAAAATCACGTAGACGACTGTTACTTCTGTGTCATCAGTGTCAATGCCGCTACCATATTCTCCAGACATTCCAGTACCTGAAAGATTTTGTATTTCGTCAAGTTTATCAAGTCCTATTGAAGAAGAAGACGAAGCAGGCCGTTCTAACAGCGAAGAGGTATTTATAGATAAAACAATACAGAACCACATTTGATTAGTCAATCAAAACTAAATGACCTTATTAGAGATTTTGATTTGACCGAAGGAAAATCTGAAATATCAATGAAATCAGCTTATCAAAAACGTCACATTACCTTAGCTACCTTTTATTCAACAGAAGATTGATTAGTGTTCTGCAATGGTATTGATGGATTAATGTCAGCATAAGGTAACAAGCATATATCAAAACATGGGTTCAGTAAGTGATAAACACGGTGAAAGATGTCATCATGAAATTGCAGAGTACGAGAACAGTTATCAGGGTAGATGGGAGCAAGCCATGCTTGCAGACTATTGTTGATGCCTCCAGAGGGATACTGCCACTTCTAACTACAAGAGGAAACCAAATTGTTCAAAAAAAGAAAATTGTTTTAAGTAGAATAACAATTTATGTCACCGCTTCATATAATTTTAGGTCAAATCATTAAATTGGTTTCACTACTAAACTTGACGTGATAAAACAATTTTATTTCAAATAGTTTTAAGGTAGCGAATCATAATACTGTGAACCCGTGAAAAAAAAATGTTTTCTTTATTGCATAGTGTAAATTTAAAAAATGTAATGTTTAATAATTATGCATTTTAGTACATATAATCATAGTAAATATAACATATTTTCCGAAATGTTTTTCTTCGAACACAAAACCTTATTTACAATAATTTAACATTTGGTCGAGTTGGTAGCGGTGCGTGCTATAACTTGATATGCCTTTGAGTTGGAGGTTCGAATCTCAGTCCGGGCAAGCAAAGTCTTAATAATAGAAAAAGTTTTTTCTAACAGCGGTCACCCCTCGGCAGGCAATGGCAAATCTCCGAGCGTATTTCTGCCATGAAAAGGCTTCTCATTAAATACATCTGCCGTTCGGAGTCGGCACAAAATTGTAGGTCCCTCCATTTGTGGTAAAATATAAACACGCACACCAAAAATGGTAGGAGAAGCTCGGCCAAACACTGAGCTATATAGTGTACGCGCCAAAATTATATATATATAATATTTGCGCAAAACAAAATGTTTTTTTTTTCTTGAGATTAATAGAATCATTAAAATTATGGTTTGGTACATAACTCGACGTTTCTCTTAAAGACTTTACGAATTTCATTTATAAACTTTTTTGTTAAAAAAGGAAGATTCTCTAACACAAGTTTTTAATAAAGAATATTGAAAATAAATATATTAAAATCTATCTCATTTACATACATATCTATAAAACTGCTTTAATGGAATTATTGCAATTTGTTATAGAACTCCACAATTTTAATAGCAAGCTATCGGATTGCTAATCACTATTAGTCTCACAACGTAATTCAATTGTGCAGTTTTGTAGACCATTCAATTTGGTTATAATTTTTTGCAAATTTCAGATGATAAAAATATAAATTTGATTGTTGAGATTTTTTTTTTCACTGAGTATTTTGCACACTAGCCAAATTGGTTATGCTATGGGAGACAATGCGTAACAGCCCTAGCAAAAAAAAAAAATTAATTAAGCCAATGAAACTTGCACAGTAATGTGCTATTAAACTGCATAATCGATTTTTTTTAATTCTTATAAAAAAAATTAAAAATTTTAAAAACTTTTGTGAATATTGTATTAAGTTTGAAAGTTTGCTAAGTTTGCTTTTAGTTAAAGAAATTAGTTTATTTTTCAAAAATGTGTTAACTTAATTTGATGAGCACCTTTTTTAAAATATTAATTTTTTATCTGTACATACTTCAATTATCGAAGTAATTATTTCTTTCGAAACCTGTTGCAGAATATAACAGTTTCTAAAGTTTTTCTACTCCTTGTTTATTTATTTATTTAATAAATGTGAAACAACAATACAATTGTTGTTGCACTAAAAACAAAGGAGCACTGGCTGCCAGGACCTTCGGCTGACCTACTCCTTGTTTTTCTTGTTTTTACTTATAATACCCAAGCCAAATTATACAAAACGCGCAAGCCAATTTTTATGTTGTACCATATAACTGGCGCCGAATGAACTTAAACAGCGGAGCACTTGGACAGTAAAATAATTATACAAGTACTTATTTTAATTGACTCGGGGATGATTAATTTTTCTAATCTACAGTAAACTTATATTAGACATTTTCGGATCGATAAGAACCCCACAAGCAATCATTAACGAAATTATACGTGCTCAGTGACGTCTCAGAAATGCAAGCACCGGAATCTCTTCACGACCTTTAAGTCTCTTTTTTTTCCAGAACTGCAATATGAGAAGAATATTATTAGCTCCAAAACACAGTAGCAAATGTTGTGGCTTGTTTGTCATTAGACAATACTCGTATATGCTTTACTACCAAGAAGGGATACAATATGCTTTAAATAGTTGAATCAATAGGTCCATTCCTTATCTACAGTTTTTTACAGTTTTTTACAGGGTTTAGTCCAAAAAGCATTCCCGTACTTAAAAAAACTGTAACTGAGTGCGCACTTGAGAGAGTAACTGCGACTCTCTTCTTTTCCGAAGTGACAGGATTTAGTCAGAAGTTTTTTTGCCTGTAAATATCCAAAAAGTGTCAAAATCAGCTGTTAGCAGTATTGTTGTGAAAGCACAAAATAAAGGAAATTACAAAATTTGTGTAAAAAATTAAACATTTTAGTAAAAATTAAAAGTGCTAATGTAATAAATAAAATCATAAGTTCTTATGATAGTTTTGCTTGCGTTTAAGTGTTTTTATGTATAAATATTCTGACATTCGCTTCTTGGGCTAAAAAAATGATTTTTTGCATTCTCGTACTTTTTCCTGTAATTCTCTATTAGAACGCGTTTTTACCTTACTCTCTTGCATTTTGACACTTTTTAGGAACTTACAGGAAAAGTAAAGGAATGGACCTAATAAATACATTTTCGCTTTTTTATGGCATTGATTGTTAATAAATTTCCTCTGTATTTCTTGACGTTTGACTTAATTGAATTTTATCTTTGTTTTGTGTTGTTTTGTGAATTTCTATATAGCTGCGTCACATGTGTACATAGATATGTTCATACATATGGGCGGATATAATTTAATCTGCATATGCATTATAGTTGTTTATACCAGCTTATCGGGATCACTATATACATATGTATGTATGTACATAGTTAGCGCATACGTTGTTAGTTTACCTTCAGCTTCTTCTGCACTATCGACCCACATGCGGATCAAAATAAGCTGCTATTGCTATCATTCCAACCGCTACACCTATTTTCTATCGAAGGTTTCCGTCCTTGTTTACATTCATGCATGCAAATATATGTATGAATGTATGTACATATTTACAGTAGTTTGACTTGGAAATGTCATAAATTAAAAAAGTCATAACACATCTTCATTGAATTGAGCGGCAAACTACTACGTTTTCATTGGCGCCGTTGATGGCATTCGAGCAATCCGGCAAACAGGCAAGCGGATATTGAGAGCTTTGCTTTTACACACAGCCGAGGATTTGTTGCTAAGCAGTATAAGCTTACAAAAACCATATACACGCCTACTTTTAGGCGTTGTTCCAATAAAAACAATGTGCCGATGACGAGGTGGAAGCTCCCTAAACGCGTTCAGTGCTGAGCTCTGCTCAGCTTAGCTGAGTACAACAAAATTTAACGGCCCAAACAGCAATCGCAATTCTTCATCGCGTGCATGTATCTGCATTTTTGATTGTGTGTTTGTTTACATACGGCGACAAGTGTGGATTTCCTAATTCCAATTTCGGTCGTGCTAAACAAAGCAAAGTGCAAACAAGCCTCGACTTAACTACACGTGTATGTACATACATACATATGTATGTTTGGATGCCAATAGTTGCGGTGCTTGGAATCGATGTAGCGTGAATTGCAAATTGAGTTGGTGCGACACCAACCCAAAGTAGAAGCAACAAAACCATCAATCAAAGAGATCTATTGCTTCTGCAGAATTTCTAATAGGAAAACAAAATTTCCCTCTACTTAAAAAAAAAATTCGATCCTTTTGGAAAGCTGTTGATATGAACTAATATTTAGAATGGACGAATTCTAGCGCATTCGTTGTTTTATTATTCTAAACAACGTTCAACTTAGGAAAACTATCGTATGTACTTCAGAATAATTATATTATATTTTGCGTTCTTTTCAACACACACGCTTTAGTAGAGTCATGCGGGATGCAAGTGATTAATTACCATCTATGCAAACAAAGCCGCCCAGCATCTTCATTATTGACTGTTTCTCATTATCTCAAATCGGTAGACTTATCCGTAAAAAATAGCATTAAAATTTTCCGTCAAACGGCTGGTGAGAAACTGCGAAATGATGGGGTTAGCAGCTGCACAGTTGCAGTAATTTTTATTCTACTCGGCCGACAGGAAGAAAAAATAGCGGAAGATTCGAAAAAATAGTAAGGATAAGTATTAAAATCAAGATTTAATTATTAAAGGTTGGAAACTTATTGACGTTTAACTTTTCCGACTGCCTTGTAAGGTTGCATTTAGGAAGATCTGATAAAGGGAAAAATATTTTATCCCTTTTCGCGCAAAGGTAGTAGAAAAGTAGGTAACTAATAGCGAAATGGGGTTTGTATATAGAATTAAACATATTTGCAGAAATTTGATATTTCAATTTAATATAATATAACCGAATATTCAAACAAACATGTATGTATATACATACATATGTAGATAGCACCTTAATACAAAAAACTATATAAACAAAAAACGCAAGTGTGATTTAGAAGCAAATATTTTTACATATTTTGTTAACAAAAACAATTTTAAGTTTTTACATGCAGAAAATAGAACTATCACATTTGGAAAAATTTTGATAATAATTTTTCTTTAATTCAATATCAATTTTAGCAACCAAAATAAGAGGTATCTATAATTACCATTTTTGTAGGTCATAAAATTGTAAGATTCAAGTCACTAAAAAGGTAACATTAGTTGTTCGAAACATTTTTTTTTTTTCATATTGAAAACACCACACAATACCTTCGTCGAAAATTAACGGAATTTTTATTGATATACATCTGTTAAAAATCAAGTAAAGACTTTAGTCAAAACTGGTCAAAATACTAATAAATGTTCTTCTATTCGATATTTTAACTGTATAATTTTATTGTTGTTAATATTTATATAAATTATTTTTTTTTAATTTATTTTTTTTTATATAAAATAAATACAGTAAAAAATTTAAAACATAAAATGCTTTCTTTGAAAAAAAAAAATCAAACAAAATAATATGACATGGCCGGGAATCGAACCAACGACCAATCAATTTCATACAAGCAAAGAAAAAAAATTTCAATTCCTGTTCGCTGCTAGATAATAAGCAAGGCTAGTGGAAAACATACGAGAATGCCGTAAAATCGATTATTTAATGTAAGGCATGCTGAAATAATTTCAAAACTATAAAAAGGCAACAGTGTTGCCTGGCAGGCCATTTCACAAGAAAAGTACTAATTTCCACGTGTTTGATAACACTTATCAAAATTTGCCAATTACTTCTGAGCTGATGGTCGTACATCCACGACAAAACTTTAGCATACCTTCAAATCACAAATTTGTCCGCATATGAGGTCATCCCTGTCACACATATCGGTTATCGTTGTGGCAATTCACAAACAGCTGTTGTTGAAATTTCCCTTTCGGATTCAGCTATGTTTGCTTTTTTGAGGAGTCATCTGCAAAACACTTAAAAATGCGCATATTTTAATGACTTCTACAAACATCAAAGAATATTTAAAAAATTATTCCAATCGAAAATAATTAAACATTCACACACTTTTTGTCATCTACTTTTCATTTCACATACCACCAAGCATTAGAATTCAATTCACAAAAATGTATGTGAATGTGAAATTGGGAGCACGGCTGTATATGTATTTTTATTTATAAACCTATCAATTAAAATACATAGAATTATCAAACAAAAACATGTAAATCTAAGTAATAAAACTTTCTACAAGATTTAAAATTATTTAACAAATTTTCATTAAAAATACAAATTATTTTCAAACTAATTTTTAGAATTTTTATAAGTATGCAGTTTTGTAGCCCATTAAATCCTGGTAAATAAACGGTAAGTTTGAAGACATTAAAAATTATAGTTGACATTTAAATAATTTTGTTTTTGTTAAAAAAAAACGCCAATACTTTTTAGCGAATTCAACCTTGCAGTTTATTGCACTACAATTTATGGGTTAAAAAAGTGCATACTCAAAAAAATTACAAAAATTTGTTGAAACCAATTTGTACTCTAAATTAATATTTGTTAGAATACTCGTGCAATTTCATATTTTGTATGCATTTTTTCGCTTAGCTATTTCTAAAATGTCTATGCATGTATGTTAAGAATCAACTTGTTATTCCAAAACATAAGATTTTAATTGAATTCGATCAAGCCGTGTAATTGATATCCCTTGCAGGAAAATCTAAAGAGTAATGAAATATTTAAAAAAAATTGGTCGTTATCAAAATTATTTTAACAAAATAGTTACTTAACAAAGAAATACGTTTGGCATTATCTTTAAGATGCTATGTAGATTTAGCAAGAAATTTGAGAAAAATGAGGTCCATGTGCTTGAATGTTTATGAACAATTAGGAGTATAGTTAGTTTCACCATGATAAAAAGATCGGAATTGAACCAAATATATATGGAACCATCAATGAGGGTGGCCAACATTATTGAACTCAATTCATTGGTCTCCCAAGTTTAAAAATACAGCAAAAATCAAATATTATTTATGTACATACGTCAGTATTTGATAACCTCTTATTTCTTTTTTTGACGTACGATTACAAAAGGGACGAAAATCGGCTGAGCTTTTATTTTTTTTTTATATGAAGGTCTGACAATATTTTAGAAACAGGAGGCGTGTCTTCAGCGCAGAGTGGTTCGAAATTTCTGGTGCATGCATATGTCACGTTAAAAAAAGTGTATAAGCATAAAATATGTAGAATTTTTTTTATGCTCTACATTAATAAATGTACATATTTTCTCATCAAAGTCATTTTCTTCAGATCTTGACGGATGTCCATTTCATTAAAGAAATGTGGTGCGTAGGTGGCAAAGCTTCGTGGTGTAAATTATTTACAAATACGGAAGCCTCAAATCAAAAGCTATTCACTAACACTCATAAAAGAATTCGCAAACACACGCTATCATCCATCATAAAGGAAAATCAGTGATTTGAGGCACACACACATTTAAAAACATGCATATACATATATATACTTACATAGTTTTTAAGTAAATCGCTTGAATGTTGAAGATTTGAATGTTTTTTTAGAAATCGTAAAAAATATTAAGTACATTTTTTAAAGTTGTACTGTGAGCTTTTAACTAGGCGCTCAACACAATAATTTGTATGAGTATTTTTATTTACTATTAATGAAAGTAAATAACATAGCAGCATTGCGATTAAGAAAATCAGCAGTTAAACTTTTTATTCTTCTTAATTAGCCTAAGTGCTCTGAATTTAATACAGCGATGCCCAAAATGTTCATATGTCACAATTTTTCCAGTGCGTATCCGCAAATTGTTTTTCGACAATAATAAAAAAACCAAGTCGAAACAATCAGCTAACAGTTCAAGCAAACAGCGCTAGCATACCCAGTTGGAATTGGTTGCTTTAGAAATGTACTCATCGCATGTTTTTCATGGAATTTAGAAATTCAGCCTTACAATATAGTTAAACGTAACCTTTTTCTTTGTGCAGATCATAAAGAAATTATATGAACTTAAAACATTCCAAATAAAAATTACTCCAGAAATCTATATTTTAGGAACTTTGTTCTGCATGTTTCTAATGGGCAAAGCATAAATTTAACGACGCACTTGTTATGCTAAAGTATTTTACAAAAACACTAAGTGCAAAAGTGCATGTGGCGTGGGCATCGCTGATTTAATACATCCATTAAAGCGTCAACTGTATGCAACAAGTTACGGTCGGCGGTATCATTTAATACATTTTTTTAAACATTGCTAGTCATTGCAACAGAAAAGCAGACTTCCTGCGCAAAGTAAATACGAATTAAAATCATTCTATAGGAATTAAATTGAGATAATGCTGAATTATACTATATATATTTAATGCTTTTTAAAATCCTCTATTCATCAAACAAAACCCCTAACCGACCAGAAACTGACCGGATAAAAGTAGCTTCAACGTTAGTCAAGGCTGAATTGTATTTGTTTTTTTTTTTTTTTTGTACAACACAAATAAAGCGCCTACACTGCACAATGGGCATAGAGCTGTAACGAGCTCTATTAAATAGTATTTTTAAGCATTAATATGTAGTGCTAAATTTTGCTTAGGCAAAGCCCTTCGAACAAACGCTGCACAAATATAATTTATGTGTGTGTGTATAAATGCATCGCAAATTGCCTCAACTTGCGGCAACTTTTTAAAGCATTCATTCGACTCGAGCTTAAATTGACATTAAGCCGCCAGGTAAAAGGATAACTTTGCGCGCCTTTGCACACTCACACACTCTCATACACAAATATATACAAGCAAATAAAATGATTGCGGTGGTGGTCTTGCGCTTTCATTAACTACTTTCGACTACGCCCACGACAGAGTGGCATTACACATACTATTTAAATACATACATACATACATACATATGCACACATTTAAATGGAAATTTGAACTGCCTATGTGGGCGCACAAACTTGACCTACAAAATTTCGCTAACTCAGTCATAACATAGCATGCAACATGCTGCGGCAGGAGAACAGTGCAAGCGAGCGAACAGGCGACCGGGCGCCAAGCCAAAAGCGAATGTACATACATACATATAAATGTTGGTGGTTTGCATGAGTGTGCTTGTGTGCCCGGCTATATATTGTTATACTTAAAAGGCAGTGCAATGGGCTGCGACCCTGAAAATACGTTTGCGCGGATTGGAGTATCCCACATTTTGCAAACTGCCTCACTGTTGAAAGCGTCAATGCCAAGCGTTCGAAAATTACGAAAAAAAATTAAATAAAAAAACTACAAAGCAAAAAGTAGAGAAGAGAGCGAAAATATGCGAGAAATACATTAACATTAACGCACGAGTACGTCTTTATGTACAAATTCGCTAAAAAGCGCAGAAACTTGTACGCTGCTTTTCTTTCTTTATTTTTACTCAATTTTTTTTTTTTTTTTTTTGTATGCGTTTACGCCAAACGGAAATTAATTTTAAGCTCAGCCACGCGTCCAAAGTTGCCATGTGGAGAAGTGTGTGTTTGTATGCTGTACCTACGTACCAATTACACAAACAAATGTACGTACCCACAACATATCAACGATAAACAAAAAACGCATGTGCTCACCGTTAATCCCTTTTGATGGAAAAATCATTATTACGCTGAATGGCTGAATGTAGAAAAACAAAAGGTAAATAAAGCTACGTTTCATTCATTTGGGCCACAAAGAAAGCTTTAGTGCAACAGCGGCTCATTGCATGCCGCTAATTCTCACACACATGCAGCCTCACTTGGCTATGTTTGTGTGTGTATATATGTATATGTACTTACTATGTATGTGTGTATAGTACTTATTTGAATGTGAGACGTGCATTATGGCTCATACAAATGGCAAGTATATAATTTCAATCCTTGATAGTGCTTTTTGGTTTTTGTGAGCACTCAACGTTGAGGACGGCCTTAAGTTTTTGTGTACATGAATGCACACAAACATATGTACATACATATATATAAGTATTTATATTAAGGTAGCGGATGATCTTCACAAAATCCAACTAATTGGTTTGTCCGCTTAGTATTTAAATTATATTTATGTATTAATTTAATTTTTTTTTTTTTCATACAAAAATCGTATATTATAACAAAATTTGTATCCCTAACTAATTTGCTGTATTATTGAGATTTTTCACAAAACGCTGACTAAACTTGAAGTAATTATAATAATAATAGTCCCAACGGTTTTTAGTCTCCATTCCCGTCCAACCGACCCGAAAGGCGCTACCACATGACGCACGGATTTATTTATTTATTTTAGTTTTCATATACAGTACCGAGTCATGAAAGGCAGGAGTTTGTTAGGTGTTAAGATCTAAAACTATTCAGCTACAGAAAAAAAGTGCATCAGCTGATTTTGAATTTCAATTATTTTGGATAGTAAAACTTGTATTAAATTGTGTATGTAAGCAATCATTTAGTGAGAGTACAAAGTATAGCATTCTTTATGTAAAAAAATTTGTCTGAAATATTAAAAGAAACGTAGTGAAGGGTTAAATCCTGGCATAAACTATAAAATTGGTTCGTTTAATTCAAAATTATATTTTGCAAGGCTTCAGCAACGCCTGGAAACTCCACTTCAATTCGGCCAGAGGAGGTGGTCTCTAAGTTCAGCCTGTCAGTAACTTGACTCAGGAATGGCCTTACCAACGTTGTGAAAAGAGCCTTCGTAATGTATTCTTTTTTTTTTTTTCAAAAATCATGCGGTTTAAAATACAAAACTTCGTTATTGTTGACTATCACTTTCTACCCTGACGCTATAGGAGCACAAGAATAAAATATATATCGGGAGATACTTTTTTTAAAGTGATTATCGATGTTTATCACAGAAATTATGTGAATGTGTACATAACATAAATTTTGATTTTAGCTTTTATATAGATATCGTAAATATCAATTTTTTCTTAGATCTTTAGCCAAAAATTATCAATTTTCTATGGTCAATTAATGATGTTTACAAAGTTTGACACTTTTACCGCGCAAGGCGAAGATAGAACAAGCAATAAGCTGATGGGAATATATCACCTTCTATGAATTCGCCTTGATGAACATATAGAATAGAATATAAAATTACATATGAAAAACAAAAAGCAAGGCGAATTCAAAAAGGTGGCGTTGAGGCGCCAGCTGGTTTTTTCGCTTTGGTGAGCATTATGTCAAACTGCTTCGTTCTGATTGGCTGCCAATATAAATGTCTAATGGTATTTGACATAATGCTCACCAAAAAGCAAAAACAAAATACATGTTGGTTTTTTACTTATGTATATGCGGTTACCGCCATCTTATTGAATCCACCTTGTCCAAAAGCCATTCAATAATACACAATTACAATTTGTGTTACAATAGGGGTATTCACTAGTTGTCGTAATTGTCATAATATTATAAAATCGTAACATTTTAAAAACCCAAGAAGTGCTACTTTACTCCCCTTTTCTGTGAAATCCAATGAAAACAAACATAATAAATTTCAAGCTACTACGATATTTTACAATTTGTAATTTATCGACAATTTTTGTCATCTTTTGAACACCTAAATTACGATTGTTGAATGACAGATGGCACTGTCTTCATTATGAAAATTATTATTTTTTGTGCAAAGTAGTCTTATGCCCGAATTCAGTAACTTGGTATCAACTCAAGTCTCAAAATGAGCTTGCTTTAACGATTTTTTCTTCTTGTTTTATATAAATTTTTTGTGACCTGCTCATCACCAGGTCACTATTTAGAGACTTTATTGTGAGACTAGAGGCTTTTAGATATGTCTAAAATTGTGACTGTTGTCTCTATTAGAGACTGAGATTGCTTACTGAATTCAAGGGTTAAACTAGGCAAAAATGTTTGAAAGTGTAGCAACTTTAGGCAAAACTTTTCTCATTTCTCTGCTATAATTGTTAGACTGTGTTCAACTATAATTTTTTGTTTTGATGACATTTGAAAATTGTATTGTGGTCACAAAAAGAAGTTGCGGTCATTTATATTTTATTTCATAACCAAAATTTTCATGTTACAACATTTTTTCTCTTCTATTTGTTAAAATTTAAATAATTAACAATAAATAATTTTTGAAATTGTTTAACTCAGGCGCTTCCTTAAGTTCTTCCATATAATGTTGCAGTAACTGCGGAAAATCTTTTGTAAAAGCAATTGCTCCTCATCAACATCAGATGAGAGGGCTCTTGGAGTGTTTGAGAGAAAGATTATTCGAAAGATTTATGGACCTTTGCGTCGTTGCGAACGATGGAACGATGAGCTGTACGAGCTGTACAATGACGTAGATATAGTGCAGCGGATTAAGAATCAGCGGCTCCGCTGGCTAGGTCACGTCATTCGAATGGATGAAATAGCTCCAGCCCTGAAGGTTTTTGACGCGGTACACGCGGGTGGTAGCAGAGGAAAAGGAAGACCTCTTGGAAAGACCAAGTGGAAAAAGACTTGGCTATACTTGGGATTTCCAATTGGCGCTAGTTAGCACGAGATAGGGACAGCTGGCGTGCTTTGTTGACCTCGGCCAAAATCGCTTACGCGGTTAATGCGCCAATTAACTAAGTAAGTACATAAGTAATTGCTCCTCATCCGAGTTCCTTTTTCCTTCGATACTATTTTCAACGATCAAGCCTAGAGATCGCTATGCCAACACGCTACGCGCTGTGCTGAGCTAGCCGCGTGAACTTTTTTCATTTTCCATCTACCTAATGGCCGCTGTGGTCGAGTTGGTAGCGGTGCGTGCTATAACTCGATATGCCGGTGAGTTCGAGGTTCGAATCTCAGTCAGGGCAAGCAAAATCTTAATAATAGAAAAAGTTTTTTCTAATAGCGGTCACCCCTCGGCAGACAATGGCCAAGCTCCGAGGGTATTTCTGCCATGAAAAAGCTTCTCATTAAATACATCTGCCGTTCGGAGTCGGCACAGAACTGTAGGTCCCTTCATTTGTGTTAGAATATAAAGACGCACACCTCAAATGGTAGGAGAAGCTCGGCCAAACACTGAGCTATATAGTGTACGCGCCAAAAATTATATTATAATACAACTTTTTATAAAAGAAAGTCGCAGGAAGTTAATTTTTCATTGAAATTCCTATTTTTGCGACGTAACGTTGGCCAGTTTTTTTTTATGACTGACGACGAAATTTTCAAATTACATAAACCGAAAAACTGTTTTTCTTTTTTTTTACACTCGAGGCATTTGCAGTAAAACTCAAAATGATTTTCTTCCATATAACGTATGAACAAAAATGTATTACATTCATATATGTACATACATACATATATCTCCCATTGTTGTGAACTTTTCTTCATTCAACTCATAAATCATCGCTTATCTTGTCTTTCTAAAACTGAATTGATTATGTACGAGATGTCTTAGAGTAGTGTTTTTGGCTACAGGTTTTTGAGTTGTGTCTTTATTGTATTTATTGAACACGATGCGCATACTTGAATAGCAAAACCACCAACCAACCTGACCGCCAACTAACCACACAAACACCCAAGCAGCATAATTTCTAATGCCATTTGCGTTGTTAACCTACATAAATGTTATTCCTTGTACACGATTGCACATAAAAATTACGCATACAACAATGCGCATAAAAGTCTTAATCGCAATCGTAATCGTGTTTTATGTGCTTTGTACAAAGGTAAATGGTTTGAAAGAAAAGAGCGCAAAAGTACAATGCAAAAATAGATTTGAAATTAATTTCTAAGATTATAATATGGAGAAAATATGTTATATGCAATACTTTGTCTATCGAAAGCCTGTACCTTGGAGTTGTAGGAAAAGCAAGCGTAGTAAAAAAGGACACGGATCCAAACAGCGTGTAGCTCGTTGACAATATCTCAACACTGTTTCAAATTAGCGAGTAATTTTTTAAGCTGAAGGATGGGGAGATGTGGCGATATCCGAAATAATACTATAACTTCTGCTCTTATTATTGATATTTTTTCCTTATAATTTTTCCAAAAACTAATCGGCCTTAAAGCACATACAAAAACATTAAAATAATTAAAGTTTCTTAGTTTTAATAATTCACAACTTTATTTTATTTTAAATTTTTTCAAATACATCTTTGAAATATTAATAAAAAAAAATTTTTTTTTTTTGCTTAGTTGTGTAACCGGCGCAAATGACTCGATTTCTAAGTAATTTTGATTTTAATTTTGTGTTTACTATTTCAGACAGGGTAGAATGTGATGTTTTTGTAACCCGTTTCGTTGTTTTGCCATCTTCAGTTCCGTTTTTCGTTCGAAGAATCCCGAAACCGTTTTGCCACCAAGCAAAATATTACTAGAGATTATGGAAAGTCGTTCCAAAAAGCATTAATTAGTTTATATTTTTGTTAGTACACAAATAAACCGGAACTCAAAAAAAGGCGCAAAGCAATTTCGTTTGTGGGGAAATTCGGAAAAAATGCTCCTGTTGGTCTTTGGGATTGAAAAACAAATAATGTTGAATAGTGTACGAGATAAAAAATAAATTAATTTGCAAATGGTTTCGAAGCTTCTTTTATATCTGAAGTAAGTACAGTATTTTCGGTTAAACGAATCATTAATATTCGTACATGTTTTGAATTTCACTTTCGAACGGTTTTGTTCACCATCTCACTAGGCAAGTTGAGATAGGCTCAACATGCGAGTTCGCTCGGAAGTGAAATTCAAAACGTGCTCATTTGGCACATTGATGTTTTCATATTACGAAGGCAAACGATTTTTTGTTGTTCGATATTAAGGACGCTGTTTTTGTTGTTGACTTAAAATTAGCGTTTTTCGCAAAGAAAAAAGTTTCATTTACACAACGATATTTTAACTATTCCTAAGCATCTGTGGAAAATATTTGTGCAGTTGTTTCTAGTTACCATTAACTTTTAATAAAATCTAATTTATGGTTATTATTATTACGCTTTGTTGTTGTAGGTTCAGCCACATTGTTCAATAGTAAGAACACACCGAACTACATACATATAGGTGGACAACATACATTCCGTAAATATTTGGTTTTATTTCGGTACTTTGTGGAAAAGCCAACATCAGCCAATTGCCTTCACTTTGTATCCCAATTCAATATTTTGCAGCTCCATGTTGTGTATAGCAAATCCAAGCGCATACTCGTAGTTATGATTACTACAACAGTTTCATAAACTTTAAACTTATGCTGCATGGCTTTTATGCCTTTTCGGCGTAGTATCCTCCAAAAAAAGAACGTTTCATAACTTTAACAATTTACACTGCGAAAATGTCAAATGTATAAAGTAAATACTTTCGCTCATATTTCCCCATTTTTATTATTCCATTGCAGGCTTTTACATGCTGACACGTTTTGTGTTCGAGCCTACAAAAGAATTTCAACGGATTCGCATTTCCGTAAGTGGAACAAAAGCAGCTTCACATGCTCGTTACCATTTGCTGCAACGACTGCTGCAACACCAGCGACGACAACAACAACAACAACAGAAGCACAACAAAAATGTCCATATCAACAAAGCGCACATATCTTGCTTTTATGTCACGGCCGTGCAGCACTCTTGTCGCCGTGTGCATCAACAGCCTCGACGGTAGAAGAAGTTACCACCCACCACATCAGAATAGCTATGAACGACAACGAGAATACATTCCACGCTGGTGCAATGCAACGGCTCGCCTCAGTTGCGTCACAATCGTACTGATGTCGTTGTTGCTTTGCGCGCAACTGCACTCCACAGAAGCCAAACCGAAGTCGCGTAAAAGTTCCAGCAGCCATCACAGTAACGATGAGAAATCACCAACGGAGGGTCAACGTTTTGCAATGGAACCGCAAGACCAAACCGCTGTTGTGGGCTCACGCGTTACGTTGCCCTGTCGCGTAATGGGCAAGGTGGGCGCACTGCAATGGACCAAAGATGATTTTGGACTGGGGCAGCATCGTAATTTGAGCGGTTTTGAGCGTTATTCGATGGTGGGCAGTGATGAGGAGGGCGACTTTTCGCTGGATGTATATCCGGTGATGTTAGACGATGACGCCAAATATCAGTGCCAAGTAGGACCAGGGCCGCAAGGTGAGGCAGGCATACGTTCGCGTTTTGCCCAGTTGACGGTGCTGGTGCCGCCGGAAGCTCCGAAAATTTTACAAGGTGCAGTCATTTTTACAACCGAGGACCGAGATATAGAATTGGAGTGCGTGTCGGCAGGTGGCAAGCCAGCGGCGGAGGTGAGTGGTTGTCAATAATTTGTACCTTAAAATTTCACACAGAGTTTAGTGAATACGGTCGCAAGTGATTTGTACCAAAAATTAATTAAATAATAAAAAAAGAACAAAGCACACACAATCAAATTTTCGCCCGTCACACGTATTTTGGATCCCTAACGACTGATGCGATTCAACGCTCGCTGCAGTTTAAGCGCCACTGCATTAGCAGTTTGAGAGCTTTGCATACCAGAACAGTTTTAGCGCTACGCAGGCGACGAACGCGAATTTGTAGAGGGCGCTGTAGGGTAAACGGCAAATCAAATTAGTTGACAGTTTGAAAGCATTTAAAGGGTTCGCAATAGTCACATCAACCAGTTTTAGAGCCACTATGGTCGATAATACAGTGTCATAGATAAAGCAGCTCATAACTGATTTATCAGCAATCTACTTTTGTGCTATAATATAAATTTCTTATCGCTTCCGCTGCACATATCGCCTCCTTTGCTTACAGTTATCACAAAAATTATAATTTTTTTTTTCATTCGCAGATTACTTGGATCGACGGTGTAGGCAATGTTCTTAGCAAAGGCATCGAATATGTGAAAGAACCATTATCGGACTCTAGACGCATAACAGCCAAGTCGATATTGAAGCTGACGCCCAAGAAAGAGCATCACAATACGACATTTACTTGCCAAGCGCAAAATACAGCGGATCGTACTTATCGCTCTGCTAAAATACAAATCGAGGTGAGTCACCCGCCACTTAATCCCTCAAAGTTTTTAATACTTGAATGCAATGTATCGCCGTGTATTTATGTATGTACAGGTGAAATATGCACCCAAGGTTGTGGTTGCCGTCATCAGCGGTGCCTTGGCTGGTGGTCGCATACTCGAAGGCTCCGAAGTAATTCTATCCTGTCAGTCGGACGCGAATCCACCGCCGCAAAGCTATCGTTGGTTCATTAATGATGAATTGGTTACTGGCGATTACACTACACAGATGGTGAGTTTATTCGGGGATGTCTTTAAGTGGTTCGACATAAAAAGGCGATGTCAATAATTATTTGATTACAGATCATACACAATGTCACGCGTCAGCATCATGCGGCTTTGGTTAAGTGTGAAGTTGTCAATGCGGTGGGCAAAAGTGAAGAGACTGAAACTTTGGACATCAGCTGTGAGTTAACTTATTCTGATTGTATTAACGATATTTTCAATAAAATGAAATCGTTTATTTATGCATCACGTTTTCATTGCAGATGCCCCATTTTTTAAGCAACGTCCGATACCGGTAGAAGCAGACCTAGGCACCAGTGTTACTTTACGTTGTGACGTGGATGGCAATCCGTCGCCCGAAATCGAATGGATTAACGAAAATACGGATCAGGTAATATCGCAACTCACGAATCCATTTAAATATTTACTAAATAATTTCAACCAATCGTTAACCTTAGGTTGTTAGCACCGCAGCGAATCTTACACTCAAAGTGACTACCGAGTCCGCTGGACGCTACTACTGCAAGGCAATTGTTTCTGGCTTTCCAGAGATCGGTGCCGAGGCAACGATTTATGTTAAGCGCGCTCCGATTATCACTTCGCATAAGGTGCAATTTGGCGCTGTGGGAAGTCGTGCAAAAATCGATTGTGTCGCTTTCAGTGTGCCCAAAGCGGAGCATATTATTTGGTCATTCGATGGCAAGGTAGTCAATATGAGCACTGCCGACCCGGATATCTACATATTCGAGGAACAACATCTGCCGGAGGGTGTGCGTGCAGCGCTGATAATCAAAGAGAGTCGCACCACCGATTTCGGCCGCTACAATTGTACGGTGTTGAACTCATATGGCAGCGATTCGCTGTTGGTCAATTTGAAGCCAGAACGTAAGTTGGTGATATTAAAGTTACTCCATAATATTTAAAGTACATCTCATTATCGCACTTCCAGCTGGCTCGGTACCCGTCCTACTTGTCGTAATGGGCTCACTTTCTTCGGTCGCCATTGTCATCATGATTGTGATGCTGGTGATCGTTTACATGAAGCGGAGTAACAAGAAACCCATGCCGGCGGATGTCATACCGGAGGCATCACGCGGTGCCGACAAGCTGTCCGATTTAAAGCACGAGTTGCGCGGCAAGGCGTATGATGTGAACTACTCGGAGGCTGGTTCCGATGGTTTGGCGATAAATTTAAGCCACGCGCCAATGCCCGATGTGCAAATGAAGGGTGCCACGCTGGGTGTGCCGTTGGCGGGGCCAGTCAAGTTGGATGACAGGTGAGTGTGAATTATATACATGCGTATAAACATATTTACATATGTATGTATGTAAGGATTTGCTAATGTAGCCCAATGTATTCCATTGGCAGGTTTTCCGGCGAATTCAGTTACAGCCGTCAATGTCACATTAAAAACTTGAAGAATCAAGACTACAAAGAGACTGCCAACGGTTATGCGCCCTATTTCGAATACGCGCTCGACTATAGTCCACCCACAGGGGGTGGATGTAAATCCGGCAGTACCACTGCCAACAAGTCCCAGTCCAGCACAATCAACTCGGCCACTTTGCCACACTACACAAATCCCGTCACAACGACTGGCAATCTGAGCTTGCCACGCAACCGCAACGATATGCAGCAACAGCCCCAACAGAGCACTGCACAAATGGGCAACGGGTTTCTGGGTAAGTGTTACATTGTTATCAATGATGTTGTCGCCCTATCCAAGAAACTAATTTCTTTCGATTTGTTCAGCTGGTCAATCACTCCTCCAGAACGGCATAGACAGTCGCTTCAGCGCCATCTACGGCAATCCTTACCTGCGTTCGAACTCCTCACTATTGCCACCGCTGCCACCGCCAAGCACGGCCAATCCCGCCGCCACACCCGCACCACCACCCTATCAACGTCACCACCAACACCACCACCATCACCCTAGCCAGCCGCATGCGAAGAACTACAGCGCAATGGCGGCGGGCATTGGTATTGGCGGCAATAGCAGCAATGGCGCCGGTAGTGTAAGCGGCAGTAGTTCGAATTTGACAGCCAGCAGCAATACGCTTGCGGCAATGACACCGCTCACGCAAGCCACAGCCATTTCTACCACAACGCCTGTGACGACGACGCCGCCAATGGCTATGGCGGTGGCGCAAAGTCCCTCCGGCCAATTTATCCTACCGTCGAATGGCAAATCTAAGAACGGCGCTTTGGCTACGCATGTTTAAGAGAAAGCGTCGGCGCTTGCGCCATGCACGGCACCTTTAATGCACGTACATAGCACCTTGTATACAATTTGAAGCACCTTGTATTGCAGCAGCAGCAGCAGCGTCCTTAAACGCACACGCTCAGGCGTTCACATGTACATACATACATACATACATATGTACAGAAATATATCTTTATATGCAGGATATTTTTCTTCGTATATTATGTATGTATGTATGTTTATGTGAGTACGTGCAGTTATATACAAAATGATATATGTACATACATACTACATATGTATACTTATTAAGTAACTAAATATTTAAGCCAATCTAGGAGTCAGCTAACTCTGAGTAACTGACCCGCCCATATCATTAGCGTATACTCGTATGTAGTAAAAAATTTTAAATGATAAAGTACGTAGTGTAACTTATTCTAATCGCAAATCGCTACCAACTGATAAAGCGCAAGCAGAGATTTTAGTCAATTAGAAAATATTGTGAATTTTTATCCATAAATGTTGTACGGTCATGGAGGATGTGTTGAAGAATATAATATAAAATAATTTAGGGAATTCACAATTCATAAAACAATTTACCGTAGCATAAAATGTGTTGTTATTGTTGGATTACATGGGAAAGTTATTAAAATGTTTATCATTATTTTGAGACTTTGAAATGTATGATTTTGCGGTATGAAACATACAAACTCATATTAAAATAATATGAAATAAAATTGAGTTAAATTAACTATGAAATAATAAAATAAAAAAGATAATAGCAAATAAAATAAAAATAGAAGTTTATAAAGTGAAATAATACAAAATTTAGGTACACACAATTAACCTAAAAATAATAGAATATCTAACTAAAAAAATTTTTTACAAAATTAAAAGATAAAACGAAATTAAGTTTAACAATGAATAACAACGAAAAAATAATTAACGACATTGAAAACACAAAAAAAAAATGTGAATGAAATGTAATTAAAATGTTTTAAAACAAAATGTGAAATAAAATTCAAATTAAATTAAAATTTAACCCAATAGAGTGCAATTTAGCAAAATAAAATATGAAATAAAATAATATAAATAAAATTTGATGAAAATTAAAGTGATATTAAAGAAGTTAAAATAAAATGGCAATAAAATTAAATAAATTCTGATAAGAAAAACATAAACTGAATCCAGTAAAATATAAATAACAAGTCACAAGTCATGACATATGAAAATTTCAAAGTCTCTTTTCTCTGCGACAAAATCATTACAAAAAAAAACTAATTTTTAGCTGTTTTATAATAAATTAATTTTTTCACGCTACAACATTTGTGACTTGTGAATACCCTGGATAACAAATAAAATCAGATGTCAACACAGGTCAACAATTTTAGGAAATGTTTGAGGTACCGAGATATCGTTAGTGGTTTGTATTTTTTTTTTCCTACTTGTAGTTTTCGAGTTATCTATAGAATCCTAACCTAACCTTAGGTGTAAGAACACCCTTAAGATTTTGTTTAAAAGTGCGCCTGAAAAGATGTCATGTATTTGGTTGCTATTCAGAAGACCCTAATTCCAGAATAAAAAAAAAACACATAAGAACATTATCCGAATGAAAAAATGCCCTCTACCATTTTTCATTTCATTCGGATAATTGCTCTCGATAAAACTTAATTTTTGTATCTGACGATTTATATAACTTCTATGCGAGGATGACATAATACTAAAACAAATTATTTATTTATAGAAACATATTTAGTTCAGCTTATAAACAAAACTAACGTTAACTTCAAAGCTACACACAGAAAAAAAATAAGTTTATGTAAATTAAAAATTAGTATTTTCATTCTAATGCGAACAACTTCAAACTTTTTTGTGCACTTGGCATTAACATGTTAGTTTTAAAAAATGGATTTACAAAATAAATAGACAACTTTCCCATTTTTGTAAAAATACCTTTTTTTTGATCGGTTTCAAGAGTTATTCAAACAAAAGCAGTTTTAATAATCGGACTTTTTTTCTTTATTCAAAAACCGTCACTTGGCGATAGCTCAAAACAAAAATTTTTTTTTTTCTATTTGTGTATGTTGACCAGTGTAATGAACTGCACAAAACTAAAAAATGCATATTTGAAAAAAATCTGTAAAAGAAATAAAATAAATAATATATCAGAGCTTTTCACGAAATTACATAAAATGAGAAGTTCCATAACAAAACGCCTTAACTCCACTTGTAAATTTTTTCGGAATTTGACTAAACATTATTCTATATGTTAACGTAAATATATCCAATCACTTTTTTAAATTATTAAAAAGGTTTTATTAACACGCCTTTTATCTGAGTCTAACAATAATTATTCACACCATTCATAATAAAATAATAATTATGTTTCTAATTTATTTACAAAATTGCTCAAGTAGAATTATTGTGTATTGTTCTGGAACATAATACAATAAAATAAAATAATATGGCGTATCATAAAGTTCGATATCAAATTAAATTAAACTTACTTAAATAGAAATCAATTCGGCAAACATCATCCTCTCCTAATGCGATTAGCAACAACATTGAACAATGAAATTGTCGTCGTAAATTCATATCAGAAAAAAAATTGCGTCATTGATAAGAGATCCAAGATCTTTTTTGAAAGGCAAGCAGACGAAATTCACTTCTTAACGTATTGTGATTATTAGCGATAATTATATATAAAATTTAAAAGAATTAATATACATATATACATACATTCATTCATTCATTCACATAATTCATTTAAGCCATGTCAATAAAAAGTGTAAAAAATATTGCGTCAATCCTAGGCTTAGTTGCTACGAAAAACTGTATCAATTTATTAAAAAGCTATAGAAACATATTCGTAGCCAGAACTATTTAGAAGCATCAATGAATGCTAGCGAATCGGCGATGTACATACATACACACATACATATGTAGATGTAAAATTAAGAAGAGTATATAAATAAATACTATGAAAAAATATTACGAAAAGCCTGTAGTTAGTTCCATGTAAAAACCAAGCATCAAGTTTTTATAATTCTAAACTAAATAAGGGGTAGTGAAATTAAAGCGATTTAATGAGGATTTTAATTAGCAAATATTTCAATTATGAATGTAAGTTGTTTTATGAAATTGGAGTGCAGTTGAAAATTATAGAAAATGCTATTAAACGGCAAATAAACTTGATTTTGAAAGCACCGCGCGTGCATTTCAATGTCAAACCAAATAAAAATGTAAAACTTTTAATGGCTTTCGTTTTTTGATACTTATAATTTTTTTTTTTTTTTTTTGCAAAAATACTTTGATGGCATCCCTTGATTTTCCGACTAGAAGGATAGCAAAATTCCCACCAATTTTTAGAACTTTATTTAGGAATACACAATAAATAACGTTTTTTTTTTGGATGTTCCCGGCAATTTTTTAACCAACAAATGGAAAATAAAAAAACCATAAATACTATTGATAATTTCAATCCAGTTTTTTTTAATATTTCGTAACAATTACCAAGGCTTGGCAAACATAACTAACCTGATCAAATTTAATGAATTTTCAATTACAAATACATACCGTGTTGGCACAAATGCCTGCAAACTCCATGGAAATTAACGTATAATTTTCTCAAAGAAAATAAATGTTTTGCCACCTTCCAAACAATATTTCTTTAAAAACATGCTTTGTTTAATATTGCCAAGCCTTTGTTGGGACAAGAGCAAGTTGTCAGCGATTGGCTCGACAGAAAGTGGTAATTATCACTCCACAATTAATAAAAAAAAAAATATGATTAAAAAATAGAAAAATCAAAACAAAAAAAATGTGTCACTCCTTCGCCAGCTCTCGACTCACGAACTCAGGAGTCTCAAAAATAAGTTTGTTTTTTGCAAGATAAAATGTCGTAATTATAACCAAATATATGTACATACAATTGTACATATGTACACACATTAAATCCGAAAACGCACTTTCCATAAACCATCCGTTCCCTTGCTGACTGGAATATTTAATCGCGCACTGCTGTCGTTTTTATAGTGCAATTGACGTAAAACCAATTTTAATAAAATATTTGCGCTGTTAAATTGATGCATTAAAAATTTTAATTGTTTCCTTTCACCTAGAATATAACCATGTTTCAAATATGCATATTTTAAAATTTTCAGTGTAAATCAAATACAAATTTTCCACAGAATATAGAAAGGATGCCGGAAATGTTTTGTTGCCTTTGCAGAATGCGAATCGTTAATTACGTTTTGCATTATGTAGTATTTTATAAGTTAAATAGTATGTAAATATATGTAATTTTTTTCAATTTTTATCTGTAAAAATTTCGCCCCTATTTGTGAAGCATTAAAAATGATGCCTAATGATTCCTTCTATTCTCAATTGCATCTACATATATTATATAACTGTATTTTTACGTCTTTTATTAAATTAATAAATTTTTTTTTAAATTTAATTAGGTACGAAAATAAGCTAAGCAAAAATTGCAAACGTTTGTTATAACTTTGAAATGCATTTGCTTTATATGTATGTATGTATAGTCGGTATGTATGTATATATGTTTCTGTACGCGTGTGAGATGTAGTGTGAATGAAAATTAGAATAATTAATATGAATTAATGAATTACTTAAATAAGCTATGAATGAAATTTAAGCGTAAAATGCATACAAAATAAAACAATTAAATAAATCAATATTAAGTAGTTGTTTTAACTCTGAAAATCTTAACAAGGGTTTATATGCATAACTACTTTACAAAATTTATTTATGAAGTTCAGAGGCATTTTTCAAAAACTTGCATTTATGGCTAACTCAAAGTCCTCCAACATTCATTTCGTTTTTAAAGACGAAGAGCTTGAGGTGAGAAATTGATATAAAACAAGTAAAGAAGTGGCTAAGTTCGATCGAACTTTCGATACCCGGCGCACGCTTTCAGCTAAATTTTTAAATTAATAGAGCAGAGACTAAGTTCGGGCAAAACCGTACTTGATGTAAGCCTCTATTTTCAAAATTTCCATATAATCGGATTTCTTGATTTAATACAAATTTAAGCAAATTAGTCTAAAGTGGCCGGTACCATTTACCTTTTCCAAAATGTTCATTTAAATCAAGGCACATTCAATAGGTAGCAGTATAGAAAATTTGAAAAAACAAATTTGAGCTCTGTATATTTTGTTTTTGCTTTTAAAAGCTAAGATTTCAAAAATATTTTATCAACTACCTTGAATTGTACTGAAAGCATTCTTATCACAAAGAAATTCAAAATTTGACAATTCAAATTAAAATAAAATATGAAAAAGTTAAAAAAAAAGTTTTCTGCGGCTACCTATTTGATGTGCCTTGGTTTAAATGGATTTGTTGACTTAATTCCAATAGTTACTGAAATATCAAATTTTCATAGTCTTGAAAAATTACCGTTATATGGGAGACGAGCGAAATTTTCGTCCGATTTCAAGCATTTTCATTATCTCACCTAACTAGGTACAATCTAACATGTGTGCCAAGTTTAGACGAAATCGATCAAGTAGTTCCAGACATATATGTACATACATATGATCTCAAAAGTGGGCGGTGACACGCCCCCTCTACATAATTTTTATACAGTCGAATTTCCTGCTCGAATACAACACTACATAGCAAATTTGAGCAAATTAGCTTCCATAGCTACTGAAATATATGTACATAGCAATTTTTGCATTTTCGACAATTGCCATTATATGGGAGGTGGGCGTTGTTATTGTCCGATTTTGCCCATTTTCAATACCGACCTGCTCTGGTCCTCTGGTCAAGGACAATCCACCTACCGAGTTTCATTGAGATATCTCAATTTTTACTCAAGTTATCGTCTGCACGGACGGACGAACGGACGGACAGACAGACATCGCAAAATCGACTTCTCTCTTCATTCTGAGCATTTTGGTATATATATGTCTATATCTATCTTGATTCCGTTATGCTGTTACAAGCAACCGTTATGCGAACAAAGTTATAATACAAGTGCAGCAATCAATTGGTTTTAATACCAGGGCTGATTCCTGCAAAGACGAGAATGGAAATCTGGTAAACGACATTCAAAACACACTTAGGCTACAATTCAGCGCTTACTTATCTGACGGATGGTCTTAACCGGCGTTTTAAGTTCCATTAAGCGCTTAACCCAAGATGGTGCAAACGGTCCTTAAGTTATGGAGAGATCTTTTGGCGGTTGTGTGTTTGAAGAAGATAATCCCAGAAAAAATCGTTTGGGATAATCGGCAAATCCCTCCATCCAACCAAGACGAGGTGGCAAAGCGACCGGAGTAGATGGTTCACCTGCTAAGCTGGTCAAAGCCGATAGCGAAAAGCTGGTAAGACACAATTTCATTTGAAAAGTACATTCTAGAAGATTAGAATATGTAGGTAAGTTCGCGTAGCTGATATCTATTGAAAGTTTTCGAAAACTATCAGCTTTAAGCGTTCGCATACGCAAAAAACTTGCCAAGTAGTGCAAATTGAGACAGCAAAGTGATATTTCATTTTTGGGGAACCTGTTAGTTTCTGAAAAAAAATTTGCCAGCAGAAATTTGCCGACAAGAAAACAGCTGATCAAAAACAGATTATTGCAATTTGGCTAATTTAGAAGATTTAGTTAAAGAATTTTAAAAGTAAAAATTATCAAATATGAGTGTTAAACATACAAGATGCAAATAATTGGTAATTTGGATAAGTTTCCTTTGTAGAATGCTTCAAGAAAACACTAATGCAAAGTTTTTCATTTTTCATATTTGTATGCGGACAAGAATTCAAACAGTTGTTCGTTAAACTTGCAAGTTTCTGCAAATTTTGCGTTCGCGTACTATTTGGGATATTTTTCTCTTGGGAGAGAACAGAAGACATTTCCCCGGAATTTTGCTTTTGGAGATTTTAGACGAACGTAACTAATATCAGCAAAAATGGCATAACTTAGTTGAAGTAACTGATCGGACCTTAACAGTGCGCCTTTAGGCCTGGTAAGTCCACCATTGACCAGATATTCGAGACACACCACCTTTTTATTGACTTTAAAGCCGCTTTTGATAGCTTGACTAGAAGCTGCCTATACGATGCTTTGTCTAAATTTGGATTTCCCGTAAGCTACTCGTAGTACAGCTATGCAGAGGACGAGTTCTAGCTCCGCCCAAATAAAGAAAAAACGCGATTTTAGAAAAGGTGACTAACTTTCGTGTAACTGCTTTAATAGGATTTTAGAAAGATTAACACGTTTGGCACCGTTTATAATAAAAGTACAATATTGCTGGCGTATAACATCGATGGTCCTAAAAACAAGGCTGTCATTGCAGCATTTTCCAGTCTCAAAAAGAGAGAAAATAAAGTTGGTCTAGAAGTGAACGAGGACGAAACAAAGTATCCTCGCGTATTAAAACCCACGTCGCTGTCGACCGTTACAACTTCGAGATAGTGAAGGACTTTGTATACTTAGGAAGAGTTTTAAACCTTCTACCATCTCCATTTCCTCGTCTGACACCATGTGATGATGATATCCGACTATAAATACCGATGACGAGAAATGAAAAGAGCAAACGCTTGGGTGGCCAAAAGAAAAAAAAATTCGAAGTCGTCTTGCAAAATTTCATCAGGTAATTGAAAAGTTGGATGAGATGTAGACATTGAGGGTGCTTTTGACAATGCCACCTTCGATGGCATGTGCACTGCTGCTCTATGGCATGGGATAGATCCTGCGCTAGTAAATTGGATTCGTACAATGCTGTCGCAGCGGATTGTCAGGATTCAGGCGGAAGGGGATCAATACCTAAAGTGCGGGGTAAATTAGGGTTGTCCTCAGGGCGGTGTGCTTTCCCCATTGCTCTGGTGCTTGGTAATTGACTATCTTCTTGTCACTCTTGATGACTCGAATATCTAAGCTCAGGCCTATGCGGACGATGTAGGAAAACGCAGACAATACTGAATAAGATTGACACTTGGTGTAACGATAATGGACTATCCGCAAACCCAACCAAAACTAGTGTTGTTCTCTTCACTGGGCGGAGAAGGTTGGATGGCCTCATTCCTCTCACACTTCAGGGAGTCACAATTCAGACTTCTCCCGAAGTGAAGTATCTAGGAGTAATTCTGGATGCAAAACTGTCGTGGAAATCTCACGTTGAGCACAAGACCTCTAAAGCATTGGCAGCCTTCTGGCAGTGTAAACGGATCTTCGGCAAAACGTGGGGTCTATCATCAAAGGGTATCCTCTGGATATATACCTCTATGATCAGACCCATAATCAGCTATGCTTCAGTGGTATGGTGGAGCAGACTCTCAGTTAATAGCGTGGGAGACCTGGTTGCTAAACTTCAGAGAACAATCGCCGTGTGCTGTACAGGGGCATTCTCTACAACACCTGGCGCTGCTCTTGACGCATTGTTGCACTTACCGTCACTTTGTATATTCATACGTGGGGTGGCCTTAAAGGCCACCTGCAGACTTAAAAGAAACGGATATTGGCATAAAACGGAGTGGGGCGAGGCGGAAATTGCTGGTGGCATAGTTATGGACACTTGCGTCTTTTCAATGCCACAGGATAGTAAACCACTGTTTCCTTTACTAATGAGACTCTATAACGTTCCCTGAGGTTGAATGCTGGTTTAATGCCAACACTGAGCCCGGTCTTACACGTTGTCGAATCTTTACTGATGGCTCCAAAACTGACTCTGGGTCAGGATCTGGAGTTTTTATAGAAGATAATGAGGATAAGCTTCACTTTTCTCTTGGGGAACATGCCTCGGTCTTCCAGACCGAAGTATTTGCAATTCTCAAGGCCATAGACTAAGTGGTGAAAAATAGGTGGAGGGGAGGAGTATACGAGTCTGCAGTGACAGCCAAGCTGCACTCAAGGCATTGGCCAGCCATCTAACTAATTCCGAACTAGTTCGGCAATGCAAGTCCCGACTAAACTAGTATGTTGGTAAACATAATGAACTTGCTTTACTCTGGGTGTCTGGTCACTCGGGAGTGCCACCATCAGAAACTGGGTGAATACTTCGCTCAGCAATGACTGGGAGGTTGCAGATGCGCAAAACTCATATTACCTACAATCCTGTTTTGAAGAGGAAGAGATGGCGGATCACTTTCTGTGCTTCTGCCCCGCCGTTGCAAGAACTAGGTATGAGGCATCTGATCGCGACGTGTTGAGAAACGAACACCTGAGCTCTTTGACATTCCAAAATCTGCTAAGTTGTATTCGTAAATCCTGCAGATTAAAAGGAACATGAAAACAGTACAATAGACGGCATTTAGTCTGAGTGCTGTTTTCTGCACGCGTTGTTTCGTGTCTGACACACTACACGTTTAGAAAAAAAAATGAAAACTTTAAAATTGATTTTTTAAGGCTTTCTGCCTATGTGGAGTAATATAGTAATAATTATTTTTTAATTTCTCTTAAAAGAACGAAAAGCAGACTATAAACCAAGGGAACCTACATTTGATCCATTTATTTTTAAACTGACATTCACTTTTTTTTATAAACAAGAGAGCGCTTGAAGAAAGGAAAACCTACATATTTTACATATACATATGTACGTACATAAGGAAAAATGTTTACTTCACGCCTGATGCATTCTTACATCAAACTTGTGTTTCTGAAAGAAAATGAATTACTCTAACTTATTTGTGAGATGGTGACAAGTAATTTGGATCGAGTCGATGTGACGTCACCTATCGACAATTGCGTCGAAGTTATTGCTCAGGTGTACAGTATGTTTATTACATTTCATTCAACCCAAATAAGTAATGAGAACCAGACATCAAACCAAAGAAACACATCGTTCAGATAATTTTCACAAGGTTTCATTATGAAATTATTCTTTGATTAACTTTTATGTCATTTGTAAGTGCCGGATGATTTTATTATAACCTGTCCCCGTTGAGTTTAAGATAATACTTTATTAATACCTTCACTAATCAATCCTGCCAATATTTCAAAAATAGTAAAATCGCGGTAGTGCTGCCAGAGTCACTCGATTTCAGCACTTTTGTATTTTAAGCAAATGTTTTTGACATACTAAGGGCCAGTTTTTCAGTGCTTGTTTAAACTCAGTTTAAACCAAGTTTAGTTAAACTCAGATTAAATTTAAACTTAGTTTCCTTGCGCTCAATTCAATTTGTTGCAGCCAAAACGAAGTAATCAGCAAAGAGCTGATAAGTTAAACGAAGTGCGCGATCGGCCGTTTAAACTTAGTTTAAACTCCGTTTAAAGTTGACTGAAAAACTGCATACTGAGTTTAAATTTAAGCTGAGTTTAACTAAACTCATTTTAAACTGAGTTTAAACCAGCACTGAAAAACTGTCCCTAAGTGGCCAATTTTTTATGTTTTCTCACGCTAAGATCACTAATGGAACACAGGGACCCGAATATTTGCATTATTTGAGATACTACCATACATACATACATACATACATAGTAAGAAATTAAAAAGGTAGATTCAAAAATTCAAGCAAGCATGAGTTCCTTAGCATATTTCATTTTCTTTTAACTGTTTTATATATTTTCTGCTTATTAATATAAATCAACCGAGAAGTGTAACTTCTTTCTAAGTATACAGAAAGTGTTTTACGACATTAAATAATATTTATTTAATAAAGTTTTCATTAAAATATAAAAACTTCCCTCTTCCTGATGTTTTATCAAACCGGTAACGGTTTCCCGTTTCCGTCGTAGATTATTTCCATATCATTATGAGAAATTTATTTATACTCAAGCTTTATGGCACGACCACAAATGTTAAAGCAATGTATGAACTAGTGATATAGCCTAAAATATTTACAGTGGCGATTAAAATAACACAAATGCATTATTTTTGTAACAAATTATGACACTTGGTTATTTCTTTATAGCGTTTTGTGATATTTTTAATTCAAATACAGTTCATTCTCTAACAAAACTCGTATATACCCAGGTTTTAAACTTTGTAAATTTTAAATTGCCACAACTAACTGTTGATGTTTAGAAATTTTTTACCGAAACTCTTTCGCAATTTCTTTCATAAAACAAAAGCTTAAATCTTTTTTATGGTGAAACTGCCAAAACTTACCCAAATCAATTTTCTACAAAACTGCGCAGACGAAATTTGTCTAAAAGTCGTAATTTAAAGGTTGGTCCATTTGAGAGAAGATTGTTTATTTTTTTTGTTTTTAATTTTTGAAACTAGGATTTTATTGGTTTTTTTTTCTGAGAATGAACTGCTTTTTAAAGGAATACTGATGGAATTAAATTAAAAGAAATTTAGTAAAATCTTGCACTGCTATTTTATAACGCTGGTATAAATTTCAATATTATATTTATATGTCATGTGGTGTATTTATATTTATATACGGATTGTACATATAGAATATCAAGCATTCACACAATTTTTTTGCAAGCTTTTGCGATAAAAAAACATTCTAAACGATTTAACTACGTGGGTTTATACATATTTACTTCATTCATTTTTAAAGAAACAAATCAATTTCTGTAACTGAAAAAAATATATCTAAAGCGGAAGTTGTGGCTTATTTAAATATTGAAATATAAATAACTATTACACATACATATGCCATGTGTATAGATTTAGTAGTACCAGAAAAGAAAATGCGTCTTGAGATTATAAAATGTATAAAATTCTTATAGAGATTTCTCCAGAATAATGTATGTACATACCATCATACGTATGTATGTATATACTTTAAATATTTAAAACTTGTGTGAGCAATTCCGGTCCTATTTTTTATTTAACACATATTTATAATTTCATTTATGTCTTTGGAAAGCATAAAAAAAGATTACTCTCATCAAATAAAATATACATACACGGTAAATAATTGACAACAAAAATTTTCTTAAGTTTTCTTAACACAAACAATTCCAAATTCTTCATAGCTCCCTGTATTTTTCGCGCGCTCCAAATCGTTCCACACTCAATCCACAGCTTAATGTGGACTTCAAGAGCCAGCCATTTTGAAACGAGTCTCGTGTAGCAGCAGCAACTCTGTGCTCGCCGAGTCTCACTTCTGGTGTCCGTTTCAATTGTGCTCCGCTTTATATATTTTTTTATTTCCTACAGCATTTCTCTCACTGCAACGCTCTCTCGGTCAACGCATATGTATGTGTTGTGCGCTCTCATTTTGTTGCTTGCTGGTGGTGGCGCGCAGCTTGAATGGCTTTGTGAGCTCGGCTTACCAACCGCGCCGCTCATAATAGTTTGTGACGCGAAGTGAATAGTGTTTGTGGCGTACGTTTAGCGGATGGACGGATGTAGATGATGATTGATGATGGCGACGGTTTAAAGAAATAGTGAAAATTTAAAAAATATTCTAAAACAAAACAACAACAAGCTCACTGAAAGGAAATTCTGCAATAAAACATAAAAGTGAGCAAGTGTGTTTTGGTGCTAAAACTAATTGAACTGTGCAGATTCGGTGTATAAATAGTGTACGTGTGTTTTTGTTGTCGGTATGCAGAAGGGTGTTTGAGAAACGAATGATTCGTGCAACTGCCGGCGGAAGAAGTGCATATATACGAACTTTAGCAGTTTATTTTATGTGCTTATAAACAAATTTTACGGTGAATTCAAGAATATCTATTGAGTAAAATTATATTGAAAACACACGAGAAGGGCATTTAACTACATGATTTTTTCGTGTATGCACTGCAGAAAGTGCATTGCAGCGAATTGTATGTACGCAGCTGCAAACGACCGACCACCTTCAAGCTAGCAAATAGCCAACCATCGGCGACGTCGTCAACGCCAACGAATGTGCACTGCTCACAGAGCCGCTAAATGGCTTAAGGATTTAATTTAATTTAAACCCATCCGGTTTAATAATTAATTTAGAAAATTTTCGCGCAGCTAAATAAGGGAAAAAGAACAACGAAAAATCAGCGAAAAACGAGAAACATTCGACAAGAATTTAATGAGAAAAAAATATTGACTGCGAAAAGGGTAAAACTTAGAATTAAAAAAAAAATACCTAAGTGAAGAAAATATGTATGATATGAGCATACATACATATATACATACATATGTATGTATGTCCTTGTATACTAAATATTTACATACATACATAATTAATTACATGGAAATTAATTAAAGTAAATTTCAAAAATTACAAATATAACGATAGTGAGAAATTTGGATTGTGTAAAATTTTTGACAGAAGTAACCACAAGTTACATTGAAATAAAGTGAAGCAAATTATAATAATTAACATAAGAAAAAGGCAATTTTTTAACATAAAAAATAGTAATAGTAAAGCCTTAAAATAAAAGTAATATGAAAACAAAAGAAGTAAGTTGCCAATTGCAAGAAGTAATTAAAAGCTGAAAATCACTTAGCTTGAGTTTTTGCATCTTGAAACTAAAAAAATAAAAAATAAAACAAAAACAAAATACCAATATTATATTCATCGAAAATTGTTGTGATTGAAAAACAAAAAAAATTGCCAATTTAACACGATTCATTTAGCACACGTACACCGAACGTCCTGTAAATCAAACAATTAAGGACATCGGATATATGTATGTACATACATACATATGTATGTTCATATACTCGTACTTTCATCATAAACGTGTCATCAATGCGTTCGCGCATGCGCATTATTACATTTAGATACAAACTTATTAAACGACAATTAAAAGTGCAACGCAAATTGCAAAAGAAAATAAAATAAAAAAATTTTTAAATTATTGAACTGTAAAGCTACTTAAAGCTGGATTATCAAAATGCGGCTATTGATCAACAATCACACATTCCCCAAATCGGATATATTTTGGATAAAGCTTCTGGCAAGTCTGCTGCTGATTTTTGGATTTATTGGTAGCGGTCATGCGGCGGGTAAGTGCAATTTTTCCATACTTAATTCAAACGAATTCATATACCAAATATCCGAAAACGTTAAAAGAATTTTTAGCGCAACTGGATGCTTTAAAAAAAACACCGTCGAACTCGCAGTTAATTTTTTATTTTTTTTTCATGAAAAGTATTAACTGCTTAAAAATTATTTAGTGTTAGTTACCTACTCCTACTTTTTTTCAATCAACAAGAGGCAATATTCTATCATCGTTAATCGAAAACTCACTCTCTACATCATAATTTTCAACAATTTGACTCTTCCCTCCTATTTCTTGTGTTTTGTATTTCCATTTCTTTCTTTCTACCTTTCTTCGTTCTTACTTACCTACCTTCTTTCTATAGTCGCAGACGTTGCATTTTCTTTACTTTTGCTGTGGTCTCCTTTTGTTGTTGTTGTGCTAATGCTTCTTGTCTTGCTCTTAATGTACTCTGGCGATCGGATTGTTTCATTATTTCAACCACTCACACTCACCTCAGCCTATTCTCTTAACCACTTACACAGCCAGTCGGTGAACCAGCTAGACAGTCAGTTAGTCAGTCAGTCGCATGACCAGCCATTTTGTTTCTGTCTACGGCAGCAAAACTGGATCGAGACTCGTTCAGGATCATATTGCCTTTTGGCGCACACACAAACACGAATAATACCTACACTTAAGCAGATATACATTGTTATGCTGGTCGCATTATGTGTACTCAGCGTGCAACGAAATCTGTATCTGTGTGTAAATACCTGTATCTGTGCGTACATGTACACGGTTGCGTGTATGTGTGAATGTGTGCGTTAGTAACTGCTGCATAGAGATTTCTACGGAATTTCGGTATCTACAAGCAAATCTATCCTAATTGAGTTCTGTGGAATTTGCTCATTAGCAGATTTGTCGATTTTTCACATCTACATAAATGAGTTGTTCTGTTTTAACTTAGCTATCAATTATTAAAAATCATCGCCAGTTTGAAGCTACGAGTATCGAGCCAATGATGATATGTTGAGGTGCAAAAAATGTTTGATATTTTAAATTAAAATACACATATGTATGTACATACATTTAATTTCATTTTTTGAAACTGTTTATTAAATTTTAGTACATACATATGTATGTAAGTATGTATATACATACATTCATACATATGTACATACCAGAAATAAACTGCAAACTTTTTTCTTTTCAATTTATGTTCTATATTTTGATGTACATACTATGTATGTTATGTCGTCCCCTTTATTCCAGAAACATAAGAATTTCCAATTTTGGGTTAATAAGTTGACTTGATTAACCTTTGGAAGTTCTGTGTTATATCAAAATCGTACATACACATGTACATTCATATATTTTAATTTTGCAATAGAATTTAATTCTCATTCGCTTCAAATAATTAATATACAAATATTATTAGAAATAAACAAATATATATATCTACGTTTTGATTTGATTTTCGCATTCGAAAAACATCTGTGTATTGGTTTGTGTACTATAGAAATACATGTAAATATATTTTATTACTTAAAAGTTGATATTTCTCATTCAAGGAATTATGTACATTTTTCGTTTAGAATGTACCTAATTCCGTGCCTATCACGGAATAAGGGATTTTTAACATTTTAAATTTTTGTTAATTTGATTGAATTTTTTAAAAAACTTTCTCCCACAAAAACATTTTATCATCAAAAAAACCCTGAGGAAATTGTTGACCTCATTCCGTGCTAGAGTTTTATTTAAGCGAATTGTTAACATTTTAATAAATTTATTCCGTGAAAAGAGAAGCACCTAATTGCGTAGCATTAATTTATATGAGCCAATTTTTAAAACTGGTACTGAAAAAGCATTTACTTTTGCAGTTTTCTGCAAAATTGCTTTCCACAGAGTATAGTTTTATTTTGCAGCAAAAATGCCTTTTAATGATATCAAATTAAAATTTTTTTTATTCAAATTGCATTGTATTAGCCTAACAGTGAGAGACTCTAATTTGATTATTATATGAGCAATGACTT
This sequence comes from Philophylla caesio, assembly GCA_963971545.1. Lineage (NCBI taxonomy): Eukaryota > Metazoa > Arthropoda > Insecta > Diptera > Tephritidae > Philophylla > Philophylla caesio. Next base: position 34,536,351 of record OZ020607.1, read on the forward strand.
ATGTATGTTTGTGAGCAAATCTTAAGAACCTAATTTCTAAAATACGGCTATAAATTAAAAATTTTTGTAAATAAAAATTGTATTTTGCGCTTGAAAAATAATTAATTTAAAACATAAGTTATTCCCTTTTATTGGCGTAAAATCTGTATTCATACGCACAGCCCGGAATTAGGGACTTCTTTTCACGGTACATTAAGGAATGTTTGCCACGAAATTAGGAACGACGAATGAAGGTGTGTTTAATCATATTAAAAAAATTATAATACGATTTATTTATTTATAAGTTATTTGAAACTAATCTAAATTGATTGATTCAGGAGGGATATTTTAATTTTTTAATTATCAACCGATTATTTCAACGTCACACAATTTAGAAGTCAGAAAAATGCTTAGTACCACGGAATTAAGTGCTTCTACCTTATATAAAAAAAAGCTTTGCTTTCTGAATATAGTTTCACTTAACATTAACCACCCATGGTAAATGTTTTATTCCAATTTTTATTTTTATTTTTAGATAGAACATTCATATGTGCCTATGTAGAAAACGTATTTTTTTCTTTCAAAATTAATACCCCTATCTTATAACTCGAAGTAAGATCGGTTTGGAAAGGAAACCCTAACGCAAATTTGTAGTTATTATATACAAGCTTTAAGCTATGAACTATTAAAAAAATTTCGAGTTTTTGAATTATTTTTATATTTAAATTCTATTATGTTTCACACTTGCTGGAAAATATTGTTATTCTAATCATTGGCTATAAATCGTTCATTTGAAGGTTGATCTTACACTCAATATTTTATATTTTTATTATTTCTCATAGTAAATAAATGCATACTCGTACATTTGTAAATAGATAAAGTTGCCAGAATAATAATTTAACTATTAAAGCTACCGTTGCAAATATTAATTGTTTTCAAAGTATCTAATTATGGTTTCATAGCTCTTTTAAGGCAGTAAATATTGAATATCATTTCCGAACCTCAAATGAGTACTTTGAAAGTTGTAATAGTTTATAAATTTATTAAGTTAAAATACATATGTTAAATTTCAAAATAAGTATTAATTTTATTAATAACAAATAATGAAATAGCAAGCACTGCCGTAAAGCATTTGCGAGTTTCTTTTAAAGATATTAATAGATTTTAGTAAATGTAACAATAGAACCCAAAACTCCATTAAATGTTTTGGAAGTATTTGTATTGACACGGTACTTTTTCCATTGACTTTGTTGCTGAATACTTATCATACTTACAAACACACATATGTATATATGGATGCATTGCAATTTTTTTAAAACAAAAACCATATAAACTCAAGTTTAAAACTTTCTACAAGCTTGTTTTTAATTTAATAAATTTTCAATAAAGCTACATATTTTATGTTTTTTAATATGCAGTTCTGTAGCGCTTCAATTTAAATAAATAAGTGCAAGTTTTCAGTCTGTAAAAGTTACAGTTGACTTACATATTTTTCTCGCACTAGCTGTAATACTTATTGAACATTTGAACGCGAGTTTTTTAAGGTGGAAAATAAGACACATCTCGACAAAAAAAATTTCATAAATCAGTTATTATTTTTATCGATTTAAAACTTGCAAATTATTTACTAAAAAGAATGAGTAACAATTTTGAAAATAAATGTATACTTTAAAGAAAATTTGGTTAAATTATTACAAATGTGATTCAAAGATTGAAACTTGGTGTTATATGGGGGTTGTTTAAGAATTATCTGCATTTAAATAAAAAAAAAATTGTTTCCCGAATTTGTAAGCATTTGGATGTACTATATTTGCGATAACATTTTCAAATAAAATGATTTTTATATTTATGTGATTCACAAGGTGTCTTAAAGTGTCGTTATTGTCATAAAGTCATAAAATTTTGAAAAGTTGTGCTATTTTACATTGTTTTTCTTTGCAATGCAATAAAAACAAAAAAAAAATTTTGAACTACCAAAAATTTGTACGACCTTACAACTTTATGACATTTTACGACACCTTGTGAATCCCCTAATTAAGTATTTCAAATTTAAATTTTTTCACATTTTTTTTAATGTTTTTTTTATTTATTTTTTATATTTATTTTATGTTTTAAATTTTTGTATCTGCTTTCGTAGCTACTCCAAATATTTTCTCACACAAAATATCCCAATGCAGTAACAAATATTTACAACGGATTTATACAATTTAAACACATTGCAATTATCAATACTCAAAATTATCTTTTTCGTAAATAAATTTCATTTGGAGAAAGTTGATTCCATTTTATTGCACCACTTGATTGCGGTGTGGAAAAATTAATTTGAAAATAAACATTTCTTATCGTTATTTGAGCCAAAGAATAAGAAATACAAAAAATATTTTCACAGTTTAAATGATTTGAGGTGCCTTTTACGATACTTGTTCTTAAAAGACATCACAAAATTATAAGCGCACCACATACTGACCTTTTTTTTTTTTTGACAATTACACACAGAAAGACAGGAGCAGTAACTGAAAACCCAAAAATGTGACGAGTATAGTACGTAATGAAAGAACTCCAATAAAAGTGCGAATTTAATATAAATTAAAGCCCAATTTCTAACAACTTACTGCGTTTGAAGCACAAAACAATGGGTGCCCAGCCTCTTTAAGCTATTTAATATAAATAAGGCATCGATGTACTTACATATGCATGCGACGAGTGATTCCATGTAGATAAACGTATTAGTTGAAAGTTACCAACGGGAAGATGACCAGGTTTGCGTCGTAGCTCTTGACCAGATTCTTCAATCCTTTGCTGCGTCTATAACTGAAAAATACTTTTTTATTATTATATGATAGTATATTATATTTTTCCCTCGTTGGGAGCTTTGGCGGTTGGAACACGCTGGGTTCAAATCCGCGTCGACGCCCGAGTGTGTGTGTTTCGGTAGAAAGGCCTTGAGCAGTCGGAAAGTCCGAGATTCCGATCTGCTCGTTTATTGGGTCCAGCGGACGTTGAGGATGTTCTACTTTGCGGTTGGAACGGCCTGGGTTCCAATCCGCTGTAATGCATTAATTCCTATGCTGCATTTATGTATGAAAAACACTTTTATATTATTATATTATTTATTTTTATTTTTCCTCGTTGCGTAGTTGTATGTAACAATGTAGATATGTAAATTTGTATGTATGTATGTATGCTCTCTCCAGTTGTATGCGTCGCTGGCGTGACTCACAAAATAAGCATTGATCCAGCCGCTGTAATAATTTTCGGCGCTCCAATGCGCATACGCAACGGCAGTAAGACACTTGCTCTTTTTTTCAACTGACCCACTAGCGTCTTGTACAAATCTAATGTAGGCACACCTTAACATACGCACATGGGTACATACATATATACATAAGTATGTAAATACTATATTTGTAGTTGTATGTGCGCATGCGTACGTTTATTAGTTCGCGCTGTATTCACAGCTGGGAATTTTTTTATTTTTTTGAATACAACTGCGTGCTTATTAATTTTAAGTATTTTTCTTTGTAATTAGCGACGTACATACTCGTACAAATGTTTTCAAACTGTCATTGCACTGTCCCCACGTACGTGTAAATAAATGAGACATAACAACAACAACAACAAAATACATACATACATACATACATATAAGCATTGTGTTACGCCCCACTGCCGCCGCCCTTCAACCAAAAACTCTCTTATCTTACCTTAAAAACCATTCACTTTAAACGCCGCCACTCTTAACTTGGCTTGACTCGGGTCAGCACGCCTGGGTTTGTTTGTTGCTCGCAGACAGGAAATTTAACAAGCAATAATAAACGCGCACACACACACACACACATATGTACAAATGTGAAAAAAAATGCGCCTAAATATTTGCTCAGTCGACTTTTTTAAGCCAAGTTGTAGTAAACCAACGTCCAACATATTTTGTGTATTCGTCTTGCGTCGATTTCCTGAGAATTTTGCTCGCTTTGTGTTAGTTTTTTTTTATATTTTGTTTTAATTTTTTATTTAAACTTATTTACCAACATTTTGTTCATTTAATTTCTTTTGAAAAAGTTACATTTAATGCTTCTTCATATATTTTTGTTGTTAAATTTTGCTTAGTGCAGCGGTGTTCGCAGTCCGTTCGCTACTAATCAAATGTTAAGAATTTGCATTTTTCCACAAAACAAAAACAAAAAACATAAGTACTCACTTACTTTTCAGCTAGCGTTGGCCTAAGTTTGCTGACATCGCGTCAAAAGTAAGCATAAGCGGAATGTACATTTGTACATACATACATACATATGTATGGTATGTCTCTACATATAGCTATCAGTGTTAAGCATTATTTACTTTTTTTTCTGTATTTTTTTTTTTTGGTTTGTATTGCTTTTATTAGCATTTGCTTTGACTTTCCATTCATTCATTGAAGCAATCAGTCGGCCATTCACCGCTCTCCAAAAGTACGTGGCGGATCGTGCGCCAAGCACAGGATCACCATCACGCCTGCGCCACGCCACAGCCCAACATCGTTCGTCAGACTGAATAGTCTGAAGTCTTCAATCGCAAGCAGTCAATAGCCACCATTGTTTCGTCCGGGCAGCGCTCTTTGACGAGCGATGATAAATGCCCGGCGATAGTGTGTGCAAATAGTCACGCTTATGCTGTTTTCCTTGATTGTATATTTTGTTTGCTCACATGTATCGATATACGATCACACACACACACACACTTGGACATTTTTATAAATATATACATATAAAAATATATTTATTTGCATGTACATACATATATATGTATCTTAGGAGCATTAATGTATGTACTCACGCTTGTGGGCAAACATATATTTCCTCACATTTCCAATCTACGCTTTACTTCTTCTTCAATTACCTTTTCAACATTTTCCTTTCCATCTACACACATTTTATTTATATTTTTACCTCATTTGCCTTGCACGCCATAATCCAATCATCAAATATTTACTCGCCTCGAACGTTTGTGCTGTAACTCTACCATTCAAAAATTTTCTACTAATATTTATTTTTGTACCGTCTCGTCTATTAACTCACCTGTTGTTTTTCTTCCTCCATTCATTTAGTTGCAAAGTAGTTAATACTCATCTCTCGCTTTAATTCGCGTATTTACAATTGATCCTTTGTACCATAAATAAGTGTACATATAATCTGCAAAAATGCATAGTAGCCAGTTGAAGTAGCCTGTGGCATCTGGTCAAACATTGTTTGTGACGATGTTGTTTGTTGGATTTATCTTCGAGCGTGAATCAATTTGGTTTTTCTACAGACGCTACGAGTATTTTAGTTATGGAGCAGTTGTGCTAGCAGAAATGATGGTATACCGAAGACATTCTACAATACCATCTACGCTCGCCTATGAAAATGAATGAGCTATGGAGGGAGCTATGTGAAGTAGACATCGGATTTTTTAATATGTACTAGTTGGGTACCCATTCTAACTTGTTTTCCCTACTCCAAGGAGGGAGGGGTGCATACGGAACAGAAAATGGTGCAATTGTGTGCGAAACAAGTACAATCCATTTCCAAAAATAAAAAAAAATCAAGAGTTCGATGTCAAGTTTACATGGGGAGTGCGGTTTTTTTTGGGTTGGTCTGAAAGAAAAAAATAAAATTGTACAAAAAGGTACTCCTTGGTGAACCATTATTTATAGAAATTTTTCATTTCGACATTACTCCGATGCTGCTCAAATTTTCCTTCGGCCCCTACTCTACAATTGGGTACCCAACTAGTACAATCCTTTGGCTTATTAAAAAAATTATTTTTTTGAAATCCGATGTCAACTTCACGTAGCTTCTGGAGGGCAGTGCAATGCAAAATTGTAATTCTTTTAACTTTGAATTATTTAAAGAAATACACACTTGTACATTGGCCGATGCATAAAAAAATAAAAACTTTACCGTTGCTTTATGTAGCATAGTTAATATATATGTATTATAATATTTATCACGATTTGTTTATACATACATATTTTTGATCACTTTTGTAATTTATTAATATTATTTTACGTAATTTTTCCCGGCACGAGCCTAAATTGTACCGCTAGCTCTGGGTTGAAATAAGTATTTTATACATCGTCAATATTGACAGGGTGAACTTTTTTAAAATACTTAATTTTTGTGTAATGACAATTTTATTTTATCCTTATTACTTACTCTTTTTTCATTGCAGTGTTTACATCGAAATTTTCTCTAAGACTTAATGCGGCTCAACTGCTATAAATTTCATAATTCTATACTCCGGTTAAATGCGTTTATTTATTATTTTTAGTCATGGCTTTTAATAAGTAATTTGGGTATTTATTACATATACATACATATGTAGGTGATTTTTAATTATGCAATCAGTCAGTGTTTATAAGGAAATAATATAAATCAGATCTTTTGTTTATTATAATTTATTTCCAATTTAAATACGAATACTTACATGGGTATACTTATCGTTAGTTCATTGGTATCTAGGTGTCATTTTTATTACCGCTTGGAATAGCGATTGCATTTTATTGGAGCTGCAGTGGCAAATATAAAAGTCTGTTAGTGATTGCCAATGTGTTCGCTTTTAGAAAAAAAAAATATGCTCTATGATTTGCTGAGTTCAAAAATATGTATTAGGCACCGAAAATTCATGAAAACACAAGTAAGTCTAATTTGCTATTTCTTGTATAGCATGCACCTGGAGAAACATATGCTTACATACAGACATACATATCAAATAAAGCTTTCAGAGCAAAGCTTTTAACCCCGTGTCCACAGTTGGCTTTACTGCATTATACAAATCGTCAAACGCCTTGGACCACTTTAATCGATATCTCTTTTTTTAGTTGAATGCTCCCAGCAAAGGCAAAATTCTTTACTCTGGCAACGCTGGCAAAGGTATTTAACCATTTAGGTTATTCTATTTATGACATATGGCATAGTCGCTTTTTAATGCTTGTTTTAAATCAAAAAACTTATAAAAACAATTATTTTATATTTCGTTCAGACAGCGAGCGTGCCTCTCGAGTTTCATATTTTATATAAAAGATCACTTCATGCATTTGTACATTTTGTTACAAAAATTTGGTTATTTGCTAATATTGTGTAAATAGTTTGGTAAATATTTAAAAATAAATAAATATATCTCCTAAAATTAAAATTTGTGTTTAATTTTTTTTTGTTTTAAAAGTTTTCTATTCCATATGGCATGTTGCCCAAAAACTACTTTTGCAAAATAAATAAAAAAATTGTTTTTTTCATTATTCATTACGTAGACCTTAATGATAAGAAAATGTAAAATAATGGTTTTGCAAGTCAAAATCAGAAAAGAAGTTCCGAAAGGGTTAATTATTTAATTTTAAAACTTTTGCCACTACCACATATTGACAGATTTGGGAACTTTATTTTTCTTCTAATAAATTTAAAATATTTTTCAAGTAAAATATGGTTAATTTTCTAAGAAAACCCATAAACACCAATTTTTTAAACTATGGATTTACAAATGTACAATGATTTAATAAAATTTCATCAAAATTTCGAACTTTAAAAAAAATTGTTTGCTATTTTTTTGAGTACGCAGTTTTATGGCTTACTAAATTTTAATGGAAAAAGTTCAAGTTTAAAGTGTCTGCAAGTTACCACTGATATTTGAAAATTTCTTTTACTGGCAGTTTCCTCCATATCACGCAAAACCGCGATTATTCTTTTTATATGGGAGGAGCGTAAGTAAAAATATTTTAAAATCAGTGGTCATTCGTAGCCACTTGAAACTAGCACTTTGTTATACTAAAATTGAATGAGCTACATATGTATCTGCATACACCAAACAACTTTTTAAGAAGTTCGAAATTTTGATTAATGTATTCTACATTTTTTTTATAAAATTTAAAATTTCTTTTTAATGGAGTGTGTTAGAGAATTAACGACATTTTAATTTAAAAAATATATTTAAATAATTGTAGCATAAATGTATTGTCCAAATACGCAATATATGTTTGTGCTATAATTTGTGAATATAGTAAGTATACACATATGCCTGCCTCTCTCTCCTACTATTTATTTTTCCTAGCGAATTGCCTAGTTGCATAGTTTAATTAATTAAAAATATGTACATGTATCTACTCGTATATATAAAGGGTGTTTTTTTTAAACGTGTGGTTTTCAATGAGGCAATATTTTTTTGGGGTTGGTCTTTGTTACTTGATTTATACTCAATTTGGTTTGCCATTTCATAATGAACCGACTTACTCCGGAACAACGTTTGCAAACGTTCGGTGAATATGCCCAAAACAAGATTGGCCACCGCTCCCGATTTTCACAAGAAGATTTTGTTCAGCGATGAAGCTCACCTTTGGTTGAATGGGTACGTTAATAAACAAAATAAATAAAGTCACTGTTTTGTGTGCTCTATGGGCAGATGGAATAATTGGTCCATATTTCTTGAAAAATTAAGCTGGCCATAATGTAACAGTCAATGGGGAACTTTATAGAGCCATGATTAATGACTTTTTCGTGCCTGAATTAGAGGATGTTGATGTGAACGACCTTTGATTCCAGCAATACGGCGCTGCATGCTATACAGCCAACGAAACAATCAAAGGAATTGAAGGAAACTTTTGGTGAGCGCATTGTCTCGCGTCGATGGACCTTTGACGTGTTCTTCAAGATCGTGCTATTTAACACCGCTGAACTATTTTTTATGGTGCTATGTGAAGTCGCTTGTCTACGATTGAAGCCTTGGCAGAGAATATTCGGCGCGCTATTGCCGCTAAAAGTGGTCGAAAATTGGGCCTCTCCGCTGGAATTTATTCGAGCCAGCCGCGGCGGTCACTTGCCCGAAATATTTTTTTTAAACATAATGGCAAACCCTTAACTTTATAATAAACCTAAATTCTTGGCCATAGCAATAAATTATATGCGTTTTATTTATTCTTAAAAATCACATGTCTAAAAAAACACCCTTTATTTTTGTTTTTGTTATTGCATTTATCTTCGCTTAGGCATAACTCTATGCGTCTTATAAATTTGCCACGGCATTACTTCATTACTTCTATTGAGTAGTATCCATTTGTTTTTTTTAATTATGTACCATTTTTCCCCGACTTACAAACTCCTACTTTACTATGTACGAAGTATGTATGTATGTAAGTATGTACGAGTATGTCGTTACGTGGCTTTAGTTTTAATTTTTATCGCATTGTTGTTATCCGCAAATGTGAACTCACGACGCGTCGCCAGCAAAGTTGCAAAATTGTAAAATTACAGAGACAATAGTGGCGAGACGGCGAAGGCATGTTCACAGATCGGCAATCGTGGCAGGCGGCGACATACGGTAACTAACTGCAGCAAGGTACAACATAAATATTTACAGCTGTAGCACATTGTTATTGTGATTGCTATATGTGTTTGTGTGTGTGTGTTTGTGTATGTAAGTCGGCGATTTGCTTGTCCAAAGAGCGAGCGTGCATACTGAAAAAGGCGTAGGTGTAGCGTTAGCGCTACTGTCAAACCGAACATTCCTAACTCTTATCAATTAAAGCCAAAACTACATACATACACACGTTAATACCTGGATCGCTTACAATCCGTTATTTCCTTTCACAAATCCTCAACTTCATCACCTTCCCCAGTGTTTTCGTCTATTTGCTTGCTCGCTTTACATTGCAGCACACTTCCGCGCTCGTACTCAATACATATTTTCCTTTCACTGTTCCATAACTCTATCAGCGGCCCGTCAGGAACCCCCTACTCTGCTGCCTGTTAGTCGTCGTTTAAGTCAGCGTAATGAGTTCTTTTGGTGACCTTTGTTTCTGCCTCGTTGGCGATAGCATAACTTTGATGCTTATCAGTTGGTTTAGCGGCGAGTGGACTTCTCGTCGCCCAATGCTCAGCGCTGCAACAACGATGTGGCTTGAAAGTCTCGCCCTGCAGCATTTATTGGCTGCCTACTTTTGGCAACGACTATATAGCGCGCCAACCCTTTGCCTCTTGCACTTATTTCGATTGTGCTGCATTAAGCGCGCCTATTTTATCTGACTTTCCTGCCTACGATGCCACATTAGCAGCATGCGACTGGGCTGTCTGTGGCAATTGTGGCAGCACGAATTGCCAGTTGACTTTGCCAAAATGTGATAAGCTGCTACGACTGTCAAACGGACTTTATCTGGCTTATATCTGTGACTGCTGCTGCTGCTGCTGCTGATCTTCCTTTGCTTGCTTGACTTGGCTCGGGTTGGCTGATTTAGTGGCCCGCTGTGCCATTAAGCGGCGAAATAATTGCACCTTCTATTCATGCTGCTTGGCAAGGTGGTGCTTTTGAGCTGCTAAATTTGGTATTTGCCCTTCGATTCCTTTGCTTCAAAATGTTTTACTCAATACCTGTGCATAGCTATTATTTCTTATTTTCTTTTACCATTTCAAAGCTCCAGCGCCCAACTATTCAGCTACTGATTTTTGTGGCTGACCACCGCTTCTTGGCGATTCGCTTCTCATTAAATTAAAGGCAAGTTAAACGCTCATAATTGGCTGTTGACAATTTTTCCAGTTCATTTTTTTTGGCTTGCCTTCGCCTCTATTGTTTCATGCTATGTTTTTTGTTTTTGTTTTTAAATGCATTATAACATGTTCGTTGTTGTTGTTACGTTTTTATTGGCCAAGTTGTGCGCTCATTTTCTGGCTATTCGCAGCTTGTGGCCGCGTTCGTACAAAGCTAATGTGTACATACAACACAACCGATATTGTCGTCAATAGGAATACACTTCAAAGCAGATTGATCGCCGGGCGCTGATAGTTATGGTTGTGGCTGCGCTTTAAGGTAACGACAGCAGCAGCAGCAATAACAATAACAATAACAACAAAAACAACTACAACTACAACGCCAGCAGACACAACAAACATCTACAATAGCATTTTCATTTCTCGCGATCCTCGCCGCCATTGATTGGCTCAATTGCCGTAGCTGCCGCTGCTGCTCTCGTCGCTGTTGCAACGTATTTTATTATTCTATTTTTTTTGTTTTGCTGCTTTGGCTGCCACACTCCACTATGGCTTTGTGCGCGCGCATTTTTTGGTTGGGACGACTTTTCCCCCACGACTTTTAAGGCGACCGCAGTGTTGTTTTTCTTTTCTTCGCATTGCATTTGCTATTTTGTTGTGCGCATGCGCAACATTAGTGCAACATTTTTTCAATATTTCGCCAGTAAGCGCTTTGTTTGCTTATAGATTTTTGAGTTTTCTGGTATTTTTTTGTTTTTATTTTTATTTATTTTGTAACTCTAGTTTTGTTTTTGTTGTATTTTTTTATGTTAGGCAAAGCGTTTACTAAAAAACAGTAGCTACTGTGAAGGCTCTTAGTAATTTAACAATTTTGTTTAACATTTATCTTGGTGTTTTATGTGTTTTGCAATTTTTTCTGAAATCTTTCAACATTTAATGCTCAACAAAAGCAAAAAACAGAAATCTAATTGCAACGAGCAGATGCGCTTAGAGCTGAGCATTGTGGATTGGAGATTTCGGGTGTAGGTGGAAAAATGCGAAACATGAAAGAAAAGTTCGATCGATATTTGAAATGTATCATTTTGGATAACTCGACGGTAGATTTTTTCCTTGTTTAAAAAGTTTGTATATAAAATTATAATAAAATGAAAAAAGAAACTTTAGTAAAATATTTAAATAACACACACTTTTTTCAACAATTTTAATCCCACAAAAGAATTTTATTTGAACGAAGTCTATTAAACCTTAGATGCGTCGATAAATTTAGAAATATAATTTGGTGTTAAAATGATATTGAGAAAACTCACCGACAATTATAAAGCAAAACGTCTCACAAACTTTCAGCCAAGTACATCAATAATATAATATTTTATATCCATATATCGAGTATAGCTTAGTAAAATTGGATTCACTTCAAAAGACAACTGTAGTAACTGCACCGGTGTAGTGTTTATTTTCGAACTCCAAATGTAATTAAAAAAAAATTATGTTTGCATTGGCCATAGACGCTTACAAAGACTAGCAGTTTAAGCGAAAAATAGCGCAAACTCTCAACCAAATCACACTTAAGTATGTCTGCACATAAACACATCCATATGTATGTACGTGGGTTTGTCCATACAAACAAGCAATTTGACAACAACTTACCTGACAAAGTACTGAGTTTTATCGTCGTGTTGGCAGTTCAATGTTCTTTATAATTTGACTCCACACAAAATGCAAAAACCATGACTTGTAGAAACATATATTTGTACATTTAAAATACAAAATATAAACAAAAGAACAAATAATGAAAACCAACAGGCAAAAGGCATTAATTACTTTATCAGCATAAATTCGTGCAACAACAGGTTATAAACTTAGTAAGCAAGTAAGGGGAAAATTGGCAATGACACAACGATAGAAAAAGTTTGTGAAAACAGACGAAAATCAAAGGCAAAGAGTAAAAAGTCAAATATAAAACCAAATTTTCATATTTGTTTGTTATTGTTATAGAAACTACCCTGAATTTTTTTATTCATGTACGAGTATGTTTAAATGTATGTAAGTGCTATAATTCTATAGACATTTAACAAGGCACTTATGTATGTAGGTATCTCGGCTTAGTACTTTTAGCTTGATAGCAAGCTGGAAATGGAATTGTTATTTTACAATATTCAAATTTAATTAGATTCCTGCAATTTTGTATAATATTAAATTTCAAAATTTGGGACATTTTTTAATCGCTACCACGTTTTTCTCTTTTCTCTTTTGTTTTTATTTTAATTTTTTGTCACCTGGTCACAATTTAGTAACTTTCTCTTAATTAATTTTAATTTTTAATTTTTTGTCACCTGGTCACAATTTAGTAACTTTCTCTTGAGGCCGGGGCTTTACTTGAGACAAGTGAATGCCAACTGGTCTAAAATTGTGACTTTTGTATCTACTAGAGACTGAGGCTGCGCTCTGAATTCCGGCATATGCCGACATCTTCGAGGAATAAAATAAAAAAATTTTAATTTCTCAAGAGAGCTTCAAACCTGCCACTTTCTAAATACTGCTAAAGTCAAATAAGTAGGTTTTTCAGAATTTCGCCAGCTATTTGAATAAAAAAAAAACAAATATTGAATAAAAAATATTTTATAATACAAACAATAAAAGAAACAATTCGGATCTGATACAACTACCTGCAGGGGTACCTCAAGGCTCGGTTATAGGTCCACTCTTATATATTATTTACTGTTCCGATATAGAAAAACTCATCAGTTGCAATTATTCTTTTTACGCAGACGATGTGGCAATATGGTGCTCACACAAATTCGGTCAGCAATCGGCGATCGAATTGCAATGTGCTTTAGATATTATATATGAATACTTCTATTAATGGAAAATCAAAATTAACCCTGGAAAGATACAAGCAATCTTCTTCACTAGAAGAAGAAACCCCTGTTACCTTCCAATTTCCACTCTTCAAGTCAATAGCTCTACAGTCATCTGGTCGGAGAATGTTCAATATTTAGGCGTAATCCTTGATCGTAAGTTAACTTTCAAAGGCCACATTCAAAACATTATAAGAAAAATTGAACTTGGCATAAGAATGCTATACCCACTTATCAACAGAAAACCAAAGCTTAGCGATGCTAATAAAATTATAATAGCCAAAGTAATTTTTCAATCCATGTTTTTATATGGATGTCCAGTCTGGGGAATCTGTGCCAAAACCCATATAAACAAAATACAAGTGCGTCAAAATAAAATTTTAAAAATGATGCTGAATCTTCCCTGGCATTACTCTACAGACCGCCTTCATAGTGACAACAAAATTGAACGTGTTGACGATCAAATTTGTAAAATCAATGACAAATTCATTAGACTGTGTAATTACTCAGAAAACCCTCTTATTAATTCATTAGCTACCAAACACTAATGTGTCCTTATTTATAAATAGATATAAGTACATAAATAAAGGTTTTTTGTGAACTAATTTTTCCTTTAAACATCACCATATTCTCTTCTCACCAGAAATTCATTCTATGAAACTGTAAGTGCAATGTTACAGTTGTTAAGTTCATTGTAGCTGTATCTCTTTAAAAATATGTAATAACTCTAAGTTTTTTATATACTTTTTACTTGATATATAAATAAAATATACTCGTATGAACATATGTTTAAATATAAAGTTCTGCACCTTTTAAAATTTCGAAAACGCAAAAAAAACAAATTTCTCTCAAAATCTCATTAAAACTCGAAAACAAGCAAAGGCGATAAAGCAATCAACAAAAAGGAACAGCAATAACATCAAAGATTGGCACTTCTTCATATCTTGAGAACCTTGGTGTTGGTTGCTGCTTTTGTGTTTTGCTCCCTCCTACCACTTCAGTTAACAGCAAGTCACAGCATTTTTCGACGACATTTTCCCAAACACTCTATAATTCACACTCTCTGTCATTATCGTTCATTCGCACACGCACTTCCTCCCTCTCCACTTACTCTGCTGCTAGAGTTTCAAATAACCGATGAATTTTTTTTTCTGGCAATGAAAAAATAATATGTACACATTTCCAAATATTCCCTAAAGTGTGACAGCTGTGCCGACTACCAGGCACATACATATGTACACACTAACACACACATACAAACTCATGGAAAAGTGACTCGCTCATCGTTGCAATGCATCGAATTAATGCGCCAAAGCGTGTAAAAATTTCCGTTCAGAAATAATGTGCCACATACATATACATACTTACTTACTAATACATACATACATACATACATACACCGAAATAAATGTAAGTACAACCGCACTAAAGTGGCAATGCATGAACATGTGTTCAGTTTCTCTGCCTTTGGCCTTTATCCATCACTTTTGTGTATGTGTGCATTGTCTAAGCGCAGGCGCAACCTTCAATGCGTTTGCTCACTCAACACAATATCCTCGCTGCTGGCCCTCACAAGTATCAACGCAAATGGCTCATATTTTATATTTTTATTTTGTCTGTTCTCCCTTGCCCTTTCGTATCGTATCACTTCCATCATTCACGCTCGCTACTTACGCCTAAAAATATCAAATTACGAAAATGCACGTAAAGAAATAAGCGAAAAACATACTTGAACTTCCTTTGCACTCTCATTTACACATGCGCTCTCTTTCCTTCTCTTTTATACGTACACTGCGAGTTGCTCAAGTTCTACTTGCTTGCCACATTTTTTTTATCCACACAAGCGGCAGTTGTTGAACCTGAAGCCGAACGCCAGGGCGACTGCTATCGTAGTTTTGTAACTACTCACTTTGTTCGTTACTTCTCTCTGCTTTCTCTTACTCGTATTTTCGTTTCGTTCATTCTATATATATTTATATATACAAACTTCCTGTCGTTGTCCTTTTGCCTTAGGGGATTGCAAAAAAAAAAAACCAGATACGTTACTTTTGTCTGTATTATTTATTTGTTGTTGTTCTTGTTGTTGTAGTCAGCGTTGCATTTGATTGTTTTTGTGTTTGATATTCTACATTTGTACATTTGTTTGGCTATGTGTGTTTAGCTGAAAAGTTGTTTTGAAAAATATAATTTTAATTGCTCCGAGGTTTTGATGCTACGCATAAGAGCCACAATATTATTGTTGTATAGGAAATATTATCGTTAGAAACAAGAATAAGTACAAATCCAGTGAGATAGGAACAAAAAAATTAATTTGTAGCGTATATATTTTTTAAGGTTTTTGGTTTTTGAAATTTAAATAACTTTTAAATAAAAACACAGTTTATTCTCCAAAAAACCATACAACAACATTTTTAAAATTTATACAAAATAAACAATAATTTCACAAAATTGCATCACACCTTAAAACTTAAAAAAAATGTGTTATTTACTTTTGTTTAATCGCGTTTGAGAATTTCTTTTAATGGAAGTAGAATTCAGTCTTGGACTATGAGGTGAAAATACGAATAAGCTTTTAAATACAAAATATTTTACAACTTCTTGTTGGGAAACTTTCTAGGAACAAGCAAAAATTCACAGATTATTTAATCAGCGCTAATAATAATCAAAATATATACATATACATTTTTAATATCAATAGTCTCAAACAATATATGCGGTTGATAAGAAATGAGCACTTTTCTTTAGAGAAAGTCAAAGACAAACCCACCGCATACAAAACCGAAACACCAGATAAGAGTTTGCAACCAAACCGATAAAATGTGAATTCCAATGTCACTTAATAAACTGCAATTGATATTTTTCTACATAAAAAAGAGACCACAAAACCGCAAATAGTTAAAGGCAAAACCCGATCAAAAATGTGGCAAAAATGTAATGTTTTGATAGATTTTAAATTATTGCTACAATGAAAAAACTGGAATCTTTTTTTATTTATTTATTTCAGTCAAATGAATACAATTCTTACTAAAGAAAAAATTACTTAAATCTAATGAACTGAGTGATTATAAAGTAACGTACGGATTATACCTATTGGTAAGGACAGATCCAGCCCGGCAACTCGGTTTAATTCTGATTGAGTTCTATATAACGGAGCATTTTCAGCATACTTAGATTTAGCAAATTTTGTACAAAATAAATTGACTCTTCGCAAGTTACGACAAGGAACATTAAAAGATAATCTTTCAAGGAGAGAAGGGCAGTCAACTATACTTTTCACAATGTTGACAACAAAGGCACCTGATAGGTACATACATACTTCTGCTGTGCAGGGGTTGTAAATGCAGGAGAAGACAACGAGCTTCGTAAGAAGGGATAGGGTTGGAAAAATTCAACGAACGTTGAGCAAATTTTAAGAAACTTTTTTGTACTCGCTCTAACCGGTTAATATAACAGGAATGATAAGGCCTCCAAATAAAGGAAGCATAATCAAGCCTTGACCTAACTAAAGAGATATAAAGCAATTTGAGTGTGTAAGGGTCAGAAAAGTGTTGACTATTGCGTCGAACAAAAGCGAGCATAGCATAAGATTTGGAAATAGCATAACTAATGTGGGTGGAAAAACTTAGTTTAGCATCGAAGAAAACCCCCAAGTCTTTGACTTCGATAAAATGGTGGAGCAACTTAACACTGAATGGGTTTAAATCTAATTATAACGACTAATTATATATTTTATCAACTTTGTCGTGTGACAATTTTTGTTTTCTTCAATTTTTATAAGATTGTTAGATATAAAAATGATGATACTTATTTACCTTTTTGAAAATATTGAAAAGTTAACTCATCTGAGCTTAACTAAAGAAGAAAGTTAGTTCAACCATTCGTCAATATTTATTTAAATTTAATTATAGTGGAAGGCTGTCAAAATTTGATTCTGTACATACCTAAGTATATACAAACATTAACATACTGGTTCATATAAACAAGAAAAAATAGGTATAGTACATACATACTGTTTCCAATAATATAAAGTACAGGATAAAATTATGTAAAATTTACAACGAATATATCAGTGGCGGGATTTATACATACATACATATAGGCTATTCACAAGGTGCCGTAAAGCTATAGAATCGTACAAAATTTCAGTAACAAAAAATGTATTTTTGTTGTTTTTGTTGCATTGCACATAAACAGAAATGGTAAATTTTAACTGACTACAAGAAAGTTGGAGTTGTTTTATGTCTATTACCTTAAAACTTTGGACCTCGTGTAACTATTTATTGGAAAGGTGGAACCTCCCTTGGGTAGTCCCAGAGGAAACTAACGGTAAAACTAAATGCTTGTGAGCAAGTAAACATTGAAGTCGGTTCTTTACGGCATTACGCCACTTGTGAATATCCAAAAATAATTTTATAATAACGCATTTACTGTATTGTGTAAAAAAATGGTCCGTACATGTTAGCAATTTGTTCAATATTTTTGAAAAAAACTTTTAATATTCTTTTTGTTTTAAATAAGAAACGCTAAACAATTTAATGTTTAAAAAAAAACCTCTAATGGGAGAATTAGGGAATTATTTTCTTTGCCATAATAGGAGAAATAGAAATATATTAATAATCATAAAAAATTATAGTTTAGGACTGTCTATTCCCCCCTACCGCGCTTCAGTAAACACCTTTCCCTCCCTGAAATTTTATACATTAATATTTACTAAGATTTTTCATTTTTGCATATGCAGCTTGACAGAACTCCTACTTTTGAGGTTTTGATTTTTTTTTTGCTGCCGATTGCTGAATTTTGGCATCTGCGATACATTTTTTGAGAAAATTACTTTGATTTTACAACACGGAAACTGAAATACTCGTTTATATTATTTTTTTATAATTTGGCCTTTAAATAGATTAAATATTAAATTTCGAAAATATGAAGTGGTCACTCAAAAACAAAATACTAAGGGCCAGTTTTTCAGTGCAAGTTGAACTCTGTTGCATGGTTAAACTTAGTTTAACTCACAACTGTTTGCTGACTACTTCGTTTCGGTTGCAACAAATTTAATTGAGCGCAAGGAAACTTCTTTTAAGTTTAAACTGAGTTTAACTAAGCTTAGTTTCACCTTGTTTAAACAATCACTGAAAAACTGACCCTAAGTAATGTTATTTTAGTTTTGAACGTATAAGAAAAGCAAAGTTGTGATGATGGCTAATTACGAATTTGAAGTTCACTAAAAAACACCTAACTAAATAATAAAAGTGTCACGTGGTTTTTTCTTTTAATTGCGAGTGCAATGAAGCCACCGTTATTTAACCGCATATACTACATGAATGTATGTATGTATTTATGTATATTGTGCCTTTCCATGCCTCTAAAGCATAAGAGCATAAGTACAATCCATACGATTGGATGTCTATAAACGCATTGGCGCAATTACATTAGTCCATAAATTCTACTCACTAGAAATATTTCCCTTTGCGACTGTGGCATTTATTATGCGCCCACCCTTAGAAGTTCAGGGTCGCAACGAATTAGATATCATGTACGGGCAGCAACAACAACATTGAACTGGTAACATAATAAAAGTGGAATGAGCTCCGCATGCGCACAGTTGGAGGAAATAAATTAAAAGAAATATAACGGAAATTTTGGCAAATGCTTAACAATTCTCTTGGGCTTTTGAGGGAGCAGTCGGGCGCCATGGAGTGCCAACTGCTTAGAATTACGCATGTACATATGTATGTGCATACGTGTATATACCTCGAGGCGTTGTATACTTTAAAATATTTGTATTTTTATTGAGTGCTCCTTTTTTCAAGAAATTTATATCTACGATAAGCATTGTTAATAAGTTGTTGGGGTGACGCCTCAAAAAAGCAATTTTTGCAAAACTCATGATTGTATGTACAAGTTTGTACACATTTGCGAAGGTAAAAAATTGCTTATAAATAAGGTTAAGTGGAAGAGGAGAGATAGAGGGAAGAATACGATTTCTTAACACTGATTTACATTACAAATGAAGTGGTGGTGGTGCTCATAAAAGGCCAACTACTACTTACTACTTGCCTACTGCTTTGTCACATTTCATATGACAGGCGACAGCTGGCGTCAGACAAATCGTGGCGCACAAGCGACGCACATGCGTGTTAAAAACAAAAAAAACTAACTGAAAAAAGCTGCAAAGCAACGCCATGCTCGGCACAGGCTTTTAAAAATTAATAAAGGAGGCATTTCAAATTAATATAATCTTACAACACTCACACGTACACACAGACACACGCATACATAAAGGTTACATATCAAGGCTTTTAGCTGCATACCGAGAAGCCTACGCTTTTTTCTCCAAACTGCTGATAACTTTATCATTATTTTTACGGCTTTCACAGAAATTCTGATTTCACGCCTTCACTGCCAACACTGACTGGCTTCACAACTCCACAATCGAGCTCAAGCAGCAGCTAAGGAAAGGTAAACGAGTATTAGCTCTAAACTGTGAAAATGTACACATGTGTATGCGTGTGTGTAATTCGAAACAGACAACAGCAGCTGTACGCGCTGCACCCTTTCTTCATTGCTATACGAATACCTTCGGTTCGGTGGCAATCGACAGCCGAATTTTTGTGTGGTAGCAATCAAGCAATATCCAACCAAGTACGTTTGCCTCTCGAACGGTGCGCCTGCGCACCAGTCACAGCATCTTAGTGTTGTTGGCTGACGTTTATTCCGATCTTATTTGCTTTTTACTTAACTTTACTTGTATGTATATACGATTTTTCGTTTGTTTACTTGAAATGCGTGTGTCCGTCCGTCTGGTTGGGTCACTGCTGCGTATGCGTGCTAATTAATATAGAGAAAGCAGCGCCATTAACCAACTTCCGTTATGACATTTAAAGATGGGGCGACAGAGAAGGCATTACATCGACAGATGGTTATTGAATGGGCGCATAATGATACAGACGGACAGTTAAACATAAAGTCAAAGTGCCACCAAAAAAAAAACAAACCAACTCAAAGAAGCAACAAGCAAATGTATTTAATTGCTTTGTGTTTGCTCTCTGGCTGCTGGCGACTTTTGATGTTTTTACTAATTAAAATGCGTATAACGGCGACTGCGATCGAATAGATACTCGTATATATACATACATACATATGTATGTATGTGAGAGTATGTCCACATCCACTTAAGTAAATGCATTTGTTTGGTAAGCCTAATTAATTTAAAAAAAAAAAATAAAAAGCTATAATAAAAAGGAGTCATCTCACAGCGCTACTTCGATTCACAAGCGATCAGCGTGAAAGGCACTTGTTTATACCAATTTGACATTCATATTTTAGATGAAGAGCATGTGAACATTTCTCTCAACTGCACTGATTTATTTAAATTGGAAAAGCAGTTTGCATAAATTTTGAAAATCATTAATTTTGTGTCACTTTTCGTTGCAACCCTGCTGTTCCTTGACTTTGACTTTGGCACTTAAAATGCAAGTTACTTATTGACACTTTTATTAATCGCATTAGGAAGCTGACCAGTGACCTGTTTCCATTTGCTTTCATTTATTTAAACTTTTTTTTCTTTTGTCATAAGTATATATGAGATATTAAATAGATTTCTTTTTTAAAATAAATTTAAAATTTTCAACTTTTTAATAGGAGTTTTAATTGAATATGCAATTTTGTAACCCTTTCACTTTCAGGTCGCCACATATCACTGTTGATTTATTTTAAAAATTCGTTTTGAAATTTATTTAATTTTAATTAATTTTTGTTTAAAATTTAAAATACGAGTATGCGCTTATGCGGATTTCGATAAAAAAAATCGCCGTATTTTAGTTGAAAAATAATTTGTCAAAATCTGTCGCACTTCTTTTATTTTGTGGATCATTTACTATAGATTATACTACATATATACTAGGTTTATAGAAGAAAAATGAAATTTATAAAAAATAGAAAAAATTATTTTTAATGATATGTAATTGTTTTTTACATGTAATAAAGTGCAATGGATGCCTGTTTTTAATAAATTGGCTGAAAATTCATTATTTTAAGTTTCTTATTTTCCTTTTATTAATCTTATATTTTTTTAATTTGTTTTATAACTGACTACCAAATACCGACACCTTCCATTTTTTTTCTTTCGATTTATACTTTTATTTATTATTTTATCAAAGTCCATAAGCGCGCTTACAGCAATTCGCACCCAAGTAGAAACAATCAAATTTTTCATTCTCTTTTAAGCACTTCATATTTTCCAATCCCATAAATATCAATCGACAGCAAGTTACAATTGCAATATGCTACTAATTATATATCTCCTCAGATTGTTGCAAGTACTTAACTACATTTTTGTCAGCCAACAAGCCGCCCTTATACGGCAACATCAACATGTCACATACTCTGTCATAAAGTCTTATTCATACAATATTGTTATTATTATTATTATTTTTTTTTTTAATTATTAAAATGTCAAGAAATGCCAAGTAGTCGCATCGTTGTCGCCTGCCACATACCATGGCACAACAATAAAAATGTCGGCCGCAAATGGACTTACATACATACCTACTACCTCTCCAGTAGCTGTGCAGCGAACCACATTCGACTATCGATCGCACAGTAGCCGAGACCACCACCGGCACCTTAAATGGACGCATCAGCTACTGCGCGCCGAAGCAGAGCGTCCAAAAAAATGAGCTGCAGCTCGAAATGAGATTGTGTGCGTAATTAAAGCCAGCCCCAGCTCCTCCCCTTCACCCACTCGGCGGTAGTCATAATTAAATACAGTTTTGCACGTACGCACGCACTATTGCGCAGAGTTGCATGGTTTGTAAATATGTTTCTACTTGTATGTCGTGCACCAAAACTCCAATGTCCTCGCAAAAAACACAGTAAAAAAAGCAGCAAAATCAAAGCGAAGTAGACAGTTCACTTATTTAAAATTAATTACATGCTACTAATTTTCTGTGTTAAATTTGCTGTTTTGTCACAATGTGGCAAGCAGCAAGTTGTCGGTTAAAAAAGTTAAGCGAAAAGTGGAGAAAGGAAGAGTTTGTGCAAGAGCAGAAACAGAGCTTTAAAAACGTATTGCAACATCGCAAACCAGCTTCGATTTTTCGATAATAAAAAGCAAAAAAGAATAAGATTTGTGTAAGAGGCCCACAGCATACAGAAAAGCACACAAACACATACATAGAAGCATCTGAATCAGCAGCAGTATACATTTCATGCTTCTTTGCTTGCTGTTCTTTATTGCAGCACTGCCCCACCGGCCGCGCACTCTGCTTGCCTAAAACGGACTCTTTGGTTACCTCGCCTCAGGGCGAATCACTGGGCTTGGCTCCCTAGCCTTCATTGTTCTTGCCCGATCGCATTGTTCCTTCTGCCAACATGCCCTGGAGATACGCGCATATCTGATGTTAAACGCATCACAGACTCATCGATCTTTTATTGGACCCAGCAGCCAACAAAGGGGGGCAAGAGCGTACGGAAAAAAAAACCGAAACTTAAATCGAAAATCACAAGCGGCGAAGCAAACAAAAGGCACAAAAACCCTTGAGTAACAGTAAGCAAAACAAAGAAACAAACAGAAAAAAATAATGTGGGGAATGAAGTGCGATAAAAGCAAAGGGAAAACTTGTATTAAATAAAAGCAAAAATACCAATCGCGCATTCTACGTCTACTCGTTTCAAGCCGTATGCTGCACCACCAAGTGACTTCGAGAGCGATATATTCACTTGTATGTAGGTATTTTATTCACTTGTGTACCCACTTGAATATTGATCATAATGATGATACTTGATATCGGTCGGTCTACTCCTTATGTTGTCCATTTGTCGGTTCAAGCGTGTGTTTGTTCGTCAACCAGTTGGCCTGCCTGTTGCTAACTAAATAGTGCTTGCGTATTGTCGTTCCTACGCTTGTATAAACCTTACGATCGAGCAAGTTAGCTTAAGCGATCGGCCGACGCACAAATCGGCCGTTGGTTTGTTCAGTTGTTTAATAAAACGGACGTTCGTCCGCTCTTTAAAGCCAGTTTGTTTAGACGCTTGTTTCAGCCAAAATAGCGAATGCAACGGCAAGAGCTTCATCCTGCCTGCCAGTCTGTCTTGACGCGGTGAGCAGTTGAAAGCGCTTGCCCGCCAACACACCGCCTTTCCCACAAAATCGTACTGCCTGCCAGTATACAATCGTATGTGCCTTCCGTACTTATGCTGCACCATCGTAGCCTTCCTCTCACACACGGGTACTCTCCTTGGCCTTCACTGTTTTGTTCGCGCATAGGCGATTGCTATGAAAATTTCCTTTTTCACTCGTTTCACGGTATCTTTTGCTGAGTCGTCGTTATGCGCCCACGTCTTTCTGTCGCTTGCAATCTTTCTCAGGCTGCTGTTTGTAGGAGCATCGCGAGGCTTTTAGTTTTGCTATTTGTTGGTTGCTTTGTTTTTTTTTTTTTGTTTATTTGCAAGGCGTCAGTGTGTCGATCGATCGTTGCCCATCCATCCACTTACACGCTCAGCCCCTTTCAGTGGAGTGTCTTGTTGTTGTAGACGACATGTTGTTGGCAATCGATTTCAGCGTTATTTCACTGATGCCGAACACACCTTATACTTGCTCGGGCTGTTAAGCTTTGTTTTGGGGATATTTGCACTAGATCGACGGTGTTTTTCGATTTCGCCGTGCAGTGAAAAAATTAAATTTAATTAAATATAAATCTACACCAAGGCGGATGGCTGGGGAGGCAAAGCGAATTAATGGCGAGCTCTTTATATTTTTGTAGACATTCTTTTATGCTTTAATAAGTGGAGTGAAATATCGTCTATAGATTTGAATACGCGTTACACGTTCTCATTCCCAAAGCAAATAAATTAAAGGTTTTTGATCAGTTCGATCGAAAGCTTAGCATGAGACTGAGTTGTTTGGTAATACGTTCCTAGACAGCAGCCTATCCCCAAACACTTCTTATATGGAGAATATGAATATGCCCATGCAGTTTGTTGTTGACGATTGAAGAACCTTTTAAACTAAAATAGAAGTATGCAGTTGCAGAAAGAAAAAACAGGTGCGCCTAAGGAATGCACGAGATATCTACCCTTAGAATAATCTCAGGCAACCAAAATAAAAAGCCTTCCCAAATGAGATCTTCATTACGGAGTGAATACGTGTGAAAGTAATTCTGCATTGCAGCAAAAGTGAGGCGCCCATTTTTATCAGGGACCAAGTGCAGAAGGACCTGTCTCTATTCGAATAAATCGCGTAATATCACAAAGGAGACAGTGAAATGACGCACTTTTTTGGACCGACAGGCAGTTGTAGTGCCATATAAGAAAAAGAAGACGAATGAAGGTTGAGTCCCGATGGTTTTGTTCTCTTGCAAGCCAAGTACATTTATTTAATTACAAAAAAAGTAATCGAAGAGTTGTAGAAGTAAAATGTTAAACTTGCTTAGAAAACTTAGCAAAGTACTGCAATTTTTGCTCTACCCAATATATTCGAATTCACCGCCAAATGAGAAACGTCAGCGGGCAAGTGTTGATTGAGCTACCTGACAACTATAAAAGTATTTGATCTTGTAAGAAGGTGTCTCCTAACATGCGAGCTTTCCATGCGATCGATACTGCTCTAGAACCAAATAAGCAAGCAATGATTGATTGTCCAAATGGAAAAGCTAAGCTCGTCGGCTTATCCGTTACATTCTGGACATAAATGGAGCGGAAGACAACTAGATGAAAAGCCCAAATTTGTACCGAATTCCTCTTATGCGTTTTATTAGCGAATAATTGCACGCCTAGTTCCTCCATAAATATTCCTCACAGTTTTTTTCTATCTTTTTTAATTTGTATTAGCCTCTCTCCATAACATAGCTTGTCAGCATACCAACTAAAATAGCTGTCAATCGATCAAATCTTGAATTCTTACTTTCAAGAGCGCTTGCATTGCTAGTCTCTGCAAAAGGCTACAAAAACACCACCAACACTGGTGATCACCTGCTGACTGTCATAATGTCACACCACGTATAACTAATAAATTAAATACACA
Organism: Philophylla caesio; assembly: GCA_963971545.1. NCBI lineage: Eukaryota > Metazoa > Arthropoda > Insecta > Diptera > Tephritidae > Philophylla > Philophylla caesio. Next base: position 34,561,697 of record OZ020607.1, read on the forward strand.
AGAATTCGAGTCTGGACTTTATGATTCCACAGTGATTTCGCATAAATCATAAATAAACATGACAACTAACAAGTTGTTCCCATCATCAGCATCAAGCTACAAATACTACAGCTATAGCTACAGTAGTAGCCGGTATGGCCAACGAACCGGCCCACAATGGGCAATTATAAACCAAAATAGGCACACACGGAGTAGAGTTTGAAAAGCGACAAAATCCTCCTGGCAACGCGCGTTGCATGTCATTGCCCATCGATAGCAAGAAAAATTCCGATTTACTGTTATGGACAGCAGCTTAGCTTCTCAGCTCGAGCGACTAATACAAAAGTCTGATTCGATCGAAGTTTACCAACAGCAAAAAGCAAAAATTTCAGCTAAGTGTTAAATGCGGCCTACTCGTAGAAGTGGGCCGCCGGGGAGCGGCTGTATTGTTTGTTTGCTGAGTGTTGGACGAGATCAGATGCTAACGCATGGGAAATGTGTGGCATGAAAGCTGACTGGATTCGAGTGTCGGCCATAAAGCTATTTGATTTGTTGTTGCCACATATAAAATTAATTAACAATATGCGAATTAGTAATTAAGACAAAACACATCCGACATGTGAGAGATTCTTTATACGAGATTTTTTAATTAAATGAAGCCGAAGTGTTGAAGCAATGAGATGAAATCTAATGTAATGAAATGAACTGAATTGAAAGAAGAAAAGCATATGTGTGGAACGTGGAGCTGTTGGCTCCTTTATCTATACAACGGTCTGTCCATTCGTTCTTTAGTTCGAGCTACAATCATCATCAAATGTTTGATGTGGCGAATAAAAAACACATATACCACTTTGTATTGCGGCTGCATATGTTCTTCGATCCAACGTGTAACCAAATCTAACCCAAGTACATACTTACAACAAATAGTGGCTTGAGATCGAAGAAAGTCAGAGTCAGCAATTGAAGATGTCGATATGCTAGCATGTAAGCACATACATATGTACATACAACTGGCCTACTCGGCCAACTCTGTCTCAGCATTCTAGCCAACTAAGCGCGTTCGTTTGTCCATAATGATGACTCAAAACGGAGTATCACACGTAAAGATGACAGATTGTTTGCTGAGACAACGGCGCGTCGAATACAGGCGCGTATGGCAGTGGACCGACTGCCCCAACGCGTTGTGGGGGCACGGGACATGGGAGGTGGTAATGGCGTAAGAAAAGTAACAAAAGTAGAAACCAGTGTTGTAGCAAACCGGTTATGCACCGCTTGCGCCGCACGTTCCTACCTTAACATACACTAACTCTATCACGTCTACGCACAATTTCTTTGGCTGCGGTCTCTTACGTATGTACATGCTTCTTTGCTCTGGCACTGGCAGGCAGACAAGCGTTAGCATTGCATAGATTTCTGAGATAGTCGTCTTCAGCAGTATATAACTGCCAAATACATATGTGCATATGTATGTATATACTTGAACGAGTAAACAAGTAAACTGCGTGCAACAGCGGAAGAGGAAGAAGCAACTTTGAAGATCAAACTAGCATGTTGAATTGATATTGAAAGAAATAATCGAAATGCACAAAACAAGCAATGAAAAGCGAAATAAAAACATTTCACAGCGACAAGCTGAGATGGTCAGACATTTACTTTCGTGAGGGGAGGAGTGCGACTGCGGTTGTACTTTGAATATATGCGAGTGTATTTGTTGTGTGCTGCCAACTGGTCATATCAGTCGAGATCACTCGCGCATACGCAGCCACAGCGGAGATCGACATGAGAGACAGGCGAACGAATAGACGGACAATGAGTTGAATACTGATGTTGAATTCTGGCTGCGAGTCTTCCATGCAGCCGCTATAGCGATGTTATTAATGATTGCATGTTGTTGTTATTGCTGGCATGCGTTTTATTGTTGTTGTTGTTGTTGTTTGTTTGCAATGCGGCGCACTGATGAAACGTTGTTTTAGATCGCTGCTTTTTTTTCTTATTTTCCTTACCAATTTCATAGCCACAAGTTTAGGATTTTCTAAAGGCTGACAACCTTCGACCGATCGACAGATCGACAGATCTTACAAATGAAGAGAGAGAGAGCTTCAACACACATACACACATGTATACATACGAGTATGTATATATGTATGTATGTATGCGCTGATTGTTGTTTGAAGTTTTAGATGCTTTGTTAGATTTTTGTACTTGCCTCGTATGTGTCTGCATGAAGATGCGTCTTGCCCGTGGCCGCTATAGATGCATGCAACATGGCATATTAGTTGCACGCGATCGATACAAATGGCGCGCAGCATGTCGATTGTCGGCCTTAAGTCTCTTCGACTCAGCGAGGGCTTCCGTGGGTATTAAAAATAGAGTGGAACGGGGATTGCTTTGGACTTAAAGAAAAACTTTTTGAATTATGATGTCCAAACTGATACGAGTATGCAATGAAAGCTCCAATATTTGTGGGATTTTGTACTAACAAAAATGTATAAGCTTAGATTAAAAAGCTTTAGATTAAGAGAAAGATTTTAAGAAAAGTTGATCATAAAAATAATTTAATTAATGTATTTTTTAAAGGTCATATCAATTTGACAAGCTGCCGATAAAAACGGCCCTGAATATTTTACACAAATTTGTTTGAGCTTTTGTACGCAATCTTTAAATTTAATTACAAATGAATCACAATTGCTGATTTTTCGTTCGTATTCAGAAGTGTTGACTCCAAATTAATAATTAAATAAACAAGCTTTAAAAGCTGGAGATCGCAAACTTCGAAATCTGCTCGCCTTAAAAGCTCATACAAATAAGAATCCCTTTTTTACTTACGAGTATATGTCGTTTTTGGAAAGTGTGTGTAAACTTTTTATTAGTGCAAGTAAGTCTGTTTCCTCGATTTCTTCGATTCAGAACTCGAAAAAAAAATTGTATTCGGGAGTGCAAATTGTTTCTAAGATCTCTGTTTTGCAATTTGAATATTGCTTAAAACCTTATTTGTTGCTTGTCGAAAACTTTCTCTTTGGCGTTTATATCTTTAAGGTGTAAGGTCTGTAGGTCTCGAAAAGATTCCAAAAACCATTTGAGTGTAAATTTTAGTCACTGCCATTTACACCAATCAAAGATTTAAACCACTTGCGAATGAGGCGCCTTAAACCTGGCTACATTCATATTTTGATGCAAATATCTTCCACTCGTCCAGCGAAAACTACAATCTACATCGTCAAAAAAGAAAATGCCAAGGCATATTGAAAACTCTACTTAGCTATGGCAGCTTAACGACAAAAAACCGCCAATACAAATGTAAGAAAAGAAAAACAATAATACACACAACAAAAAGAAGGTTAAGGAGGGAAACATGGAATTAGCAAAGCATAACATGCAATGAAAAATGATTAGTTTACTCAACGATGAACGAAAAGTTGCAAACGCGCACTGATCGCAGCGAACGAGGATGGGGGAATAGTTGAAAGAACAGCCGACGCATTATAGCAAAGGTAAAGATAAAGGTGAAGGTGATGTGACAGAGGTGAAGGGCAGGTGTGAAGTGCACAGATATTCATGCACCATAAGCAGCACATTGGCGTTGTCGCTGCAAAAGAATGAATACGAAGAAACCATTCCATGCAACAGCAAGATGTCTATATTCAGTGTCACCAAACGAACTCGCCAACTCTCCCAAAATTGAGGAAGAGAAGGAGGAACTTATTTGAAATGCATTTATCGGTATGAATACGTTCGTGTGGGCATAACTAGAAGTGACAAAAAAAATTAACAACTTGTGGCAGACGCAAGAGAGTGAATGCTTCGATTTAAAATGCAACCGAGAAGATCGAATATGGCAATGTTGGCAAGCGGAGAGCGGAGAGTGGCCAAGAAGCTGACGAGATGCAAAATGCAATCGATGAAACGATCGATAATAGCAATAAAAGCAATACACGTACATAACGATATGTATATGTGTGTATGTATGCTCGTGTGTATGCACTTGTACATAAGTATATTAATGCACGCATGCCTGCCCGTGTCGGAAGAGCTTTGCACCGCACTCAGGCGTCGCATTTTCAACTTAACTTACTGTCAGTTAGCGCGTTGCATGCAATTGGCATTTGAGTGTATCAAGATCAGAATCCAAATTGGAATTGAAGTCGCTGTTGGTGCTGCTGTAGTTGTTGGAGTTGTTGTTAGAGTTAAATTTGGAGTTAAAGTTGGAGTTGGCGTTGTAGTGCTGTTACTTAATATGCGATGCGCTCAACGCAAAGGTGTGCAATTGTTGATTGTTGTTGTTGTTTTTGTTGTCGGTGGTAATAATATGGCAGCTTGTGCTACTATGTATGTTTTTGTTGGTGGAGTGCGTTGATCTTGTGCGTTAAGTTGTTGATAAAATGGAGCAGCAGAAAATTGCTTAGTAATTTATGTAGCGTTGCCAGGTTGCTGAACTTTTTTGGTAAAATATTTCAATTCATGAACATTTTGACATTTGAATTTCCCACATTGTGGCAAGATGAAGTGATTCTTATATCAATATCGAAGTATAAACATGTCATACACCCAGAAGATTTCTCGAAAAGCACAATTTTTCCTACTATTGCGTGACAGAAGTTAGTAAGCGATTCCGATCTGATACCGAAAAATTCCGGAACGTGTCGAAATTGCTCGGGAAATGTCCTTATCTCGTCCCGAAATGGTTCTAAAATGGCATTAAATTGAACCCTATAAAGTCCATCATAAGTCCCGGAAAGGTCCTGAAAAATTTCCGAACTGGACCCAAACAAGTCCTAAGCTATTTCTTATCAAATCTTATTATTTCGTTTCATACTTATCACATTTTTTTCCTACCTTAAACATTTTATTTAATTCCATTCTACTGGCAGCTCTACCTTTATCTTTTTGATGCGTAGTTTCTGTGTTTATACCTCCTTAGATTGCCGCCAACGATACTGCCTTTCACCTCAAGTTAAAAATACCAACTACTTATTGAAATACAAACATTTCATTTTGCGATAAAGATGAAATGGAATGAAGAGATGGAATTTTGGATGAAGCTGTCCGGCAAAAGGACGATTTGTTTTGTTATTCAAACTTAAAGGTGTTGTTGATAATATTGAAATCGGCACAAAATCAAGAAAAAGAAATAGCCTGTTCCTACAAAATAAATGTAATTAATATTCCGATTTTTTTTTCGAACTCATTTGAAAGTTTCCTTGAGTCTCATCTTTCTTATGCAATTGCAAAAGGCAAAATGTTTGTGCAGATGCTGTGTCTCTGAATTAGGCCGTCTTATTGTCGGTAAATACGCAAATATTAATTTAGAAGTGACGCTGAACAATAGGCCGAGAAAATAAAGGGCCGTACACATAAGACTTTCGCTTTGCTTTGCTTCAGAGTTTCGCTTTGACAGATAAGTTGAAGACCTGATGTTATATGAGTGCTGCTAAATACAAGGCGAGAAAAGTAAAGCAAAGCAAAACGAAGCAAAATCATGGCGAACTCTCAACTTTTGTACACTTTGAAAACCAACTGTTTACATTTCCATTTTATTTCTGCGTGCATATACACACGATTTAGAGAATTTACTTGTATTTCATAATTTTTGCATATATAATTACTTTTAAAAAGAGAAAAGAAGAAAAATATGAACAAATAGCAAATGAGACACCTCTTTGTTAACCACCTTCATCGTTTTCCTAAAATCCCCTGGATCGGTTTTAATTTATTTTGTCGAAAGATGCTGCAAGAAGACTTGTTACATCTCAGTCTTAATAAAGTTTATTACACTCGCGAATTTCAAACATACATAAGTAGCTGTAAAACACATTTCTTATTCTTTTATTAATTAAAATACTCGGAATAAGCACATATCGCAATTCAAAACAAACAACTATCGCAGAAACTGTCAAAGCGTTCTATGTAGCAAACCTTCTACACCTCATGCTTTGTTGTTAAAGTTCGAATTGTCAAGTACAGCGAGGAAAGTTGTATGTGTATGTGTGCCCTTAACTCCTAAAGTAAATAGTACGAATATTTTATACGCATTTTGTAAGGACTTTTTTTATATTAATAATGAATGAGCTATAATCGCACACCCAAAAACTTTCTGAAAATTTTGAATTTTTAATTTTTATTCTAATTATTAATACATTTTTTTTTAACTAGAGACCAATATTTTCACCTTAATTGGATTGAATACATATGTTTTAATTTAAATAATAACATACAAATAATTTAGGTGTGGTGTATAGTTTTTATTAGAGAATTTGGAGCACTTTCATAAAAAAAGAATGAAAATTAATTTGAAGAAAAAATATATAAACTGATGCATTATCTATAAGTATTCGATAGATTGACCTTTATCGATATTTTATCTAAAAATGTCGGAATCCATAGATATATAGTACGAACACCGATGCTAGCTTTATAGTAGCACTGAAGTATTTTTTTTTTTTTTTAATTTTGCTCTTTATATCAAATTTCTAATATGTATAATAGCCATCCTTAAAAATATCAAGCCATAACCGCCAAATAAATTTTTTTAATCAGCTAAATTTCACCGTTGTTTAGCTTCACATTTGAATGCAGCTTTGTATACAAGATTTGCGTTGTTTTTTTATTACAAAAAGAGACTACAATTATTATCAAAAAGTGCTTTGCTTCTGCCGAGAAATTAAAGATAATCAGCCTTCTTCTCTAAAATATTCTAATGATGTATGTGACCCTGTGTACAAAATTCTTTAGAAAGGTTCGCATGACGATGTTTGATTAAAATCACAACTTTTTAGAAAATTCAAATTTTTTTTTTCGAAATTTTCTTTCACTTTAGTTTGCATTTAACCTAAATTCCTTTGCATTCTCGTTCGCGATTGTATTTGCTTCGCTCACTTTGTCTTGCCATAAGTGCTAAAATGCTTTCTGCACATTTCCCCACTTCGAATTGACGAGTGAACATTCGTCGATAATTGCATTTGATTTTTGCACCGCAGCTATTACTCTAAAATAATTTTCGTTGATTGACAAATGGCAAATGGTCGTGTCAAAGCGATAAAATGCAATAACAACGAAAACAAAATAGCAACTGCCTGGCATTCTCCACCAAACCAAGCCAAACCAATTCAGAGCAATTACGATTTTATTGCGCGCGTTGTCCGCTTGTCCGCGCTGCTATGTTGCAAACAAACTCGCATGTTGAGGAATTGTACTACAACGTGCCACAACGCGCCGCCTCGCTAATTGCAACAAAGTTTTTATATACATAGCTGCTTCGTACAGATATATGTTACGAGTATGTATATAGCGTAAGCATCTGTATTTGTGTATAAGCAGCTTATTGGACAAGTATATCAGCGTACAGAGCAACAATAACGGTCGAAGGAAAAACCGTTCGATAATTAAATAAGTGTAGATAAAAAAAAATGGCAATATTTGCATTCGTTTTTAATAGACGCAACACTTTGTTTTTTATTTTACACGCGGTAACTCAAATACACAAGCAAAACACAAAGCTACATAGTATGCGCCGAAGTATGCAGTGCCAAGCTGGTGGTTGGCTGTTCGATTGCAACAATTTTTTGCTAAACGGAAATTTATGGATTTTAAACTGTTTTATTTATAAAGTTTGATTGCGCGGATTGCAAAAAAAAAAATAAAAAATCGTCCGTCATTACATGTCGCCTGCCCAGCCAGCTGTTGGTATGCTGATGGCGCAGCAACGTCAAACCGACGTGCGGCCCATTAAAGTTTATTGACATGAAGTTGCAATGCTTTTAACTGCCACCGCAGCCATTGCGATTGCATAAAGTTAATATGCGTCCGCAGTAAAAGCCAGAAGCCTTCATTTGTCTGCTTGTTTGCGAAGTATTTGCTTTTTTTTTTTGTATGTTGCATGTGCGACATATCCGCGCGTTGTGTCCTATGCGCGTTCACCCCTCAAATGGTGTGTGTGTGTGTGTATTGCTAAACCTCACTACGCGCCTGCGCACAAATGTAATACCAATTGACGCAATTACACAGGCAACAAACCACAAGCAAGCACTTGTTTAATACAGCTTGTCGTGAGGGCAGGCGCGCGGCGAGTGAAAGTGTTGCATATTTAAGGCTACATATGTATGTATGTATGTCGCTGAGTGATGGTTAATTTTGCGCAGGCGCAAATGAAATGCAATCAAAAACTTTGTTTGCTGATTGCTTAAGTGTCTGCAACTTTGTTGTTGCTGCTCTTGTTTTCGTTATTATCATGGCTGTTGTTGTTTTTATATTATGGCAGCGGAAATGCGCACTTGAATGTCGTCTATGATTTTGTTTTTGTCTTTTATACCCCTTTGCCAAGCGGTTGATGTACAAAAGCAAAAGAGAAAAAGAAACAACCCCCAACCTCGAACTCGCCCTGCGCATGAGTTTTTGCTCAAACCTCTTAAACGCTTGGCAGACATCTAACTATTAAATTTGTTTATATTGCAGATTTTTTTTAGTAATTTTTTTCACCACACAACTACATCAATGTTTAGTTAAAAGGCAAGGGAGTATACGTACCACGCACGATTTTACATAGATAACGCGCTCAAATATAAAATATTCATATATTTTGTTTATTGAAAGGAGGGTGTTTTATTATTCCTGATTTTTTTTTTCTTTACTGCGCGTCTCAATCAGTTCCCACGAATCTTCTTCCTTTTTACATACAACTTACATACATATATGTTATTTATATGTACACTACAGTAAATTTATACACATATTCATTTACATATGTGTGCTCGCCTTTTAATGCCTCCATTGTTGTTGTTACTTTTATTTAAAAAATGATATTCAAATTGGCTTAGTGTAATTTTCAAGTGCGTTTGAATTACATGTCCCCAGACAAGCGGGTTAGCTACTTCATATATATACATATATTTAAACATATGAATATATTTATATGCTTGCTACACAGCTGCGAAATGCTGAAACATTTTTGAGTTTACAGTGATTGGGTCTTTTGAGGGGTGATTGCCACATGCAACATTAACAACCATTAGCGAACCTTAATTACAATTACTGTAGTTGAAAGATAAAGCGCTTAAGTGATATTTACAATAAATTAAGTATCCTTTTTCACGACGCTATTAACTACATTGGGTTAGGGCAATGCGTTTTCTTTTTTTCTTTTGTATTTGGATTAAATGACATGAAATGTAAAAACAAAGGTTGTGATCTCTGGTGGCAAAATCTAATATGAAGCTACCACGATTAAAAAAAAGATCATTTAACACCTGCAAAAGTATTTTAACCATACATTTTCGATCGTAACGATCGAAGTAACAGTGATGATACATTTAAAATTTAATCAAAAATTTTTTGAGTATGTATTGAAACATTTTTTTTAACAAAAAATTAGCATTAAAATATAAATGGTATTGATAATGACAATACTTAAAATAATTTTTATAATTATGATAATTATAATGATAATTATAACGATAATGATAATCAAATTTAAAATGACGATGATAACGATAATTTAAATTATAACGTAGTGATAAAGATATTGATTATTTTATAATGATAATGATAACGTAATGGAAATTATAATGATAATTATAATTATATTGACAATGATAATGATAATGACACCACAGTGATAATAATAATAATAATAATAATAATAATACTAATAATAATAATAATAATAACAATAATAATAATAATGATAATGATTATGAAAATGCTAATGATAACGTAATCATACTGATAATCATAATAATTATATTGATAATTTTTTACGCCAGCATTTAGGAGTACAATTAATTCTGCCTTTGTGAAATATTAAAATTCCACATGCAGATGTCGCTGTAACAGTACGCGAACAGGGACTCGTTACTTTCTCTCCTTTTTCCCGAGTCCTATTACCCCGTACCGTATGATGGGTTTCGTCTTATGCGAAAATCCAGCGCTCTTTCATTTTGAAGGGGCGCCCCCGAAGCCATACGCAAGGTCATCTTATTACTGTATATATTTAACCCCCACCTTTTTACAGCTTTATTGTATATCATAAACTTGGGTTTTTATTTGCGAAAGCAAAACGGCAGTTAGCTATTAAATAAACAGATCGCAAAATTTCAGAAGATCGCCTACTTTTTTCTTGCACCGTGGAATTTAAGACGAATTCCCGCCCCCTTTTTTCTCCCTGCTCGAACAATAATAAAAATTAGAATGATAATGATAGTAGTACCGATAACGATAATGATAATTATAATGATAACTATGGTCCTAAAACGGGTCAAGATATCATAGGAACTTTACTTTTTTCTTTTTTTTTTGCAAACCGTATCTATTTGGGGAAAATAATTAAAGTTTAAAACCACTTTTTGCAACTAATGTAAATATAAATTATATACATATATGTATGTCCGCTGATTAAACACTTCACTACTTCGATATTTCCTTTTTAGAATTCATTTCCCACAATTTTATTTGCCAGTACAAAAACAAAAACAATATCAGCAGACTGTGACCTATTTATGTTCGTTGTAAAAATTTTGTTTTCATTGCTCGAAAAATGCACATGTTGCTCAAATAAAGAGACACACTCCAGCAACAACAGTGATACAATTTGGAAAGACAAAAAAGCATTAAACAAAGCCTAGAAAATTGCAAAAAATATTTATCCCCATGTTGCACTGTGGACCAATTGAGACAAAAACTTGGTTAAAATGAATTGTTTGCATTTTCATTGGTGAACAAATTTTCTGAGGCAGAGTTGTAAGAAAACTATAAGAAATGAAATTTGTGTGTGAAAATAAAGATACGCCTCTGAAGAAGCTAAGGTGTTTAGCGAAACGGCGGGCCGTAAGAGTGAAGCGAGACTTGCACTTTTTTCAACATTAGATCAATAAAGCCTAAAAATCGTAACAAAAATTTTTAAAATCGATCAACTACAAAATAACAAAAAGGAATTTGTTTAGTTTCACGATTCATTCGATAATCTCTGTTGAAAAATCTTAACTGAAATCGATAAATTTTTTAAACCCTAAAACTAAAAACCGACAATTGAAGAAATTGAACGGATTTACTTCAAAGAATCAAAAAATAAACATTTGTCTAAAGTCAGAATAGCTAACATAGGGTAAAAATTTAACAATTAGTCGGATTTTAACTTTGTTGTGGAAGTTAAAATTTTTTTTAAATATATTTCGATTTAATTGATTCTAAATAACTAAGCATGAACTGCTGGTCTGCTGATCTGATGATTCGGAAAATCGTCGCCGTGGACGGACATGAGGGTAACAGTTAATGCATTAGATAATTCTATTCATGATTAAAATTATGCACTTTTGTAGAAGTTTTGATATATCAACGCCCACAGTAGCATCATTCGATTTTTCCAACTACTTACGAGTACTCATCGGTACGCGTGTCGCGTCAGCTGAGCGAAATATTTTTTTAATACAAGTGTTTGACATTTTGTGGTTGTGATATTTCAACGCTTTCATTTTAAATTGTACGAGAATAAATTCAGCTTTGGCGATGCACAAACCACATGTACATACATACATTCATACATTCGTACATAACTACTTACATATGCATGTGTGCCCTTAGTAGAGGGGGTGTAGTAATAAATCGGCGCAGATGTGCATTTGTTTTCACACAATGCCCTTCACCGTATTCAGAGATTATCTTATTCACTACACTTGTGAGCGATGTGTGTGTGTGTGTGTGTGAAGAAGGAGTAGAAGGGAAATTTCCCAGCCGTTGAATCAATAAGATTGCAGCAAAAAAAGTTATGGAAAAGGTTGAATTAATTTGTTAATATGGGGAAATGTCGCATACGCATTTCACGTTTTATTTTGATTCGCTGATGATCCTATCTGCTTTGAAATATGTTAAGGAGTCTCAGAAGAAAGTTTAAACTTGATGTTGCTGTAAAGTTTTTACTGAAAAATTAGACCGCTACACGAGTATTTCGATTAATTTAGGGAAGATCATTGGTTTCCGAACAATTCTTAGAAAATTATACATAACTTATTATTATTATAACATATTCAAACATATTCATTCTCACGAATGTATATTATCAAAGTATTTTCATAATAAATATAATTATTATTACTAATAATTATCAGCGAGATAAATAACTATAAAGCAAGTCTTCGAAGACTTTTATTGCGAGACTTATGTATATTATACAAGTATTTTCATAAACAATGTGAGTGGAAAAAATTTTTTGGTTCGAAATCAGTTCGAAACTTTTTTGCCATTATTTCGGGACTCGCTCGGGACTAATTCTAGACCAGTTCGGGATTAGTTCGGGACTAATAGAAATTTAAATGTCTTTCCTAGTAAAAATATATTTCGTAACAACTCCCGAACTTGTACCATTCTTATCATAATATTTATGAAAAAATTTTAAAAAGAAAAGTCTTTGAAGGCTTACACAATTTATTTTAAAATAAAAGTCTTTTCTAACATAAGTCTGAAAATAATACTCACTTGTAGTTTTTATCAAAAGAATTTAATAACTCTTAAGAAAATTTAAATGACTCATCAATATCAATTTTCCAAAAGACTTATGTTGAGTGTCTCAGGCAAATCGTTTGTATGTTCTTTTCTTAACAACCCTCAAAAGCAGGCAGTTGTAGAATTTAATTTCACTGAACTCTCTTTAATACGAAATTCTGTCTGCTCTTTGAATTCAATGCTGCTGATTAGAAAATGCTACGTTGAAGTAATTTGTTCTCTTCTGAAAATTTCGATACAATATGAATTCGATTTTAACTACAATTTTCATTATAATTCGTTTCAAAAATATCACTTATAACCTTTAACGCTGTAATTTGCGGTGGTCACCTTAAATATATCTATAAGTATGTATGTATGTGGTTATTACGAGCTTATGCAGAAAATCGTAGTATTTCTTCATTATTATTGACAAAGCAAGCCTCTCCACATTGCAAGCTCTGATAAAAATAAGTGTCGCGCCAAACTGGCTAGCTGCTTTTGTTGATTAGACCACACACCACATTGAAAAGATATGATGCATTCTCATTGTGGTTATGAATACTTGTGTACAAATCTACTATAAATGTACATATCTATGTACATACATACATACATACTCATAAATACTCGAAATAACTACTTGAGTACACATTTACAGAGTTATCAGCAAGTTAATTGTTCTTATGTTTTAAGGCAATCAGTTTTAATTCATAGAAATAGCTGTATCATTCAATAAAGCCAAACGCAACTGGAATACAAATTTGTACAGTAAGTGTCCATATACATAGGTACACTTGAATGTGGATGCATGAACGCAAATTGAATAATACTCGAGATTTTCGTAAATGTTATCTATCTGCACATTAACAATTTTGTTGACGGTCAATCGCACATACTTACATACATGGTTCATAAGTACATATGTACATATTATGTACACACCTGCATATGCAAATATTTCTTTATTTCCCACTTTCTTTTGACAATTTATCAGTTGTTGTTTTTGTGGCTTTTGAAGTTTTTGCCTAATTGGGGCACCTGTTTTTGTTTCGTGTTGTTTACACATTATTTCGCTTGCTATCATACCCTCTTTTATTGTAATATTACAACAATTTCCTTTTTTATATTTTGTATTATTTTCATTCATTTTCGTCGTTTTTTTTTTGTTTTTATGGTACTTATTTTATTATCACTATTTCATGTGCGTCTTGCCTTTGTCGCATTTCGAAATCCAGTTTTCTTTTTATGTATGTCGCTTGGACCGTGAGAAAATTTTGTCCGTGATTAAAAGTTTTTAAGATTTGTGCTTAGTGTTGTTATTGTTAAGTGTTCATGATTTAATTTGGTGTGGTTTTATCGCGCGTGCTCGCTTATTTTTTGTTTTTCTGTGTTTAAGTTGTAGGCTATTATGTAGCTATAAAAAAATGTTTCCTATTTCATTTTAAAAAATTGTTTACTTTGAGCTTCAATGGATTTTTGTGGCAGGCCCAAATTAGATTAGGATTTATTTAATTTTATGAGCGAAATGAAGCTAATCATGTAAGAAAAAAGTAGCGCTTGAAGGGATCAAGTAACTAAATAACTTCTGAAGATGATCTTAAGCGATTCACAAGGTGTCATAACTTCTCGCAATAAGTTTGTATTACTTTTTAATTGAATTTATTTTTTGCTAGTGATTATTAGAGATGGCAAGCATCCCCGTACTATTAATTTCACAGCGTATCTCTCGTTTGTCTATCTAAAAAAAATTGCAATTCCTATTGGCTGCTATCGCATTTATGCGACAGAAAACTGTGGCAAATTCTACTCGGGAGAGATTTTCACTGTGGAGTTACCAATTCTTGCGTTGAAAAAACCTTCACCATAGAAAATTTTATGAAAAATCGGAAATATCATTGCTTAATGCCAAAAGAAAATTAATTTTTAAGATTAATTAAATCGTAACAATAAAATGTAAATGTTAAATAAATAAAAATAAAGCATCATGATATGTTTGAGGTCAATAGAAGAACCGCGTTTAGGCATTCAATGGCACATGCTTCATACTTGCCACTTTTGTTACTTTTATGTATTTAAAAAACGCTCCAATTGAGTTGCTCCCAAATATTTACATTATTGCAGCTAAAGTGTGAAGTTATCGGCTCCAAAGAGCAATCTAGCCTTTATTAAATTATAACAAAACAATTGTTTTTTTTTGTGGCAACTTATTAGCGTCAATTTCCTTATCCCACGAAATTAAGCCAATTTAGATATATATTTATGTAAGCATACTATATGTAGCGTGTTGGAGAAGGGTGTGAAAATCGCTTACAAATAGACACATTAAAAAAAGAACTCAGATTCATTGGTGCGCATGCGCAATATTGCACATTCAGCACGCCATGCCAGCCAACAAGCCAATGCGTTGAGCTTCACTGGTAGAGCGTGAAAACGGATTTGCTGTTTATGGATTTTAGCGTTTTTATGATTAAATTAATTTTGTTTTTATTTTGTCTCTCATTACGCTCAAAACACATTTTGTTGAAACTATATATCATCAGTTTTTATAAACCAAAAAAAAAAAAAGAAACAAATTTCAGGCTTGTAACTGATCTGAGCGAATCAGCAGCAGGCAGCCAACCAACCATGTCATATCGCTCAGCGCTAAGCATTCGCATGCACGTCTCTGCGCGCCGCGCCGCACATACTCGTTTGCCTTACACTTTTTTTTTTTGTAATCACTTACCAACAATTCACAATCTGCGTCTGGCGCTCAGGCATGTGTGACAGGTGAATTACTAGCTGTTTGTAGATACTCCCGCCGCTGCACTTTCCCCTTCTTACACATTGCCGGAAAAATATATTTTTTTTATTATTCTCTTATACTGCGTCTGTCAATTTGTGAGCGTTTTAACGCAATGCGAGCATGTTAATTTTGCGGAAAATCATGTGTGTTAAAGATTTAATTACAGCTGCTCATTAATTTTAGCGCTTGCTTAAATACTTACAAACATACTCGCATGTTAATGTACATACATATATCTTAAGTAGAATGTGTTAAGAAAAATATTAGACAAAAACAGGTGGAAAGTAAAATAATTAAAGTAATGAGAATGTAAATATGAAATTTGAAATTTAAAACAATTTTAACACATCAACTAACAACCTAGCTCTAGATCGAGCTACTCGGAGGCTATCAGTAAAACCATACGCACATTTGTACATATATATGTAATTATTTCTAGTCGCCTAATTGGTGTGAACTTATTCGAAAAACAAGCGCAGGCTGATAGAGCATTCCATTTGCTCAAGTTTGTCCAAGAAGAGTAATCCAGGCCTTAACTATTCGTTTCATTCCGCTCGCTAAAGCGTTTGCTGGTTCTCCTACAGAAAATATTGAATTTTTACTAAAAAATTACTTTTTACTAAAAAGTTCCGACCCTAAGTGCGTGCTTTTTCAACCACAAACAAATTTGCGCGATTTCTTCGGTACAAAATGGGATAATCATTTTTTCTACTAGGTTCAAATTTGTTTATTCTTAATATATAAAATTTTTCTTTCGTCTTATTTTTCTCTAAAACTTAAAAACTAATGGCCATTTCTCTACTTACCTGAAGCGTAGACGTTGTGTCAGCCAAAGTCTCGCTATGATTAAGTATCAAACAAATCTCAACAAAATTATCATGACAGTCTGATCTGTCATAAAATCTTTATTACGAAGAAAAGTTTAAGGTGAATCACCCGTCGTACCATAGGGATTTTAGCTTATTTTTACATAAAAAAAGAGATGAACAAAAACTATGTCGCACTCGCTATTCTTGTTTTAAGTATATACTTATGTACATATGCACTTAATTCCTTTCGCTATTGCAATCCTAATACATAGCTAAAGCAGGGCTGTTAAATGATACGTTAACTGCCCTGCTTTAGCTATGTATTATGTTTACGTTAAAATTTAAAATAATAAAAAAACATTAGCAAACTAACACGTTTAAAGTGTTTTGTAATACATAGCATCCACCTTTAAATCTATGAGAATAAAAAAAGTGAAACTATAACAAGCTAATGTAATTTGAGCTCAAGTCGAGACAAAGTTGACCTCAACGGCTTGTCAACGCGCACCCAAAACTGAGTTCGCGCACTTCGACTGTTCGCTGCTATTAAAAAACTCAAACAAATAGCAAATGTTCATATTTTCTCATTACAAATTTATTAATGAGTAGAGCACACATACGGCAAGAACAACGAGGGACAAGCCAAATTTCCTCAATTTACTTACCACGCCATCATCTTGGCTTACTCTATCTCAACTTGGGTGCCTCAACTCGTGCAAACATCTTTACTGTGCAACACCACCTCCTCTCCCATCATAATTTTCCGCTTTTAATGTTTTTATTACACTCAAACATGCGAATTGCACATTTCGTGAAAATCATATCCTGTGTCCATCTTAAAGTACTCGTATCAACATACTATGCACCACTCATGGCCACATGCAACGCCACCACCTGTGGCTGCGCCTGCGCAAACGGCTAGGTCTTGAGTTAAGGCAATTGCTGCTGCCTGTCAAGCAATGTGGGCGTATCTTTTTAAGATTTTATTCACACTTTCTTTCACCATTGATTTTCCGCGTCATTTGCCGTTGTAACGGTATTTGTTAAAGGCGGTTTGGTAGTTTTTTTTTTAGTGATTTTATGGGTAAAGTTGAAAGGGAATGAAGAAAAAAATGTTTAAATGAGAAGCTTGGAAAGTCACTTAAATGCATCATAAACTATAGATTTTCATATCTATATGTATGTATTTTTATGCGAAATGATTACGTCGATATACAATTTTTTTCTTTGCAGACACGTTTGCATTTATTTTATTATTTGTTGGGAAAACAGAAAACAATAGTAAATTCAATAAAAGCAAATTTGTTTTTAAAATATTCAAACAAACTTCATATAGTACCTTGTTTATAGAGTTGGAAAAACAATTAAGTTATATTCTATTATATTATCTACAATGAATATAAGCTGACGAAAATCACCTCAGAGGATGCACGAAGTCATCCCTACCGCAGTAAAAATAAACGATCATCTGAGAAACAAACATATTCTTGGCAAAACATAATGACGGACACCACAAACTAAGGAAGAACCTCGTCTAAACATGATGTATCACCACACCTAAGATTACTTTACATAAACTCACTGCATCTGAACTCACCACACCTAAACTCACCACCCTTAAGCCAATCCTATTTAAACTCATGACATATCCACTATACCTGGACTAATCATATGTGAACTCACCACAACGTAACTCACCAAACCTGAAACAAATAACAGTTAAAATTGATTTCATAAATTGATTTAATAAAAAATTATTTTTTCTTATGTTAAGTTCAGTAGATCTTTAACTAAGAATATGGCTCAGGATTATGAAACGGTAGAAATAGATATTAATAAAAGTCGCAGTGGCGTAGTCTTCTCAAGACATGAATTAAATAATTTCTAGTTATGCTTTAAATATATGTAATTTTTTGCTACTTTCTTTGCGATTTTTTTCCCCTTTCAATAATGAATAAATCGAAATTGTTTATCCCTTTTGCATCTTGGATTAGACTATTCGCAAATCACACATTCAAACTCTTTAAAAAAAAATCATGTAATAACCAATATATTACTCTCTTACCACCAGCCAAATTTCATTATTTATTAGACAGCCCACTTTACATATTCGTACTCCACCAAACAGCAGACACACGGCGTTTTCGGATATGCAGACTAATGCACATACATACATACATACATACATATGTATATATAGTATATATTTTTTTAAATAACACCAGTGCCGCATTTGATACGTTGTTGATTAGTTAAGTTGCCGCTTTTCTGGCTGTTGCAAACTGACAAAAGTGTGGAGTGCAGTGCTGCGGAGTGAATTTTACGAAACAAATTCTATTACCCCAAAGTCATAAATACTCGTATATAATTTATATGATATGTACTATATGTATGTGCATAAAAATTCGCCAACAGCAAAATGACACCATCTACAAGAAAAAAAATAAAAAAAATTGTGTATAAATAAAAAATATACAAAGCATGGGTGCCGAACTAGTACTCGTATGAAGAAAAATCGGCAAAAGGCTATGTTGCACTCTTTTAATTGATGTCAAATCAATTGAATTCAGCCGCAGTCGCAGCCGCTGGCATTTGCAGTTTTTGCAGCAAACAATTGTGAAGCTGCCACGCTGGATGATGTCTGCTTGGGCTGAGTGGCGTGCTGGCCAGCTGGTCGCAGTGTAGATCGTTTTTTGGTGGTGTGTAGGCCGCGCTGACAGTACGTCAGTTAACTTTGTAGTCGCTGCCACCGCTGCCACCGCTGGCATAACAAGACAACACTTGGTGAGTGAGTCACGCATATATTTACATACATACATACATACATACATACATGCATATGTAGACAGTGGGTCACAAAGGTTTTTTTTTATATATTTTCTTTTAATATTCTGCTTCATACACAACGTTATAAAATATTTTTTTTTTAATATGTAAAACAAAGTTTTGAAAAATTAATTTAGTTTTTCTAATATTTTTATGCATAAAGCGCGCTCAATTTTTTTTATTTTTGCTGCTTAAAAAATTGCATGAACCGCTTGAACATTTGATGAATTTTCCTAAATACTGAACACACGAAGTTGAAACTTGGTTTAATATGTAAATGTACTACGCTTGGAATTTTTGAAAAAGATGACTAAACGTTCATTTTTGTGACTCACTGTATGGGGTATATACGCGAGTGTGTTACGAGTATATGCTTGAATTTTTACATATGTCGCCGTTGGCGCGTCGCGGCATACTAGCATTTTCAATTACTTTTGTTGTCAGTTTTTATTAAACGCTGCTCGCTCGCTCACCCGCTTTGCAATTTCAACAGCGTGCTGCCACAATTATTTGCAATTTATTGCGCTGCTGTAGCTTTTCACTCAATTCAACAAATAAAAATTGCGGGTTCACTCTTTAGCTGCCGATTTTATATTTATAGATTTCTTTCAGAAAAGTAGCAATACTTTCTGGCATAACCTCAAATTTTGTTTTTGTGCCGTCAGTATTATTGTATATACATGCATATGTACGTATGTACATACACATATTTTTTTTTATGACTTTTCAAACAAAATTTTATTATATTTTTTAATTGTAATTTATATTCATCGCTATTGCCGCAACTAAGCGCGCGCTTTCAGCGTGTGCTCGGACTCAGTTGCTTTGTGAAGTGTTGATTCCATTCATTAGTATGTACATACTTACATATATATGTACATATGTTTGTATATACATATGAACATCTGTACATTAGCTACGGCATCCATCATCAACATAATCAATCCATTGTCGCTTCGCTGCTGCGTTGCTTTGCGACGATGGCGCGTTGATTTTTTACTATCGTCAACAGCAATGCTAGAATGGGGTTGTCGATGGTCTGATTTTTGTTTGATTTAAATTTTTATTGTGGAACTGTCAAGTTCTATATGTATGTATTGCTTTAATTTATCTTGTTTAAGTTGTTTTTTTTAACTTCTCAACATTTCGTCCAACTCATTTTTTTTTTTTCAAATTTGTAAAATTTTAAAACTTTAGTTATTAGCCTCGAAGTCACTTCAACGTGCGACCGGATGTTGTGAAATTATTTTGCTCTTTCTAATTCGCCAAATCTTCGGCGCCTAAGTACTATGCAGAGGAAGTGGAGCTTGTCGAGACACCGCCTTTGAATACAATTCGGTTGAATTCCAGCGAATCATTAATTTATTCACTCATTTTGAACTCTCAAAACTACAAGTCCCAGATGTGCTCCACCAGTTTCTTAACCTTCTTGTTTTTTGTGCCGTCAGCGATTCATTCAAAAATTTTATAGATTTGTGCTCGCTAAGAGGAAGTTGTTTAGTAAAACAACAAATAGTTGCTTAGTAAATCATTCTATAAAATGACACGCGACAAATGCCACCAAAAGATGAGGTAAATATACAGGGGCATTCAACTCTCATTAGACGGAAAGTAAATTTGAATAGTAAATTTAAGAAAGAGGCGGTTGTCGTATTTGAGTATTTAATGGGCTTTTTTAATTCCAATCTCAGTTAGAATACTAAAGTACTTATTTAACCACAGTAACAGTAGTCGAGCATCGTTCAGGAATGTATAAGCATATCTACTTTCATCACTTTTGCCTCAAAAACTAGCCAAAATTAGTACGAAATGCATAGAAAGTGGTCCACGTTAACGTCTTCCTGCCGCCAGAAGAGATTTTTATTTATCAACGATGCTAATAATGCAAACATTCACCAAAGTAACCATACATTAAGCGTCAGCTGACACGATCAAACTTATGAGGGTGGTATGTAAATGAAAACTCACTATCGTGTTCGTTTGACGGTTCCGCGTGACTCGTCAAACAGAAACGGCACACGTAAACGTCTGTGAGTGTTTGCGTTAAATGATTTGTAACTACATAGAAGAGTAGCCTCCCCTCAACTTAAGTTCCTTCTCTGTCCGCTAAATCCTGGAATGAGTTAGTTGTATTGTTGATTTCGAATCTTTGTCCTGATAAACGGCGACTTGGGAACAGCTCTGCTCTCATAAGATAACCAAAAATATTCACATTTTTGCCAACTGGCCAGTTAGTCCGTTCAGTGAATTTGATTGAAATTTATACTAAACGTAATTGGTTTCTTCTTTTTTTTGCAACAAACAACTCTCTGTTTACAATTTTTTTATCACAACTTATGCTTTAGTTTTTTGTGGTCGCCTCTGGCTGAGAAATGTAAAAATTTTAAATCGTTGAAGTAAAATAATCACCAATTAGTGTTGTTTTCCACCGCCTTTGCTGCGAATTTCTCTTTATGTAATAAACATTTTTCCCAATTAGTAGCACCAATTTGTTCACTGCCACTTTTCGAACGCCTTGTGACCTCTTTAGGTGTTCTTCCGAAAACAAAAACCTAAGAGAGCACCATCGAAGTAGTTCCTCAAATCAATAATCATTAAACGTTTTATCAGAGTTTCTTCAAGCCGCAGGCAAAAGGATCGTCGCAACCACTCTTGTCGCAGCCAAGTGTTGCAAACACGTTAGCCACCATCACCTCAACTCCCAACACGATGAGCTGTCAATGGCAACACGCGCTGGCCACAGCACCCGTCAAGTAGACGAACGCGAAAGCGCGAAAGGCAAGCAGTTGAGATGATGACAGTAGCGGATGCTAACAAACAACAGCCAATCAAGCAAAGCAGCGTCAACATCGACGGCCGTCGGCAGCAAACAACGAGGAGCCTAATTTAATGTCACTTCAAAGAGTGAGCATCACTTTAAAATGCAACAACAATGCAACAATGCGTGAAGTGCAATCAAGTGAATGCAACAAAAACAAACAACAAAAATAAAAAACAATAAAATTGCAACTACTAAGGCAATGCGAAAATGCTGCAACAGTGGACGCACTGTGAAATTGTCGATGCCGCAGCAGTGCGATGAGATCATTTAAATTTTTGCGTACACTTTTTGACAGCAATGCATCAACGGTGTGCGGTGAACGGCGAATGGTGAATGGTTAGCGGTGAGCGGTGAGCGGTGAGCGCGTAGCAAACACAACAAGCGCGGAATTCTGCAACAAGACAATAAAGCGGCAACAACAGAAATTCTTTCACTTCAACGACAACAAGCCAAGAAGATTGCACTTCGCTTCAATTCTTTGTTCGCATTTTTTTTTGTTTTTTTTTTTGCTGTTTTGTTGCCAACTGTTGTTGGTTGGCTTGTCCGTCTCAGGCAACACTAGTAATGGTTGAAGTAAGTCGTCACCAGGCAAACATCAACAATCGACAACGCAACATAATCAGCCAGCCGTTTGCAAGGGATGACGAATCAGGCAGGCACGCAGGCAGGAAGGCGCACAACGCTTGTTATTGTTGTACTGTTGTTACTGGTTTTTGTTGTTGTACATATTAAACTGCATACGCTGGCAGTGCACTGAACTTTCGCTCATTTGTGCGCATTGTCGAAAGTGCATACGAGTACACATACAAACATATTTCTTTCTGGACTTCTTCATACATTTAATGCATTCATTTTTTTCGCTATCTTTCGATTTGTTTTTTTCTGCACAATACATGTGATTTTTGTTGTTGTTACTATGCTTACATATTGCCACATTAAATTATGTACATTACGTGAATGATTGAATTGTAGGGCGCGTCGATCGGCATTATTACTAAGTAGCTGTCGTTCGTCCCGTAGTTAGGCGCACAGCTCGCGATTGCGCTTTTGTGAATCGCTTTCGCCTTAATGCAACGCACAGTGGGTTCTTGTATTTAAATGACGAAATTAAAATAGGAGAAGAAAATACTCAACACCTAATTTTACTTAGAAGTGAAGGTAATTCGCTAATGTCGTCGTTTAAAAGTTCATCGCTTTATGTAGACTTTAGGCAAGAGGATCAAAATCCATTGGATATCAAACTTTTGGTATGATTTTGGGGATTTTTTTTTTGTGAATTTAATTAATTTGCAGTTCTAAAACTTCAATACTTCAAACTGAATCAACAGATTCGAACCTATGTGCATTTGTACATAACATACATATGTATGTATATCGCGAAAATTTAAGCAATGCTGTTAACAAAATATAAAGATAACACTTAGTAATGATATAGCGAAAAGATTCTAGAAACGCTGATTTTCACAAAAGTACGAATCGATACTGACACGATATCCAAATACGATAAATGTCGGTTAAAGAGTGTCGATAGAATTTTAAAAACATTGGTGCACAGTTGCATCAAAGATTAAATCGAACTCTAAAATAAGAAGCAACTTTTTGATATAATTTTATTTGTAACTAAAATCACAAGCTAAAAAAATTAACGATTAAAAATATTGCTGGGAAATCAAAAATAAATTAATTTCGATGACGATATATTTATATACTAAGAACAATACATAAGTCGATATTTTTGTTGTTGATATAAAAATAAATACCTAAAAAAGAAAGCCGCTATTTTTTTGTCGATATAAAAATAAATACCTACAAAGAAACTGACAAATCAAACGATGATATCGATAAAAATAAGAACAGCAATATCGACAATGATACTATGTTTCAAAATGATGAATTTCAGTACCGATATCGATATCAATAACGATATTGATAACAATTTTTGAAAAGATAAAAATATCAATGTCATAAACAAAGGCGATAACAATATCAAATGCGATAAAATATTGATAAAAACCAACAATATGGCAATGATTTATGTGTGCCGATAAATATAACCATAAAATCGAAAACGATATATACTTATAATCAAACGATATCGATAATGGAAACTTGTATATGAATGTGATGAAATGTTATAGAGTATATATATTTGTATACATATACATATTTAGAATAAACCCTCCCAATTGTGGGTGTCGAATTGACGAGTATCGACTATATTTTTAAAAGACGATTTCTCGTTAAGTTCGCAGACCAGCAACTTTTTTAACCGCTTATCTTGTTCTTTCACGCTGCAGTAGAAGGATTAGTTAGGATTAAAAATTATTCGCGATCGCTAACTACGAGTATTTGAGAAATCGATTTAAAAAAGTGTTTTAGTCGGCAATCGCCACTTGCAATAGACATTTTAAATGTAGAATTATATAAACATTACTTTTGCAAAGAAGCATCTTTTAGTGCTAAGTTGAATTTGTAAAATCTTTAATTTTCATTGACTTAACACTCCAAACCACTAACCTTTACAATTCTAATTTCCCTTTGCTCTTTATTACACTTTTGTTTTAATACAATTTACTTGATTGTTTTGATTCCACATACCTAAATGCTTGTTGGAGTATTTCCTTGTTTTTGTTGCTGTTTTGTGTGTAAAAAAAATTATTACAAAATGTTCTTATTGAAGTTGCTAGTTGCTTGTGTTGAATTTTTTATAGTTTCTGTTATTGCTGATTTTGCCTCAAGGGCCAACAGGTACAAGAGAGTGAGTGTTTATGTGGCAAAAATGAACCACAAGATTGTGAGACAACCAAAAACAGGGCATAATTACCATTCCACACACGCACACACAGAGACACACTCGCGCTTGAAACGAAAGGGACTGGGACTGGCAAGTGAAATGAAATGGGGCGCATGCGCTATGAACACATGCGACTGGTTGTTGTTGACGAGGCCTACAAACAAACATACATATGTACATATGTATGTAAGCTTTTATATGTGTTTACTTGTGCCGAACACAATGTATGTAAATATGTTCGCACAAGTGATAGCGCATCCCACATAGTTTTTACTTTGCTATTGCATTGAATTTTCGCCTTATTTTAATATCAGAATATCCAAGTAGTTGGGCTTGAACTCAGCTACGCACAAATCGGTTTTAATCCACGTGGAAGCGAATTTCGAATAAACCTGTATACATACTATAAATATCTATTCCTTTGTGATTTTTAAATTAAAAAAAAATCAAACACTGAACTTGTACTTGACTGCTGGAAATGACGAATTATCTGCGCGTTTGCTACGTTCGCGTGTGTGCGACTGTTTTCCACTCCCCTTTTTTGCATTATTCTTTGTATTGTGTTTACTTGTTTCTACTCTCGATCATTTTCATTTGTTGTTGGCCTGTTTTATTTTCTTTAGAAATTTCGTAAAGTTGTTAACCCAAATACGCGCCACATCGCAGCGATCATCATTCGCTATCTGTTGCGGCCGCGACGTGCTTTGATGGAAATTTGATTATTTTCTGACGTTCCTAATGGCGACTGTGTACGCACACACGAGTTCTTTGATGAATGTACGAGTATAAACATACATTCATACATATATGTGTGAGTGTGTATGATTAGTAGTGCCTTAATGAACTCATTGGTAGAAGATACGCGGCTTCAACGCTTACATATGTATGTACATACACACATACATACATATGTATATACATTTTCATGCATTCGGCCGTATGCACTCAATTTCCATACTTATTTTCAAATTTTGCATTATTTTGCGTAATTGCTAGCGAGTATTGTATTACTTTGTTGTTGTCGTGATTTTTACCTTTTTTCTACAGCTATAACAATTACCCAGAGGCTTTATTAACGTTTGCGCATGCGCGCATATTCTTATATGTTGGAAGCTTGCAGCGCCACGAAGCTCATACCCATGCACATATACAAACATACATGTGCACATACACACATACACGGGCAATACAAGCTGAGCTGGCGACTTGCAACGGCAACTGCTTTGCGGCAACACCGTAATCTTAACGACATTTGCCATGTCACGTCAGCGTTGATTGTTCAGCGGCGCACCTTCCGCTTGTTGCCCCCTCCCAAAACTGCGAACCGTACACAACTTCCTACAGCCCAGCCAACTCTAGCCAACGAACCAAATGAGCCAGCAGCTGTGCGCTTATAGCCATTTGATAGATACCTACTGTCCGTACTATTTACACTGTTAGTGGCATGTTGCATGGCCACTTTTTCTCAAACACACTCGTTGCATGTTAGTTTTTAATATTTGTCGTTCGTTGCAATTTTATTGTTGCAATTTGGTTGCCGTAGTCGTGTTTTTTTTTTGTTTTTTTTTTTGGTTAGCAACGCGTGTTTATTTTACATACAGCGCACACCAAGGGCCGCTTGCGCTTTGACGTTTTGCGTTCATTCTTTGTTGCTTTTTATTACTTTTTATGTTTTGTTTGATGCAACTCATTTTTTTGGAGCGCGCTCCACCAACATCGCGGCTATGCAATTGTACTACAAAAATTGCAAAATTAATCGACGGCGCCGCTGCCACCGATTCATTTTGACACTGTCGACTGCTGTAATATTTATGAGTTGCCACATAAAAATCTCCTCAATTGTTGTTGCTTTATATACAACGTCATCGTGGTCGGTTTGAGTTAGTGGCAGTTGTCATTTGAGGCGAGTGTGTGCCACAAATCAGTGAGTAAAATGAATTGGATTAGGTTTGAAAGCGCGAGACAATGCGCTTTGGTCGCAAGTTGGTATCGCATTTGCGCTTGCTTGTGTAATTGAAGCTAGCTGCATTTTATTAATATTTTTGTATGTTTTTTTTTCTCTCACCTAAGTCACTAAATGCTGAGGGAGTGCACATAGTTGAATGCTTATGTTTTTTTTTTTTCAACGGAACTCTTAGAATCACATCTATGCTGTCACAGAACTCTATTCACTATACCAACAACATCCTCTTAAACTATTAAAGCAAACCCCTCTTGCTCATTGCAAAACTCCGACTTGACAGCAGTGTTGCCGAAAAAAAAAAATTTCATTATTTTAATAATATTTTTTAAATTTTTTTCTTCTATGTACTTCATAAATTTATCATAAATTTTTTATTTTAAGGTTCCTCCTGCCGTTCTGTGGGCTGTAAAAATGGTGGCACATGTATAACTCAAAGCAATGGACTGTCTTTTTGCAAGTAAGTACAAACGTTGTTTTAAAAAATTTGTATTCTAAAAAAAAATAGGTTTTTTTATTAACATACATAAAATTAAAAAAATATCCGAACAATACGCGCAATTAAAAAAATATCAACTTTCGTGGTTTTACATACCATTTTGTTATTTTGTGTACTTGCGCATGCGCGACATATTTGGCATTTTAATTAGGCAAAACGTGATATGTTAATTTTCTTTGCATTGACAGGTTGATAAAGTGCTTAAGGAAATAATTGTTCATATGAATGTATGTATGTATGCGAAAAAGGCTTTTAGCGTAATTTGGTAATTTTATTTCAAGCGAAGCGAGTAAGCAAAATATGCAGCTACAAAGAAACTTAGATAAACGTTTAATTTTAGTTAAGACGATATGTAGTGCACTTTAATCAATTTGGATAAACAAATTAGTATATATTTCCTTTGAGAATGCAGAACTTTGGCGGCTATGAAAGAGCGAGGCCCTTAAAACAATAGTTTCAATTAGTTTTTATGATTTTGAGTAAAAAAGTCTTACAAGATTTTTACGAAACAATAGAATAACCAAAGCACATTAAGGAAAGTTTGTTCAGTAAATGTTAACACTGCATTTAACTCAAAACTATTTTTTAGGATTTTTATGCGTAGGCTCTCTATTTTGGTGTTGAAAAGTTAAAGCTGTGTTAATTTTTTTTTTTGATATAGAAGGATTCAGTCATTTACGATTACACTAGAAGCGATTGAACTAATTAAAAAGCCACATCGCTCGACGTATGTACATATATAGTTTAGGCCTAGGCCTAAGTTGATATGAAATTGGAATAAATTAAAAAAAAAATTAAATACAAATAATAACAAAACAACGATATCGGTAGCTATGAAATTACGATAACAAAATCGATTACAATATGATGAATTTGGTATGTTCTCTGAACTTTATACTAAAATTCCTAAATTTTGGTATGCACATTTAAGTTCTTTATTTTAGTAACTTCTCGCAAAAAGTCAATCAAGTGCTTTTTATTTTTGTAGCACGTTTTCATAGTTATCCACCTTCGCCTTTAATTAATTCACTCACATCCCTTAAACTTTTTAGATTTTCTTATAAATTAATAATATTGATATGAAGTGCTCTCATTGCTCAATTTTGGTTTTTCTTTAGATTGTTAAAAGCCCAGTTCTTTAAATAAATCGTAAAAAAAAGTTTAGAATGCATACAACAAATGTTTATGCGACAGTAAACCTTCAATCTAAGATATTTATCCAAGGCGATTTCGAAAAAAAATGTCTAATCCCTTTTTACATTTGTTGTCATATGTTCGGCATTTATAAGCAGACCTTAAGTTACAGCGTTGTTTTGGCACCGTTTTCAACTTTTTTCATAACTAAAACAAATGCTTTTTTGACAAAATTAAATCGTGGATGTATCCTAAGTGCCTAATTTATGACGATAAATGCAAAAATTAACAAACAATTTTTTTTAAAGTCAGATTTGATTTCTTTTGTCTATATGCACCACTTTATACTTATAGACGCACATATGTATGTATGTTTGTAAGTTCATATATTTCTTTTTTATAAATAAATAGTTTTCACAGCTATTTTTAAATCATTTCCCTGTATTATTATCACCAGATTATTTAAGTCTTAATTTCATAAGCATTAATATTGTGCTTAACCATAAATACAGTTAAGCTATCGAATGTGATGCTTTTGAGCTGTCTATCTTAACGTTTGATATAAATGTACACATGTATGTGGGTCTTTTAAATCAAACAAAAATGTAAAATATTTGTTTTTGCTTTGATGTCTTGCTTTGTGACTAATTCATTAGCTAGCGCTGCTTTTCAATGCCTAATTGTTAATTTTGTTTAATGGTCTCACAAATGGCTTACGAATTTTGAGTTTTAATTGGCGTGTTGGTTTTGTGTTGCCTGCGTTTAGTTTTTTTGATTTTCCGCAGCGACTTGCTAACTTTGATTTGCAGCTAATGGAGATAAAAACTCCCAGCAAAAAATTGTAGCTAAACAGGTTAATGCCCATTATCAGTTGGAGTAATTACAGGCTCGCTTACTCATCACTGAAAAAATGTTGTAGCTCAACAGCACTGGAAGCCTTGAGAAACTTACTGGAAATCGAATTAAAATGCGATACATTTTACTTACTGCTCGCATTCCACATAAGTAACATCGCTAAGACCGTCGGCTGAACTTGAATAAGAGTTGAAAATAAAAAGTGAATAAAAAAATGCGTCGAAAGTCTCCGCCATAGTAAGGTTAAAGCAAAGTAAACAGCCAACCAACCATCCAGGCAGTCAGTCAGCCGAAAGGGCAAATAAGGCAACGCCAACTCGAACGACGCAATCATTAAATCTTCACAAAAGTCTACCGCTGCCAAGCTCATGCGACACGCCAAACCCCGCATGCCACTCACTCCGCACTCGCGCACTCATTTAAAAACCTTTCAAAGTACGCCGATCGCGCACAAAGGTGGTTGTGATCGAAATCCGTGTGCTATGAGAAAAGGTTCCCAAAGGGACTCATCAATGCGGCTGTAGAATGGCAGAATGGCAACAGAAAGGCACAAAAACAAAAAAGCCAACAAGCAAAAAAAACGAAAGTCTCTGAAGTGCACAACAGCCGCGGTGCAAAGCCAAGCACAGCAATGGCCTAGTGGCAGAACAAAGCTTCGATATTGGGGTTTTAGCTTGAAAACTGTCTGCGAGTTTGAATTGTTGGCCTGGCAGTCATTGCAGACGCGAATTAAGTTTGAGTCTGAGAGAGAGAGAGAGAGAGAGAGAGGGAGAGGGAGAGAGACGTAAGATCGGACGGTGCAAGGGAGTTTTTTGTGCATGTGTGGTATATTTTATAGACGCCATCGTCAAGTGATTTTTTTTAAATATGTATAGACGAGCCCGACTAATTTTAAAATCAATTAAGTGCAAGCGCAAGTGGAAGAGCTGAAAACACAAAGTTCTATACGATGTACACAGGTGGAGTTAAAGAGCGTACAAATATAATGTGCGAGTATGTGGTTCGAATTGTGGGGATGATATATGTATCTTCTCTAGGTCACCTTATTCTAGTTTCGTTGCATTTCCTATCATTTAAGGAGAGTCTGCAATATTGTCCTAAGAAATTTGTATCGCAATGCCCTCGAATTATTAATATTAGTCCCAAATCGCTTACACTTATTAGATCATCGATCAAGATGTGAATTTTGTTTTAGGTTAGTCCCATAGCGAGTGAATTGATCATAAAATAGTTAGAAATTTCGGTTATTGTCTTTTGAAATCTCAATTTTTACATACAATGATTTTGCGAATCTTAATGAAAGTAAATCAGCAGGCAATTTCAGAATTCATTCACAAAATGTATTGTCATAAATGCGAAGGCGCATGTAATTTTATTTCATGAACTAACTCTATAAAGCATTGATAGAGATTCCAACAGCGGCATGAACCAATTACTACAGATCACGCAATGAGGTCGTGTATTTGTAATTGATTTTAAGAAAAAAAGTGGGTGACGTAGCGCTTTTGAAGTTTTACGTTTTGTGCACACTTCATTCTTTGCTTCCATATTCGTGGTGATTTGTTTGCAATTGGACGCGTGTGAAACACTTTCTCATGCAAAAACCATATTCTAGAAACACTCTTTGCTAATTTCCAATCAATTTTACTTAATAAATCTTGTGCTTTTTCAGTACTCTTGTTTTGTTCTCTTCTTTATTACAATTTCGCTTCAATTGATAGCAAACAAAAGCGTTACGTCACTGCCTGAAATTTACTTTTTTCTCTCGATTCATATTGTCAGATCTGGTATAGTTGGTTCATGAAACTGCAGTATATTCATATATAGGTAGATATTTTCAATTAAATTTAAAAATTATTTGCTTGCTGCCGAATAATGTTGACTGGCTGACTGACTTACTTTTGGTTGATTGGGGATCTGCAGATAATTGCGAAGCTTCATTATATCCGTATATCGTAGCTTGATGGCAGCACGCGCTTTTTAATTCCATACTCAGCACAGTCTACGGGTCAACCATCGTCTGCGCCACAATCTTCGGCTAACCAAATTATCCAGGCATTCAAGCACATTCAATCGCACATACAATCAACACTATCGTTCAGGTACAGCACTAACACACACATTTTCTTTTAGACGGATCTTGATAGCGATTGGTGGATTTGTAATTGCGCAAATATACAAAGAAACTCATATAAAATTATAGTATGTATACATCCATATGTAACCCCACGTTTACCCAGATTTTACTTCTTCCACTTGTGTGCGCATGTCAAAACTGAAACCAGTAATCCCAGCACGCTTTCCTTTTTTTTTGTGTGCTCTTCAGCCTCAGTTAATATTAAGTCTAGCTTAGCCCGCCTCCAGCTCCTCGCTGTTGTTCGGCTGTTTGATCGCTGACCTTTCACGCGTCAAATTGTGCACATGTGTGTGAATGTGTTAGGTGATATATGTATGTATGTATGTATGTATGTACATATACACATATACACATGCATTCACGCAACCATTGAAGCCTTGTCAAAGCCGACATGAAATCAAAATTGATTTTAATGATGTTGAAATTTCACAAAATTTTGAGTGAAACGTAAAATGATAAATTAATGCGAATAATCCATTCCTGTAGCGACTTAAAAAAATAGTTAGCAAAAAAATATCAAAACAAAAGCAGATTAGTTACACAATACAGCTCACTTTTAATGTTGTTGCAAGAAAAGTATGCATGTGTGTCTGTATGTAACATATGTACATACTTCTGTAAAATAAATTTTGTTATACTCGTAGTATATGTATAGTCGTACATTTCCTCTCAAGCTTTCTTTAAATTTTTTTTGTTAATTTTGTATGCAAATACGAATATTCATTGCAGGTCGCTTTTAATGAGCAATTTTAGTAATGTTTTAATTAAAATTTGAAACCTATACGTGACACTTTTCCCACTCATTTTTAGTTGTTATTTTAATCCTTTCTGATGTCCCTTCTTTTTCATTAAAGTAATAACTTTTTTAGTAACATTTATCTATTTGGTGCAAACTTAAACTTAATATCCTTTATGTGCCAGACCTTTCACCAAAAATACTAGCAAAGATCTGCACGCTTGTACTTAAATCTGATACTTAATAAATTCATATAATATTTTTTATATTCAAAAAGACGCTCACAAACTCAATGCTTTCTAAAAATATTTGCTATCTATCCTAAAATTTTAAAATAAAAATGATATTCAATGAAAGCATAGCAAACGCTGAATGCTTGGTTGCACTTTGTGAATTTTGAATGCTTAATAAATATTAAAAATTTTCAAGAAAATAAATAACGAATTCCAAAGTGCTCAATGTACTGTTATGAAGAAAAGGTTGCCACAATTTTTACATATTAATATTTCAAAATGTTGTAGAGAGTCATGAATTATCTATACTATAATAATAATAATGAAAATATTATCATGTCGTTTGAATGGATGAAAGCACTTCAGCTCTGTAACTATTCGAGGTGGTGGCTGAGGAAAAAGGAGGCCAAGCGGTAAAGGACTTGGATACCCTTGGTATTTCTAATTGGCGCCAGTTAACAGATGGCCGTAGAAGGTTATAGAACCAATTAAGTAAGTAAATAAAGTGTTTGCATACTTCTTAAAGTAATAAATTGTTGCTTAGCAAATAGTCTGTGGCTATGACATTCGCAGAGGAAATACATTTTAAAATAAACCTTGCACGCAAAATAGGAAGTGTGCTTCATCTACAATAGATGTTGTTTGCGATTGTCATTCATTTCATAAATCATACACACTTTCATAAGCTCTTGTAAAGGCCAAAGCATAAGTTAACTAAAAAAAAAACATCCTATATGCTATTTTAAGAAGCTTGGTATGTAAAATTTTACTAGTATGATTTTAATTCGAATATAAATAATTTAAAAATGTACTCACGTTGATATGTATGTGTCTGTAGATATTTATGCATCTCATCATACATTTTCGTATATCTTTTAGAGCTCTCATCTAAATTTTTTTATAAATACTTTCATACTAAGGCGCCTTCAACATTTTACGCGCTCACCAAACTAAATTAGTATACTATATATGTGCAAATGCAACTCTGTTCGTCGCTTGACTTCGCACTTGGGGCTTCGTTTGACATATGATTGACAGCTTTATGAGTGCTGTCATCTTCAAAGCATTTTTATTGGCACGAATTTTTGTGAGCATGAAAAATTCCTCAAACGTCAACGAAAGAAATTTTTGAATTATGCCAAGCGAAATGCGCTTTATTAAATTGCTAACAGCTCTACAAAGCTTATGCAAACGTGTTGTGTATGCAAGTATGAGTGTATGACAAAAATATATCCATATACATTTTCACATATTTTCGCATATTAATTTTCGGTTTTGTTTGTATGCCGAATAATAATTTGCCGGCTTTCTGATATCGCAATATATCGCCTGCACGTAGAATTGTCATAAATAAAAAAGTATAAAAATGCAAAACGGATATACTTATATATTTTATATGATATACATAGCTTCGTAGTATGTACTACGTAATGCAGGCAATCTGAGTTAAATGAATATATTCGAGCATTGTTAATAAATATATCGTATGCAAGTGTAAATATTGTGTAAGAAAAGGTGAGGAAATTTCGCGATGATCTCTGAGTATTTTTTTTTAAAGCGAGTTTTCGATATTATTTCACATTATTTTTGCTAATTTTCATATTTTATATATTTCTTCATTAATTTGTTTGGTTCATTTACCTTTGTCATAAAATTAACTATTTTGAAAATGTCTCCAAAAAAGTGGTACTTCTAATCACTTTGCTGTTGTCTCGCAGCATTAACTCAATACATTTTTTAAGTCCGAAAAGCCGAAAGTGGATCAAATTAAATGCGAAAATATAGCAGTAGAAGCAAGATTGGGCCAGTTTAGTGTAAAACGTGTAGAGTCAAAAGTTTTAAGCCACGATCAGTGCTGGAGATCGGCGATCTTTTCATAAACTGCGTGCATAAAATAATAAGAGCAAAACAAAAGTAGAAAGCAAATAGCAAAGAAAGGTAAAAAACTGGCATGATTAAGTGAAAAAATGTGCTGGGGATACTCGCACTCACGCCTTGGAATCAATATGCCGCTTGGCACACAGCCGCAAGAGCTTGAAATTTTATAGTGACCAAGTAATATTCAAATAGAGTCATCTCATCCAGCTTTTTTATGCCATTGTAATGCAATTAAAATTTTTCATCTACTCTTTGTTTGCCTAATTTCGCTGTTGAATTTGTTTTTAAAATGCAAAAATTATTTGCTGGATCACCGCATTGATGTTGAAATTTTTGTTTAAGTATTGAATAGTGCTTTTCTTTACACTTGTACATACTTTTACATACATCTTTAGCTGTTGTAAAAGCCGATAACTTCGGCTGACAATTCGTTGCTGTTTTCATAGCCCCAACTCGTTGAGTGCATTCAATACAAATATAAAACCTACACATGAGCTCGAGTCCATTTGATTTGGATTCAATTGCTGATAAAGCTTTCTTGCAACGCTTGGTGGTCTGATCCACTGTTCGATGTTCACGAATAGACACACATACACGAGTAAATTCACTTGAATTGTTTACTCATTGGCTATAGCAAATGCGCATTGATCTCTCGATGATCTCGTTGCTTGCCTCTTTGTCAACTTTGTTGCAATCGAGGAAGTTTTCGCTGTACTTACTCGTACTACCTATTAGTTTTTGGGGAAAAAAGTTTTTGGCGTGGTGCGATAACATCGCTTGAACTCTAGCTTGAGCTCTAGAGCGATTGTCTGATTGGCTGTTATGGTTATAGCAATGAGTTTTGTTTTCTTGTTTTGACTTAATCTTTTGCTTTTATTAAATGCAGACTTTGTAGCGCATTATCGCTATTGAGTTTACATTTAATTTCTAATGCACTGTTGCTTTGTACTCTGCTGTGTTACATGATTTGCTTACAAATGATCCAAATTTGGTGATCAGTTTGGAGATCATTGAAATTTGCATTTGTGCTTTGGCGAATATGGCATGTTAAATGGACTGCAAAGCTCATTTTGTGCAACTAATGATATTGTAATGCATACGTTTCACAATTATCTTAAGCTTATTAAAGGAAAATTCTTACAAACACATGCACAGCTATTTCTTTGAAATACTGGCTTTATGAAAGTATACTTTTAGTTTTATGGAAAGTTGCAATATTTGAAAGTGACTTACGTACCCTAAATCAGATGCGTTGGGCTACTGTTGTTAGCTTTTCTTATTTACCAAGATGCTCATTGCATTTCGAGCATCGCATGAAACTTTCCATAAAGCATTCTCACAAGCTATCCATCGTCTTTTCCCTACTCACTCTATATTCTAACTCTCTTTCTCTTCTTCTCTGCCTCTCTCAGGCATAGGACTGTCACACTGCGCATAATAAGGGAGTTTCACAAAGGCAGCCGAATCCGGAGGTCCTTACGTCGTTATATCACTGTTTTACTCTCTCTCTCTCTCTCACTCTCTCTCTCTCTCTAACGCTTACAAGGCAGTTGAAATTTATCAGGGTGCTCTGAAAATATGTATATTCTTCTCAATATATTTTCCAATCCCTAAAAGCGCTCTTTTTTCGCACACTTTCCCAAAGGTAATTACAATATTCAACATCGCTTTCTAATCTGGGCACAAAAGCTCTACATTTGTTAACTCAAATTCCCCGTTAAACCACGCAAAATATCTTAATTTGTATGAATGGCGGCATTCAGAATCCTTTCTTGGGCATTTTATATCGTTTACGGAGATGTACGCTAACCAGTTTTATCACCAGATTTAACCAATCGAGTTTTCTTATTGTGGGATTTTTTGTGTCAACATAGGAGCCAAGGATAGGAGAAACTTCGCAGAATGTATAGAGAAATTGCATATATTTTCTCGACTTAATTTAAAGTCTTAGCAAACTAAAACTAAACACAATCCAAATAGCAGAAAAAAAACTTGCCTACAACATCTTTTGATAACTTTTGCGCAACCTTGTACATATAAATAATTATATCAACATATCTACATTTGTATGTTAGTAAATCTTCTTTGCGCATGCGTAGGTGGACAAATATTTGAATTTGTACCGTAACCGGCCAACAATTGCCCGCAGTAAGTGTTTTTCCGTCACGCAGCCACAATTGTTTTGTCGCTACTTGGCCGACTACTTTGAGTAAAAATACGTAGAAACCGGTAAAGAGCAAGCAATTATATCACCAACATCAGCAACCACAACGCCAGCGTACATTGCTACCAGCGCGAAAATGTCCGTACATAATCAAGAAGAGGAGCTTTGTTGTGCGTTTACAAAGCAACCCACTCCTCGCGAAAGAAAAGTAAATGCAACATGCTTACCTACATAGCTATGTAATCTGCAGTTATAATGCAATCAGTTTCGCGAAAAGAACTAGTACTACATTGGTGGAATTTAGAGCGATTGGAGTACATATTTTTTATTTGAGCAAATCCAAAGCCAAAAAATTATGCTACAAGAAATAACTCCATGTTAAAAAGAAGGAGGCTGTGTCAGAGACACGGCCATTAAGTTTAACGTAGAATACGCCATCCGATAAGACAGAAAACATATGTATAATGATAATTTATAATGATAAATAATACAAGCAAATGAATTTCTTTATTTGATAGTTACTTTTGATGATATACATAAGCTTATGATAGGAAAATAGGATAAAAATGTTTTTAAATTATCAATTAAATTTCTCGCAAAAACTAAGTCAATGGTTGTGTTATCAATAGTTGTGGGAGCATCATTTCGAATATAATCCAAATTAAACGTATCGCTCATAAATTTCGCCAATCTAGTATTTGAAGTGATTTCTGTGTTAAAATCACCACCAATAAGCAGTAGTTGGCA
This sequence comes from Philophylla caesio, assembly GCA_963971545.1. NCBI lineage: Eukaryota > Metazoa > Arthropoda > Insecta > Diptera > Tephritidae > Philophylla > Philophylla caesio. The sequence goes on from OZ020607.1 coordinate 34,598,522, forward strand.
GCGCTTTCTCTGCTTTTACTCTACTTTAACTTGCCCGCCTAAAATTATGCAATACAAAGAAAGGGCTGCACGAGTACACTTAAATCGCCCAACAGCAAACACTCAACCAAACACCACACACATATTTGTGTGCATGTGTTTATACAATTTTCATTTAAGAAATTTAAATATTAGGAAGATATTAACCAACATGAAATGTATGTCAAACGAAAGCTAACATCTTCATTTGACTACAAAAAAATTGTTTAAAAAATTTATCGCGCCGTTTTCTTATAATTAAAGAAATAGAGATTACAACAATAGCAATCTGACATGGGTGCCCATACCGTAAGGTAAGACGTATTCTACGCCAAAATGACAATTGACAGGGAAATGATGCACGACTAGTACTGGTAACAATAAGGGACTATTTGAGCGCTAACCTAAGACGAGTCTGAATTACTATAGAGAACGTATGTACATACTTGTATTCCTAAAAGTACGTAGAACCTTTTCTTCGATACCCTTAGCGTTTGGCTGCTGCCCACAACAACAACAACGTCAACTAAAACTTAACAATAGTCACACAGCAATATCGCTGGCAAACTATTGCTGCTACTGCTGATTTTTATTTATTTTTTGGCCTTTTTAATTTTTTTTTTTTTTGTTTGTGTGTATTAGTAATAATGCCTGACTCTACACGTATTTATATAGTATTTCGGTCCTTCCATTGATTTTTATTGTGGCATTAAACGCTGCCTTTTGCGTTAACAATGCGATTTATTATGAAATTTGATTTGACCATTTTTGGGTTGAAGAGAAACTGTAAAAAAAAATATTCATATAGTAATAAAAACTGTACATGTGTGTATTTATGTACTTGTATAGTAAAAGTTGGAGATGGTGCGGGTGCGAGTGCTTGACAACTGCTTTTATTAGGGGCTCTTCAAATATTTCCAAGTATATTTTTTAGTTTCTTTTCAATCAATTTATAGCTTTGCTACCACATCAGAAAAACGCAAAACCGGGAAAAAAACGAATTTTAGGAAATAAAACGGTTTTATAATTTGCTAATTGCTCTGCAGCTCGTTTTTGAACTAATGCCGCCATTGTCAATGCCAGCACTATCGCCACCGCCACCGCCACCGCTATTGTCCCCAACTATTGAAGTGTGAATTGGTCTGTAGTGAAATTCCACAAATTTAGCAACCTACAAATGCACTGCTTCGTCTGCATCATTTTTGCGTGCCAATAAAATGTGTTTTCTAGAAATGCGGGTCTATGTATCTCGCTAATAAACATTGCGCAGGCGCGTGTTTTTGAATTTTTTAGCAACCACTTAAGCTGATTTGTGCATAACTTAAAAGGAAGAACAAATAAAAAAAAAAAAAACTGTATGCAATGACAGCTGTCAAGTTTTCGACTTAATGCAATCGCAAGCGCGTAAGCCACGTGCACTCGAAAGGGGTCAGTGCGTGCTCCATAAACAAATAGGCAATGTGTCACAGATGCACTCAGGACAGCCTGCTTTGCAAATGTATGGCATTTATTTGGCGTGCTATATATGTACATATGTACATATGTACATATTCTCACTGTAAGGGCAATTTACAATAATGAACAGCAATCAAGTTGCCGCTGTCCAGACTGCACTCGACGCCACCCCACATATATATACTCGTATGTAACTATGTATGTATATAAATATTTATGTATAAGCAAAACAAAAACGGGTATTGCAATCGGCGAGCCTTAGCATTGACAGCAACGACAACTTTCATATACAAATATGTATGCTCAGCAACACGCGTTCTGCGAAGATGCGCATTTGCAATTGGTCGCGCATGCGCAAAATACAGCCATAAAAATTTGTTGCACAAAGCCATGATATTCGACTGCAGCAGCAGCATCAGCAGACAAGCGACAAGCGACCGACCAGCTCTTAAGTTGTAGGCGCGTGGGCGAGTTGCACAGAAAGATAAAGCAAGTGTATGTACATACCTAAGTAAAGCGCCGAACAGCGAGCAACCATGAAAGCTAAGTGGCTTGCGGCCATGAAGCGCACGCAATCATACATCTACATGTATGTATGTTTGTCTGTCTGTCTGTGGCATGCAACAAGGGCAGTGTTGGCTGTTGCAAGAAACCGCATCACCATCGATGGATGGCGCAGTCAACAGCATTGTCGTTTCAATCTGCGTGCCATCCATTGCTTGTGACAAGCCGTTGCGCCTACTCACAATTCAACTGCACTTTTGCAGCTCAACTCCTCTTTCGCGAGCGTTCTTTAGTGCGCTTATGCATATGGAAATGTGTTTTACAACGTAGACGATATGTACACACATACAGTACATGTCATGTAAATGAAATGAACTGGAATTGAAATTTTAAGCTTGAAAAGCGTTTCAACTGCCAGCATTTGGACATAAAAGACTTGTTGCGGCAAGCCATATCGACGCATGGCATACAACAGACAGCAACGAAAATATGAATATGCATGCAAGTGTGAGTCTCCTGCGGGCTGTGACATATCAAAGTGGTTGAGTAACGAGTTCCATTGGAGCTTGAAAAAATATTATGGCTTGGTGCATCTTCATTTCATTTTCTATTTATTTTATTACGTGGTAACCGCATGTTGCCATTGTGCCAATGTAAAGTTGCAAACTGCGTGTGCGTATTGTTATTGGCTGCAAAGTGTGTAGGATTTGTGCTTTTCCTCTTACTCAAATAATCATATTTTTTAATCTTCCTTGGACATCGAGAAGTTGCATACGTCTTTTTGCACTTTTTTGTTCTTCTGAAGACAGCATTTCAATTGTAGACTAAAAATTTCATATTTTACTTTCCACTTGGAAATTGTTGGATCATATCATAATGTGAATTTAATGAACTGAACAGGTTAAGCTTAAATTTATATTGTACTACCTTCGGACCAAAATTTTTCAAAATTGCTAAATTTAATAAGGCAAGTTACGCCTTCCATTTCAAAAAAATATTTAAATAATATAGTGTACTCACTCTTTGGAACGAATGGAACTCGAGTTTCGGTAAAAACGTATATGCGTTTGACAGATTGTACATATGTACATGAACGCAAGTAAAAGCTTAAGGCCAGTTTCAGTCATGCAAACATGATTTCGATGCCAGTTCGAACATGGTATTATAGCCAATTTGACGAAAGAAATTTGAATAAAAATGTATACCACGAATTTGATATAACAAAATCTTTGTTGCTCTAATTGTGTCGATCCTTTCTGATCGAAGTTCGCACACTACTAAAAAAATTTAATGTAACTATGAACCCAATGTAGCCTTTGCTGATATCAAATACCTTTTTCCTTATTACACAAAGTAGCACCCTTTTCAATGATTGAAAATACTAAAAATATTTAGCTGTAAGATTTGAATATGGATGTCAATAAAATTTTTTGAAAATTTAATTGTCCTGAATAGCTATCAATATTCTCAGCCTCTTCCACTTCGTAATTTTTTATTGAGAGCGTAAGCTGGCCAGTCTCTGGTCAAAGTTTTCACGAATCGATTTGTAGTTTCATCCGTTGCAATGCAGCTGTGATTTTTACCTCTAGCACACTCTCAACAACGACCCAGTTCCAACAAACACAACTTTCTACTTGTCGGCAGCAGTAGCAACACAACCAAAAATACCTTAGGTATCTCATTTCGAACAATACTGTTAACCAGGGTTAGTATGCTTCTAACGCAAAGCGTAGTCTACCACAAATTGCCACAGCATTCTTGTTCTCACTTTTACTTTTTTGCTACTTCAAATTCCTACTTTTGTATTTATTCTTTTCATAATATGATTTTTTTCCTTTCTATGCGCTTCGAATTCGCACCAATTTTACACACGCAGACGCATGACGAATTTCACTTGTCCATTGTGAGTATTCACTTTCGTACGATTTCACAAGGTTTTGCGTCTAGAAATTCTAGCTCGTAAAAAATGCATTACTGCTATTCACTTTTTAATTTCAAACTTTTCAAATTCTGGCGGAGCTTATTTCTTGCACAAGTCCCCGCACCAATGCGGCAAGTCTATGCCTACACACACACATGAGTATTTCGACCGCCCATTGAATGAGTGTGCGTGTGTTTAGCAAATAATTTTCTAAAAAGAACCAGTTCGTGACAGAGTAAAAATTGAACTGGTTGGAATCGGGCATTTGCTTTGTTTCGAAAATGTTATCTTTTGACCGGTCTGGCGATAGACAAAATTGAAGTGAATTTTAACCCAGCAAACTTAAGCAACAAATGTTTCAAAGTTTTGAAAAAATCATTTTTAAAATTAAAAAAAAATAACAGCTTAAATCATTGGAATGGTGTTTTTGAGTGAACTATTATTTTAATACAAAGTTTTGTTTGAGTAATAAATAAATTACTTTTCCGTCGTTCAACAATTCAGTTTTCCGATTACGCCCACCATTTGTACGTACCAGTGCTGGCAACAATAACGAGATGTCCGTAGCATAACCTAGAGAGCGAGTCGGAGTTATTGCTGGGTAATGATTGCCTCATAGTTGTTCCCCCTTGTGATTTGTTACGCAGCAGTTGCTGACTCGCACGCAACTGCAGGCTAAAACTAAATATTGGCATGTTGTTGTATGCATTGTGGTTTTTGCATTAATTCTACGCATTACACTTTGCGTTAACGACATTGCATACCTGCACTTCCATTATAATAATTACTATTATTGCCTAGCATTTTTTATGTTATTTCTTTCGGTTTCTTCTTCCACCCCCCCCCCCCCCCCACCCAATAAATATAAAATTTTGCTGTTGTTGCATAAAGAGCATAACACTATGACGTTGTTGTTGTAATCATGTTGTATGTCATGTTAATGTGAAAAACTTGATTTTGCTTGATTTGCTATTGTTGCTAGCCTATTGTGGCTTAATTAACTCATCGCCATCTCATGCCTCTTCTTTTAAATGTACATACGAGTATGCAACTGCAACATTGTGTGGCAACATCAATTTTAGCAACTACTATGTTGCACATGCTATTTGCAATTGTTTTGTAAATATTCATTTTTCCAGCAATTTACAAAGAATTTATTTGCTTTAATTTTTTAATGGAAAAATAAAAAAAAGAGAGAGACGTGAACTCTTCAAAGTTAACTTTTTGCTTAGTTAAAGGCTTGAGAAATGCAAATCGCTGGGTGGTAGTAAATGCAAAAATATTTACACAGTACTCGTGTACATACACAGAAAAGGTATTTCTGTAATCTGTTTATCAGATAATATTTGCAATTTTGAATCTCAAACAAGAAAACATTTAAGAGAAAATGATTTAAAGTTATATTCAAGAAATCGGATGACACACCACCAGGGCCTCATATCTTTTGAGTATTGTGTGTGTGTATTACAGAGAAGGAAAAGAGCTATGTAGGTGTCTTTATAGAGATGTTACCCCGAAAGAAAACCTCTGCAACTTACTTCTGCATTGTTCTTTTAAAATCGCTAAAAAAAATGTATTTATTTCTAAGAAGTAAATATGAAAAGCTTCACTCTATACATATATGTTTGCTTTAACTATTAAACTTATAGATTCATAAAATTAAAAAAAAAAAACATGTAAGAAAAGCTTAATTCATTAAAACCCGTTTTTTTTGTTTTAAATCGTTGCTAGTATTAAACTTTACTCAATTTGTTCCAATAAATACTGAATTGCATTTTTCAAAATTTCCGTTATATGGATGGGAGGTGGACGAGGTTATGGTCCGATTATTGAGATACAGAAATTTTTTCATAAGGGGGCGTGACAACTCTAATTTTTCAAAATTTCATAAATACCTAATTTCTTAGTTCAAAATCGCTCCGAATACCGAATTTGACTCAATTTATTTGAACAGATACCGAAAAAAAACGAAGTTTTTGAATTTTTCAAAAACTTTCGTTATATGCTAGGTGGGCGTGGTTATTGGCCGATCTTGACCATTTTCAATACCAACCTACCCTGTCCAAAGAGCAATCTATGTATCAAACTTCATTGAGATATCTCAATTGTTACTCAAGTTATTGTAACCACAGACAGACGGACGAACGGACAGACAGACAGTCAGGGCTAAATCTATTCCTCTTTTCATTCTGATCATTTTAGTTCAGTTTTTAGTTTTTTAAAGATGTGAAAGGTATTTAGAGTACCGCGAGAGATTTTAATTTTTTTCATTAAATTTTCTTGCAACCATTTTCCACTGCACGCATATTCCCTCAGTGGACACAGTCTCTCGTCGCATTCATTTTTCCTTACAATTTAATTCCCCATCTAAATATTAAGACAGCAGCTCATAATGTTGCCTGCAGAGTTCTTTTGCCACCTTTTTATGCAGCATTCCTGTTTTCGTATTTTATAATTCTTTTTTATTTGCATATTATTTTCTTGTGCTAGTAGCTGTTGTTGTAGTACGCACTGCAATAAATATTTGTATATTCTTAAGTTTTCATCTAAATACTCTCAGTAAGTGTGCGCGCAATCGCTTTAACGCCAAACCATACCGCAGCACTTCGCCCTTGTGGCATTGTTGCATTGTCGCATTGTCTGCCTGTTACTCGCCTGTCCATACAAATCAAGGTTTAAGGCCTCGAATAAAAACAAATAACTGCATCAGCTAAAGCAACGCAAAATTTATGTACGCGCGTTTTTGAAAATATCAACGTCGTCGACGTTTGTTCGTTGCGCTCGATTAACGCTGCATTCGCTGCGGTCCAGCAGAGAAGACCGAACTTGCGCCACAAATTCCAAATACATTGCGAATGCCTTGCCTGTATTGAACCTTTTGTAGCACTTTCTGCTGACTGCTCACCATGTTGTTGCAGCCAATAAAATTGCAACTCACCGTCATGCGATTTATTTGCTCGCCCGGTCTGCACGCGCTGTTTATTCGTACTCGAACTCGTCGCACTTGCGCATTCGCCATCGCCTTTGCCTTCGAGTGAGCCGCCGCTCCAAGCGTCATTGTCTTCGTGGTTGTGCAACAGTCAGCAAATTTTTATTATGCTCATTTGTTGTTCTTGTAATCTCGTTCGCGCACTGTCCTTCTTTCAGGTGGAGTGGACAGACCTTTTAATGCAGCACTACGACTTCCACTTCCATTTCTCCTCTTCCTCTACTGCCTGCTCGATGCCCCTCTGTCAGTCATATTGCTGAGTGCCTTGATTTGGCTTTTTTGTTTGGACGCGCGCGTTCCAGCTTTCAGGTGATTATTATCAGCATCAGCGCCGACAAATGCAGCTGAGTTGGCAAGCTCTCGGGACTGACGCTGTTGCCTTCGCCATAAAAAGTGTAACGCTGTGGAGACCTTCAAACAACTCGGGTTGTGGCCTGTTTGCCCGCATAGCCCAACCAATGCTCTCAATGCAAATGTCCAGCCATGGTTCGCCATGGTCGTGGCAGGTTAAACTTGTGTTTCTTCTGTTTCTACGGCTGCGGCTGCGACTGTGTATGTTGCAAATGTGGCAGGGCTGTTTGGCTGCCGCTGACGCCTTGACAGTTTCTCGCCATTGTCGCACTTTATTCTGCACATTTCACTTGCCAGAGGTGACGGCTTTGCATATTGGTAGCCTGATTCGGCTCGTTGGCGCTGTTGTTCTCTGCCTTTCTTTGATTTCTTGCTTTTTGTTTTGTAGTTGTGCCAACTTTTGTATTTTTTTTTTTTTAGTTTATCAATATGTTCCTGTGTTTTGTCAGTTTATTTGCTTGGATGCAAGCGTAGCGAATGTTTATTACCGACATTCATTTCTCTTCGGTCCCTCGGCCATGTTTGTTATTATTATTATTCTTTTAGTTGGAACCTAGGGATTTTTTTCCAGGCGCCAGAATAATTTTGGATCGGAACCGAAGAAACGTGCCGTTTCGACAAAATGGCACTTAGGAGAGCAGGATGTCAGGATTTATTTTGAATATGTAGGAATCAAGCCTGCCAAACCATTCCGAGCGTAATAGAGCCAGAGTAATGCGCGACTTGCGAGGCAGCTGAAGTTCCTCTTCTACGTGACATTTCTTAGCGAAATGTAGAGATAATATTTCTCACAGAGAACACGTTGACGTCGTGGTGTTGATTTTCTCACATTTCCTAAACACAAATTGCACAGTGCTTGTGAGCGCTCCCAAAATCCCAGGATGGTAAAGATTTCAAAAGGAGCACCCTTTCGTGAATGTTTAGACTGGCATCAATTTCTTTTGTCAAATGTTCAAAATTAGGTGGGTGTGGATTAAGTAAAAAAGAGTATGAAGTTGCATCCAGTAAATAAATGATCAAGTTTTGGTGAGATTGTCGTACAGTATCGGCGGTTGTTGCGCTTATTTTCTTTAAACTGAAATGACTTGAGACTAACTGGAGTAAACTTAAGATTAAGTCACTTGGAATAAGAAGAAAGGTTGGTTATGCAATTTCCTTCCTATAATAAATATTTTTATAAAGTATAGGATATATTTAATTTAACATCCAAGAAGAAAGCTCAAGCATACAACATTTTACGAGCTACCGAGCTGAGTTCCGCTCACTAAAAAAATACTTCTTTCTTTGCGTTATTTTCAGTAAAACTTTGTTTTAATCGCTTCCAGAGAACTCCTTGCTTGCTTTCTTTTTATTTTCTTATACAACCAACTACTCCATACGGTATCCGATTCCTGTCTACTGATCTACAATAAATTTTGTGCTTTATATTTTTGCTTGGGGCGATGTTTGGCGAACGAGTTATGGCCTGTGCTGATGATGTTGCGCCTGCTATTATTATTATTGTTGTTGTTTTTAGAGCAACCCATTGGCTGTTAGCTGCCTTGTTTGGTTCGTTTGCCTTCAGCTGACCGTTGGTTGGTCGGCCGTTAGTTAGTTGCTCGGCAGTTGGTTGTTTAGTCGATTCCTGCTGATCTGATGAATTCGAGTCTCATCGTTTGCTTGCTACGAGCATTTACATTTTACTGCCCAAAGGTGGGACTGCATGCACATATGTATGTATGTTTGTGTGTACTATGTTGCGCTTGCGCTTAGATGGATTTTGCATTTTAATTTTTATGCAGCAAAATGTTGCACTGCAAGCGCAGTTACAGGCTTGTGTTACAAGCCTGAGAATATCATCCAACCGGAGTCGCCTAATTTACATAAACATTGCTAGTTGTTGTTTTATTTTCAATGTATCTGCAAACTTCTAAGCAATTTTTTTCTTCCATTTTCTGTGTGATGCGATGTTTTTTTTGTATATATGTACACATACATACATATGCACATATCTCTCTGAAATTCAGCAAAAAGCAACGAAAGAGCAGCAAAACCTCGACAAGCAGCTTGTTGCAACTTGTGCGGCATTAATAATAGTAATAATAATAATTTATTTGCATGACTTAATTAATTGAGCTGGCCACAATAACAAACAAGTTAAGCTTAGTCAGCTGCTTTTGGCTTTAATTGCCGCTGATGATAATCAAAATGTTAATATCGAATACAATTTTTTGCAAATACCGCTGCTTACGACTAATCATTGCATGCTATGCGATAAAGCAAGCGCGACAGCAAAATTGACTAACGCCTCCATTTTATGCCAATGTTTTTTTTTTACATCATGCATTTCAATTCTAATTAAACTTTTTCACATGGTAATTATAGAAGTTGGTGGTTGTTTGTCAGCGAGAAGCCACAACAGGCGCTAACTTGCAACAGAAGAACGCAGTAGCGTTTGTGGCAATATTTTCCATTGTCCCAAGTCACTGCTCGTACTTCAATATTGTTTTTGTCTGTCAAATTCACTCAAAAATGTCTACTGCAACTTTTTGTGGTTTATGTAATTCAAGCGCTCGCTCGGTCGGCTAACCCACTAAGCTTGCAACATTGCCTTACTTATTGCATATAGTATGTATGTATGTATGTATGTATGTATGTATGTATGTATGCTTCTATGTTTGTGCAAGCTCAATGGTTATTCATCATTCCCAGCGTCTAAATATGCATTCATAATCATCATTGCAAGCTCATATCATTACAAGCAGCAAAAGCAATAAATGCATCATCGTCAACATGTGATGGTGCTGTCGGTAGTCGATGACGCAGCACAGTATGTTGCATGTGGCATCTTGCCTCTCATTCTCTTATACGTTTGCATAATTTTAGTTAATTGTCTGCTTTTTTATTGTCACTAAAATTATGTAATATTTTGCTATTGTTTAAAGAAAACCAAATTACTAAAATTCATTGAATTATATACATATTTACTGCAAGTGCGGTACATATCGATAAAACAAAAAAAAAACTGGGTTACTGTATTTAGAACGCTTTTCGTGAATGGCTGGGTGCGTTAATATAAATAAAAGGTAAAAAATCCTATTGGATGATGCCATAATCTTTGAAAATTGTAGAAAATCTCAGTTTGGTTATCGGACAGGTTGCGTACCATCAGCCAATTGAGCATCGAACGGTGGCCTCTGCTGTTAATTCTGGTTTAAATTCAAAATAAGTCTCAAAAATGAATTGTAATGTTTTGCCACTAAAAACTTGCACATTATTAAATTAAAATTAATTGCACTTTAAAACTGCATACTCAAAATATTTTTAGTGGTTATAATTAAAAAGTGCAATTTTCATTAAAATTTTAAAACTTCTTATGAATTGTATACAAAATTAGAAAGTTGTTTTCACACGCTTAATTTTATAATATAAATTATATTTTTATGTAAAATTTCGAATGAGATTTAACACGAACAAGTTAGTCAAGATAGAAAAACAAAATGGCGCTGGCTCACATTTGTAAATTTTTTCATTTTTGATCTCAATTGAAAACTTTTTTTATTATAGAAACTCAATGTTTTTCTGTTCAATATTAAAAAGATTTGAAAATATATTCAAATGTTACATATACTAACTTGAGAATGAAGTGTATCAAATTTTAGAATGCAATGAAAATATTTAAAATAATGTAAACAATACTTTTTTGTGGACTGTATCTCTCACAGAATGTAGTAGGATATACATACTTGAATACATTCGGTAAAAATTAAAAAAAAAATTGTATAAAATTTTTTGCTCTACAAAATATTGATATGAAGGAACCGATATTTTACGATTGAATATCGAGTACTGAGTACGTTTATATTTGAATAATCGCTCGCCCTCTAAAAGTCAATAAACTTTAAGTCATTTCTATGATAGTGGATGATTTGTTCGTTACTGAATAAAATATCTGCAGTAAATTGGGCTAGTTCAAAACTAGCGCCGAAATATCTCAATTATAGGTGGTACTGGTTCCCGATCTATTCCAATGCTATGCTTTCAACTGGCTCTTTTACAATGTTGATGTCATAGGAAGTGGCAATTATCCTCCTCTGCAGTACCTTAGAACGCATTATTCACTGGATCCATTTAGAATAGTTTCAAGAAACTTCAAAAATAAACTCCTGGGCTTGTGCGAAAGAAGATAGTGTCAAACTAGTTTCAAAACAAATAGTTATGAGCCATTATAAATATAAGGAAATTTAAAATATACAACACTAGTGAAAACAAGAACGCGATTTCAAAGATAATGTTTTATAATAGAAGTTTGAAAATAATTTTAATTTAAGTTTAAAATTTAAGTTTGTAAATGATTTTCAAAATCATTAGCAGATGACCCTGATATTCAATCTATTGCTTTGTAAGGACAAAACAGAAGTCTAAAAGCACAACGCAAATGCAAGAATTCATAATAGATATCGTCAGAAATTATATTTTCTAAAGCAGAGAGGACTGTATATAAAAGAAATTAACGAAACCCTGTTTGCTTTCCAATGGTAAATTTTTTCAAATCCTGTTGGTTTTCTAACAAATTCTTTAGTTATGTACGGATATACCGATTTTAAAATATTAGAAATACAATCTTTGCTTTATTTAGGCACTTTAATATTTATTTTATTTTATAGAATTTGTAGAAGAAACTTTCGCATGACCCCTAAATCAAATAGGTGCATACTATCTATTGTTATCTGGCTTATCATTTTCACTCTTTATTTCTAAACATATGTTCTATTACGAAAATGTTCATCCGAAATTAGGTTGCCACTTTCTGCACTATATACTCATATAGTTTTTTTTCCGACCAGCGTACATTTTGTGCAACCAAAAGCCGATGTGTGGCCAGGAATGCCAAAAATAGAAGCTTTGGCTGGTGCATCACATACAACCGAACGAATTGTTTTGCCAAACAAATATACCCATATTACATTAACATCAACCGTCTCACTCTGCATTCGTTGTGCACCGGTTATGAGACAGCCACGAAAAGCCTATATTGTGGAACGCGCGCTTTGTCTAACTGTCTCACTTTTTTACTGCAGGGATGTTTTCGACTGTTTTTATTCGATTGACGGATTTATTTTGATATATATTATATTTTAATCAAATTATGTATGCACGTTAATATAATTAAGTGGTTGCAACTTATGTAAGAAAAAACAAAACTACTCAGTCGAGAAAACATTAAATTTTAAATATCCCTTAACTGAATGCTTTTAAAGTTTATATGGAAGTAATGACTATAGTCTTTTATCGTAACAAAAATAAATCGCTATAAATGTTTTTCTTAATTAATTTGAGCTGATTTTAATTGTTCCGTATTGACAAAGTTCTACTCTACTGCACAATTATTGTAAATCAGATAAAAAAGTTAAGTACATCAATGCACCTGCCAGCGAAAATTTCAAGATACCTATGAGAATCATTATTTTTGTGTATGTACACATACCTGCACACACCACACATACACGTACAGAAGTAGGATGAAAAATATTTTATACAAAATTTCGAATGTATTTATTATTTTTGCTTACCAAACAAACGAGAACCATACGTACCGCTATTTCAATATTGATGTCAAAACCACATAAACTCGTACTACCACACATACATACATACATACTTATTTAGGCATATGAATGGCTGTTGAAAACACCTACACATTTTCATACAAACAAATTAAGAAGTAAATAAGAAAAAAAATGCATTTAAAATGCACTTTACCTGTACACTTTTGAACTCGGAAAGGGGAAAAGGAAGCCAAGAACACTACGTAGTAACGTAGTACGAAATTGCAATAGACAACAGCAGCAACTAGAAGGAACAACAAAAGCAATTTATAAATAGCAATAACAACAAAACGGATACTCTATACAAACCAAACAAAATGAAGGGTGGGCATGGCCTCTGGCAAGCAATGTGCAACTGCCAAACATCTGTTTGGGATTGGTTTTCCAGAAAACAAAATACACCCATACATACAAATTTACATAATATGCGCCTCGATAAGGGTCACGCATTTGGCTATTCGAGTTCAGTACAATGTTTTTTTGTTTATTTTTTTTCATTAAATAATTTTGCTATGAAATACACAAATTCACAAATGCACACAAACACAAAATATGAAAGAGTAGAGATAGCAAGAACAAGTCGAACAAGTAGAAGGAGCGTTGAATATAAAGGAACCACAATGGTTTAAGTTGGAAAATGTAGCACCAGCAAGCGGCACAATTGAGCGCAGAATATTCATATCAGCAAAAAGAATTGGCGCAAATGCGCTGTGGCAGGCTGTTCGACTGGCAGGCGGTGGTTTGCATGTTGCACCTGCCTTGAAAATTGCCGCACCTTTGTCTAAGTATTTGCTGTGCACACACACATACCGAACGAGTCAACGGTGGCTGTTGCACGTACATGCATACTCGCAATCGTATGTTGCACAAGCTAACATGAATTGCATTCGGAATGAGCGAGTGAGCTAGCGAGCGCGCGGCAAATATCGAATACTACCAGCAATTTTGTGGCACATTCACTTTGTGCAACGGCAGTCAATGCAAGCAGCAGCAGCAGCAGCAACAACGGCAGCCATTCAAGTGTAAAAGTTTGCCAATTCGTGGCAGACAATTTTCCCATTTTCTTCCCTTAGCCAGCAGCTGAACATTTTTGCATGCCACCTATAGTTGGCACTTATACATATACATACATATGTATGTACGTATGTTTGTATAACTCAAGCGTTTCAAGTGTTCTGTTTTCGCGCTAAGTCTCTTGTGCATGAGCATTGCTGCTGAGATTACTTTCAGCTGGTCAGTTGCAGGCGGTAAGCTGCTAATGGGCCTTTGTTGCTAGTTGCTAGTCTGATACATGGGTGCAACATGCATACATACACATGTAACTTGGCGTGTGGCAGTAGCAGCTTGTTGCAAAATATGTTTGTTAGAAAGGTGACAGTGGCAGGCGAGAAGTGGCGTTTTCAATTTATGGACATACATACATACATACAAAGTTGAAAGTTGCAGTTTAAAAATAAAATATGTACATTGAATTGCCTTTTTATATGCTTTAAACATTTTTAACTCCTAATAAAACCCATTGCTAATTATGGTTTTTCCCTTCGATTCCATTTCAAATGCTTCACATAAGTAGTGATGTAAATAGCTTTTCATACATTTACAACTCACTCCCATCGCCTTTTAGCTATAGTGTGCTCAGTTAAGTTGAGTATAAGTTGAATTGAAAAACTCAAAGTCATTACAATGAGGAAATGATATTCTCATAATTTAACGAGGCAGCAACAGCATGCAAAAACCGTTCGATTGCATTAGTATTAGCGTTGCTATTAACTGTTTTACTGTTTTTGCTTTCTTTTTGCACATTAATATCGCGCATAAAAGGAAGACAGCAACAAACAAAAAAGACCAAGCGTGCAACATTTGCGTGCAACAAGTTGACCGGCCAGTCAACTAACTACCAACAAGTCAACCACTCAGCAACATGCTGCTGATGAAAGGCAATGCCGCTTTTATTTACATATTTCTATTACATGCAGACATACCTAGTACGTATATGTACATATGTATAGTAGCGGAAAGCAGTTACTAGTTGAACCTGTAAACTTTTTTTCGTTCCATTTGATCAAAAAAAAAAATCCGACTGGATGTGTAGAAAATTGACATCAGCAATAGCAAAAAAGTGCTAAACTTACTACTTTAGTAGCTGCGCGAAAAATTAAAAACGAAAAAAAATACTTGCTAATCAAGCCTTTAATGAATTAATCTGAGCTTAGTATTTACTTTTGCTGTTAATCTTTTGATTTTACTTTGTCATTTGCCCAGAGCCGGTGGCGGGCGGATGTGCTGACGCGTCAACGGACATTGGCAATGAATGAAATATTTGAAATTTTACTCTTGTTTATTTCAACTTTTTATGCCAACGGAAGTTGTAAAATTATAAATTGTTATATTAGAAATCAGCCATGCAGATTTGAACAAAAAACAATTTAAAAAAAATAAAAATGTATCCGTTATAACTGTTACTCAAAGTATATTGGCTTAACTCGCATATTAATTCACTGTCCGTTAATATTGTTGGATCGTCAGAGCAAAAATATAATTTACTTTTGTGCAAGTATCTGTAAAGTAATAGTAAAGACACGCTATTGCCAGCAATTGGGATTGCGCTTCTTCAGCAATTTGTCACAGAACGCGGAGGCGAGAGTCTGCGATCTACCCTGTCTCATTTGGGTTAGCAATTGGCTTAGAAAGTCAATGACATTTCGCTCTGAATGCTGTGAAATTGTATTCAGTTACGACAGGCAATTACATATGTCGATGTGTGTAACTATAAAATACACGACCTCGTAAATTAATCTAGTTTACTCCTTAGTTAACTAAGAGAGTATAATTCTTTATTTAAATAATAAGAAATATTGGAATAAGAAATGCTGAGTAAAGAACTAAGGAGTAATTAAATGAAAACCGCAGACTGCGTCATGATCAGTTTTGGTTAATGAACCAACGAGTGACTATTCCCTATAAACATTTAGGCTTGAGCTCAACTTGAGGTTAAGTTGAGAACTAAGGTATTTCTCAAACCTCCAACGTTGTTTCTCAAGTGCATCACAAGTTGAGAATCATAGCGTTCTCAACAAAAAGGGCATTTTTTTGTATGGCAATAATTATGATTCTCAAGTTGAGAAAAGGTTAGTTCTCAACTTGATCTCAAATGTGATTCTCCAATTGGTCTCCAACGTTAAGTAGCAGTACTGAAATAAAAATCGAAAATATATTTTCTTCCTTTTGAATTTAAAACACCGTAAATTCATTATACTCGTACTTTATTGCTTTTGATAGTGATATGAAAATACCAAAAAAATGAGAAGAGTTGGTAAAATACGTTGGATATCAACATGAGAACTTTGAATTTCTCCAAGGTTTGAGAAATTTGGAGAAATACGTTGGATATCAACTTGAGAACTATGAATTTCTCCAAGGTTTGAGAAATTTGGAGAAATTCGGTGGATATCAACTTGAGAACTATGAATTTCTCCAAGGTTTGAAAAATATTTTTTTGATGTTTGTTGGGTTGTATCTACTATCTGCTACTGTATTTCTTAGTTATACATTTTTTACTAAAAACTTATATTTTTACTGATTTACAAAGATACTTTTACAACATTTTTTATTGCACTTCAATTCACCTCATCCTCATTTCATATTTATAACATCAATTTACTTTACTGTTGACTTCGCCTGAACCGCTCTACACGCTGACCCCATTCTGGAAACCCTTGCTTTCATCGACAAATCGCATGTTGCGTTGCTTCCCAGTTCGTTAAAACAAACATACCCTTATACATGCATGCATATAAAGAGATCGAAGATCGCTATTAGCGTTTGAAATTAACTGCGATCAGTGATCACTAAGTGGCGAAAATCAACTCTGACGACAACAATAGAGATTCAGCTGATGTTGTTGCTGCTTTTGCTGCCTGCTTCAAGATCGAAACGTCGATGATGATGCGGCTTTTAGAGATGTTGTCGTCGCTGATTTGGCCGGCTAGTTGGCTGCCTAAATGCCTGGCTGGCTGGCTGGCTGACTAGCTGACTTTATAGAGCGCGACGACGTCAGCATATGGGTGCGATAAACGTCGCCAGTAGTTAGACAAAGCGCTCGCATTGTCTGCATGCTGTTATTTAGTACCAGCTCAGCTATGTTGTTGGCTGTGTAGTGGCATGGCAAGCGGCGCATTTCACCCAAAACGCCAACGCTGTCAACACTAAAAGCCCCAGCCGCAACCACAGGCATGAGACAGTTCAGCAGCCGCAAGACATTTGCGATCACAACGATGTGATAATTGCAAGCATAGTCTGCACAATCTTACTGCAATAGCAGGAGTGGTGTATGTGAAAAAGAAAAGCAAACAGTTGATGGCATTGTCTGCCAGTCGAGAGTGTGCCCTCCATGCGAAGATAATGGCTGAGCAACACTAAATGTGCACACATCATACATATATGTATGTATGTATGTATGTACGAGTATGTATGTTTGCATAGACCAACAACAGATCTGTGCCACAGAACGATCGATCGATCGATCGATTGTTGCGGACGACGATACAAATGTGTTGGTGGCAGGTCAGAATTGTTTGCTGCGCTTAATGGGAAAGCAAACTGGCTGACGTTGGCATACTTGGCTGTAGAATGTACAATTTGGTCGTGAATGAAGTGGGCCTGTGGAGTGATAACAAATTGCGGAAATTGTGGTTTAGGTGTGGATGACTGTGTGTGTGTGTGTGTGTGTGATGGCATGTGGGAAGTGTAAATACTTTTCTGGTTTTCGCAAACATACGCACACAAATAAATGACGTTGCAAGTAAAAGCGAGCGTTTGCACTTCCTGCGACATGAACTTTGCTCTCTAAGCAACTTATGACTTCCGCGCAGAACAAATGTATGGGAGCAGAAGAAATGCAAAGGTGATGCAAAGAGCGCATCTTCTATACATAACTTTTTGCAAAATAAATAACTGTTTTTCGTGCCCGTTAAATAACTTCTTATCGTGTTTTTTAACCCTCCAGAAAAATATTGGAAATGATGCTTCGCCTACACAAGATCCAATTTAGTTACTAACACACACAAAGAAACTCACAAAAAAGCACACTCATGTTGCAAGTAATGCAGTAGCCAACAACACGGCAGCATAGCAACTGGTTTTTGCATTAGCTTGACGCCACATTGCTGCCCAAAACTTGTCTTGCAACAATTTTGCTGCGCATCGCTGTGGCGCATCTTTTGTGGAAACAAAAGTGGGTGTTGTTTGTTTATTTAAATCTACCCTATGCTACAAACATATAAATATTCTCTAACATTTGCCGCTTGCGCTTTTATGTAGCAAACAACAGCACTAAAATGTGTTTGACTTGCTGTGGCGTTCGTTGCGCGGTGTTTTTGCAGTCGAGACAACTGCGTTTATGAGCATAAAATTTAATTTGTGTGCCGCATTCGCGTGCTTCTGCTCTGCCATATATGCGCGCCAGGTTAGGCGGTCTCAACGTGTAGCGATTCGTATCACTCTTTTTTTTTGCCAGCGCATGCGCCAGTTGTTTTGTGGCCACATCTTTTCACTGGTTTTATGTGCTGCGGCTTTTTTGTGTGTGTTTTTTTTTTTTGTGTTAGAAAATAGCTGTGTGCCAATGTCGCGCACTTTGACTAATTGAAATTCTGCAGTTCTCGTGTGCAGTTTCCTTTGCTAGTGATAATATCTTATATGTTTTTAGAACCTGCAAATAACAGCGAAATCTCTAGTTTCTTAAATTTAAAACTTGCATTTATTTTAAATGCAATGGAAATAGTTTAAAAACAGCATACCCATTTTTTTTTTAATTTTCGTTAAATGATTAAAAATAACATTTTCTATTTTTTTTAATTCTGTCCTATTTTTCACCTTTAGCTCCAAAAAAAAAAAAGGAACTGACAAAAAGAATTAAAACATTTTTTAAATTGTAAAAAAGGATCATGATCGTTTTGTTTAGGCACTGTTTGTATTCAGTTCACCTAATTTTCTTAGACGCATACAGCTTTTGGAATATGTATTTTATTTTATTTCGATATTTCCGTTAAAATAATATATATTTTTTAATTGAATGGCAACCCTGATAAAAATGTTTCCAGAATTTGTGTTTATTTAAAAACCTTTTTAAAAACAATTTGACTTTATTTAAAAACATACTTCCGATACTATTACAAAATAAATTACTAAAATATTACCATTTTTCACAATTTTTTTGACAGGTGGTAACCCTATGCAATATTACTACTTCTTAATACAAGTCTCCTTAAAAATCCTACACTTAACAAACTTATATTTTTTATTTACTTTGTTAGTAGACATATGGCAACGCTATTCATAACTATTTATTTTTCGAACGGCATTTTGTTCATTCAATTTAACTGATTCTTAAAGAAAAAGCAGCTATCGCACAAAGCATAAATTACCTATTCTTAGATGTACAAATGTACAAACGATTTAGCTTGAAAAAAGTTTAATTTTTCCCTTTTGGGTTTTTTTCATAAAAATTTGTTTTTTAAATAACTTTTGAACAGAGGGTGGACAAACGAAAATTTTGCTGGACAAACGAAAACTTTTAGTGGACAAACATGGACAAACGTTGGACAAACGATTTAGTTCAAAAACGCCGTAATTTTTAACATTATGCTTTTTCCATAAAAATTTGTTTTTTAAATAACTTTTGAACAAAGGGTGGACAAACGAAAATTTTTGCTGAACAAACGTGGACAAACGATGGACAAACGAACGATATATATTATTTTCTAAAATTCGCATAAGGTGGTGTCAACTTCACAGGGCTATCAAAAGCGGTGATTTTCTTAATAAAATTTTTTTTGTTTAATTTTCTATAAAAATATAAGCCATAATTCAGCATATACATACATACATATTGCGTACAAAATTTATAAAAATTCAATAAATTATCAGCAAATTTTTTTTAACTTCTAGATCAGAGGGTGTGCGGTTTATAATTATTTTAGTTTTCGCTAATTACAAACCAAACCTTAGTTTTTGAAAATTCACAATTGTGAATTTAAACTGGCGGACGACTTTTTTTTGTAATTTACGAATTTTCTTAAGATTTCGTTGCCTCAAATGTGATCTTAGTTTTACAGTTTTATAAAAAATGCTGAATTTTCATCAAAAAACATTTTAAAGAAAAGCGTCTCCACATCTTCTTGCGCAAGTTTGAGCTTTCAATTTCAGCTTAATATCGCAGAACAAACTTTTACGAGTAAACTCCATATGGGTTTTGGGTGAAAGAACATAGAAGGATTAAAATAAAAAAATTTTTAAATATTTCATTGGAGAAATCAATTCAATGCAATGAAGAAGAATGGTCTAATATTTTATTAATAATAATTCATAACACATAATTTAATACGCACATATCTGAAGTAATTATAACATTATTGCTAGATAATAATATTTTTTTAACGTAAACAACATTTTTGGAGTATATTTTATGGCCTAAAAACCATTTAATTATTTCTGAAAATTTTGTACAAAAAATATCCATAAGCTGTAAAAGAAAATTTTAATTTAGAAGTTGTTTTGTATCACTGTCTTCTTTCTATTCAAGCTAATGGAAAAAAAAACACAATTCTAAATCAAGTAAACATTTTCATATTTATCTGTACATTGTGAAAGTGATAATTCATAACTTTAGTTATCACTTATTGTAAGTACCATAAATTTTATGCGATATCAGCGATAGCATTGGTTGGAATATGTTTTTGTTAAAACTAAAAATAAACTAAATAAAAAACATTATTAACTGGTTCAAACAAGACCGACCAGTTACCTTTCTCAGGTGCCACTTAAGTGGAAAAATATGCACGCACGGTTGGTCGATTGGTCATTCAGTCGATGGCGGTGCAACGCCGGCCAATATTACAATAAGTTCACACATTTTAATATGAGGAAAATTACGCAGGCGCAGCAATCAGCAGTCACTAACAATAACAACAACAGCAGCCAATGGCGCGACGGCGCTACGATGTGGCGGACATCATTTAAATGCACTCAGGCTGGTGTCATAAATACCTGATTTTTATTTATGTACTCATATGTACAAAAATGAGTAGGCAAACGTACACTTATACAGCTATACATATGTATGTATGTATATGTACGAGTATATTAAATGCATTCTCGTAAGTGTTTTTATGCATAAATACTTCGCATGATGTCAGTGTGTGTGTGTGTGTGTGTGTGTGTGACGCGCTTGCATGCATTTAAAGTTGCTAAATAAAAAGTCACACTTTAAGCCACACACACACAACCAACGCTGATGAAGCGATATTATGAAAAAATCATAAATTCATATGCAACTCGAAATAAATGAAATATAAAATGGAGGAACATAAAAATGAAATGTTGATTAAAAGTGCTCGAAGCGGGAAAATGTTGAAAAAAAAGAAAACAAAAAAATGCACAGCTTACAAAATAAAAAGCATGCGGACAAATTCAATAAACTAACCAAAATTATTTATGATAATTGTAATTGTTGTAAGTATGCAAGCCGGCACACCAACGATTTTGCGCATGCGCAGCAACTTATGGTGACGCCGCATAGCCGACCAGCTGTGAATTACCAGCGAGATTAATTGCGCACACTCAATGAGCGAATGCTGCCGTTGACTACAGCGGGAGTTGTTTCAATTTTTATGTTGCGGCGGCGGTTGTTGCAGCAGTGGGAGGTGGCGCAGAGGTTTGCTTGCTTGCATTTAGTTGCATACCTGCATACGTACAACTAACATAGCATAACATATTGCCATTGCTGACTGTCTACTTTTAATTTTAAATTTTTTGAATTTTTTTTTTTTTTTGTTTTGCAAACTTTTGCGCGGTAAACATATGACCATTTGCGCGTGCGTTGGCGTACCGCTGGCATTTGATTATTGCCCCAACAAAGTAGTCAACAAAAAACGACAATGAAATAAAACAATAGTCAAGAAATAAGTACGAAATTCATTCGTAATTGGGGCTCCCAAAAGACTAAATCAAAATCACAAAAAAAAAACACTTGAAAGACAAAAACATAAAATGTGATTATTGCGCTGCAGGGATTGCCCCGCCGAACGTCCGTCCGCCAGGTAGTCAGCTAGTCTCAATCAGCCAATCAAGCTCGCTGATTCGTCGACTCGCTGTGGGACCGGCACATTCACGATTCACTATTCATGGATACTTACATAAATAGCTGCAGCTCCTCCAATGTGTTGTTCGTAAATTTTTTTTTTTTTTGTTTTCGTACGCCAACTAACTAGCCAGACAGTCAATAATTTAAAAACAAAAAACGTAAACTGTTTGCTTAGATTTTAGTTTGTGCTCTACAAATACTCAAGCATGTGACTGGTAAGGAAATTTTTTAACATTAAGAGATATCACTTTGTTCGCTTGAAGGGATAAAGTATTTCGAAAATGATAACATATTTTTTTTCAAATCTGGCAATTATTACTTGTAAACTTCCAAACGTATTGTTTTCACAAATTTTAACTAAAAAATATTAAAATAAAATTGTCTTGCTGGGTCTGTACAAATACACACAACGATTTGTTCTTGTACGAAGCCGCCAATATCAACCTTCGCCAGCGCACACAATGACAGCTCGAAACGTGACCAGTATTCGATATTTCTTACGGAGTACGAGTAGGAGTATATTAAATTTTCATGAAACAAGATCGCATTTGAGGATATTCGGAGCAACCTGGCATTATGTTTTTGCAATACATGTATAGGAGGGGCAAGCACCTAAAATCAAGTAAATTTATATGAATTTAAAAAAATATGAATCGGTTATATTTAATAATACAAAAAAGCAGAGTATGTACAAAAACACTTTGTATTAGCACTGGAGTAGCTTTGAATTCAACTTTTCCTTCCATACAAATCAAATCTAGTTATTGTTTAGAGTTATGCCAGATTCTTGAGATTATCTTATTTACTCGCAATAATGATGTACTTTTACAGTTGTGTTTATAATACTTATTGAAGGGAATAAATCCCAGCGATAGATATTCCTTTCTCTCATATTCATAAAATCCCGAAAGAAAGGCAAGTTGATGGCCTCACAGCGCAAACTTTCGAATTCACTTGTCATTTTTAACGGTGAAAGGATGACAAAATCAATGTTCACATTATTAAATATCTGCATATTTTACACTTAATTGCATATTTTTTTAATTTTCATAATTTTCTGGTATTCATTTATATATGTATGTATGTATGTATGTATGTACTAAGTATTTATTTGTGTTTCGATTGTCAGATTTTATTAAATACATTTTTTTTTCTTAGTGATACTGTTGTAAGTTTATTTGAAAATTCGTTACATTCGTTGTTGCAGTAGTGCATTGTGTATTTTTCACTACACTTACAACAAATACACTGATTACACGCAAGATTGTACTCGTACATACGTTTACCTTAATGATACTTAAAAACTTGTCTAGGACTTTTAATATGACATAAATTAAGCTAAACAAACAATAAAAAAACAGAGATTTCAACTACTCAGATAAAAGTACAACAACAGCAAAAAATAAACGTGATGTGCATGCATATTCCAGATATATGTGTATGAGTAAAATGCACCTATAATTCTCATGCAAATTTTGGCGACCAAAGAAATGAAAAAAAATGCATTAAACAGGAGCATAATAAATATTGCATCTTGAAATCAATAAATTGTATAACATATCCATATAATAAAATGCAACGAAAATCGATTTTGATTGCCATAGGCTGCTAGAAGACTTTCAATTTCCATAAGCAAATCACCGACCAAATTTTGGGTATCCACTAAATTTCCAACGAATGTGAGCCAACACAAAATTTGCTCGCAAGCATTTAATAGCTATACATTCATCTTCGTTCGTTTGCCATGCATCTCACAACTGCTTGCCACTCGTTCGGGTCGTTTATTGTGCACAATTTATTATTTGTGAGTTTTTATTTCAATTTAATTCGGGCCATTTGTGCCACTCATATGTGGACTCATAAATCTGCATGTGTGCAGCCATTTGAACTCATTGCGCTAGTATTTCAAATCCCATTTTGTGCATAAAATGCAACTGTGCAACAAACGTAAAGAGCCTAAGATATGAGTGACTGACTAACTGACTGGCTGTTAACAGGCCGGTCGGTCGGTTGATCGGCTTGAATCACGGAAAATGCACGCTTTTGCCACTGGTTTGGTTGATTTGATACTGTGCGATCACTTACACATCGTTTGAAAAACTTATGCCGCTTGCAGTAAATACTTATGTTGGCTACATAAAATTTATTGTTAATTTCCCAATCTGCTTGCCTAATGCAGCCTTTCAGCGCACCATTGCCTAGGCAACTTATCTTTGGTGCGATCGATCGCTCGATCACCCATCGATCGTTGAATTGGCGAGTTGTGATATGTATGCAGCCATTGAAAGCTGGCGTGCGGTTTTTCTTTTTTTTTTGGTACATTTCGTGCGTTACTTGGTTGGTGGCTGACTAGAGCAGTGCTGCTGCCATGTTGCAAGCAAAATAAATGCGGTGAAAATGCAATCGAAATGTTCAAATACATATGCACATGCATTAACGCAAATAGCTAAATGTGATCCACAAGCGCGAGGTATTACGCGAGGATATCAAATGTGCACGCAGGTAAATTACGGCGTCTAGTTGTCAGTAGTGCGGTGAGGTCATTACAAGTATCCTCTAACTAGACACAGCCTCCTCCGTGAGGCTAAAAATATATGTGTTTTTATTTTAATTTTATTTTTTCTTTGTCTCTTCCTTTGCGGTTAGGAGTCAACAAATCAAAAACACATTTATTAGTTCTCACGTTGGTCGCTTACAAATCAAATCACTCTGCTGCCAATACAAATGTTGGCAGTTGCTGTAGAGCAACAGTAGTTGAGATCAATAGCAATTGCTGCTCTCAAGCAACCAGGCTATCTGCGCTAGCACACAGCAGCAATTGCTCGTAATTCAAGCTGCGCCTCAACACACATTCACACACACACACACTCATACATACATATGTACATATGTTATATGCAACCTAGCTATTTTTATTGGCCATTTTGGTAGCACAGCTGCATTAATTCAGCGCATGCGTAGAGCCAAACACGCGCGAGGTTGCCAATCGACGGAGCAGTTAGTCTATCAGCAAGTCAGTCAAGCTATAAACACACACACACACACTCACATACGCACTTAGAGAGCCTGCGTCTGGGGACGTGATTGTTGTGGCTGGAGACTGCTGACTGCCGACTGCTGGCAGCGGATGAGTTATGTTCCTGGCGTTGTGGAGTGCACCAGGTCGGGCGGCCCGCCAGTCCACTGGACTCGCAGCAATCACAGTAGCAAAAAAGAAGCAGCAAATGCTGCGAATTGTGGCATTACGCATTGGTTAAGTTATAGGCCTAGCGACTGGCATAATTTTCTTATTTCGTGTTTTTTTTTGTACTCACCGCATTTGGAATTTGATGTGACTGCGTCAACTCGAGTCAACCGTATCAGAGTGTCACTGTGTATGCACAAAACCACAATCTTAGGAATTTCTTTTGACATTTGACACTTGGGTCGTTAGCATTTTTGAGGTTATGTTTTGCTTTTGCTTCGAGGGAGGCATTTAAATAAATAAGTGCATATGCTTTGACATTTGCCTTATTCATTTGCGAAGTTATGCCAGTTACTTATACCAAGCGAAAACGTGGCCTTCTCATTTTTGTCATTCTATTGTGTTCCTAGGCACGCTTTGTCTCCATTTCCAACCGAAGGGCGATGAATCCAAAGATCATGTCACCAGAGCATTAAAGCGAACAGCCTACAAATCTCTCGAAAGTCTCCAATCAAATCATTTATGTCTTAAAAACATAGAACCGAACTAAATTTTAAAGGAGTTCGGAATAGGTTTAAAATGACAACGTGCTAAAGTTCTTGAGATTGTGTTTCTGTATCAGTTTGGTAGAGACAGCGAGGCATAAGTGTCTGGAATTTACATTGGTTCATTGGATCCGTGCCATTAGTTTAGCCCCAGTAGCCCCAGTTTGGGGATGGGGTCTCCTTTTGACTCTCAATCATGGTGGCACAATGGAAAAATATGTCTAAGAGTGATAGTGAGTAAACTTGTGTAACTGCTTTCTTAGCAAGTAAAATCTTTTAAAAGTTTGTCTGGCTTGCGGCTCGAACAAATGACAGTTTTGAGCACATCGATGGCCACTGTAGCAAGCTGCGTGTAAATAATTTCAAATTTTCTATGCTCGAAATTTTAACGCATGCGCAACTTGCAGCTGCCAACGGCAAGCGCATCTAAAATGTTTCTAAGATGCTATATACAATATGCTGGTGGAGTTTACTCTACAAATACATACATATTAACACACATAATTACATATACAAAAACAATTTATACAACTGTTGCCACCACCTTGTTGTTATTTTACCAACACAAAACCAATGAGCTGTAGTAATTTGTTGATGCAAAGGATCTTATTTCTACTAGACACACAAGTCCACAAAAAATGTTTGTTAAAGCAAAATATATATGTATGTATAAATAAATGCTAGATGATATTGACTCCACCAGCAGCTCCAGCGGCCAAGCAACCGAACAACAGACTTGAATGAAAAATGAGACCGCAACAAATGTAGTTTCTCACGCCGCACATTACGCTCGCCGGCCTGCATAGACAAAGTTACAATTTTACACTATAATTTTTCCAACACACATTTACGCGAAGGGAGGAGCAGGAGAAGCTCCGAGCGCGCACATAGACAATAAATCATCTGCATACCGTAGCGGCGGCTGCGGTGATTTTCTTACATTTGCTAAATTGATTTTTTCGACATTTGACGTACTTACATCCTCGTAAATAGTCTTTTGAGGCGTTGAAAAAGAGACGCTCCGGAAAGCTGGCAGTGGCTGAGATAAATATTTATGTAATTGGTTTGCTGCTGCAGTGCTGGAAATGTACAAATATTTTTATATATTTAGTCTAAAACACACAAACATGTAAGTGGTAAATGGGTGAGTTGAAGGGCTGTAAGAGTGGTCCACTGCCTGTGGTCAATGACTGTTTAATCGCTTGCTAGAAGCAGCTGCGACTGCCATTAGATACTTAATTACACGCAATTTGTAACACGTAAGTAAGCTGACAAGAAAAAAAAAATAAACTAAAATCGTAATAATCCCTGTTGGAAATGAATTCAACAATGAACTAGCTTGTAATTAATCTGGAATCAACTAAACGTCACTTGTATCTGTATATTTTCTTTGTATGACGACGGTTTTGACCTCTGCATTATTTAACAACTTACTGCCGCTATGGTCGAGTAGGTAGCGGTGCATGCTATAACTTGATATGCCGGTGAGTTCGAGGTTCGAGTCTCAACCAGGGCAAGTAAAATCTCAATCATAGAAAATGTTTTTTCTAATAGCGGTCACCCAGTCGTTCGGTCGTAGGTCCCTCCATTTGTGGTAGAATATAAAGACGCACACCATAAATGGTAGGGGAAGCTCGGCCAAACACTGAGCTATAATAGTGTAAGCGCCAAATTATTATTATTATTAGTATAACTATAAATTTACCT
Source organism: Philophylla caesio (assembly GCA_963971545.1). Classification (NCBI taxonomy): domain Eukaryota; kingdom Metazoa; phylum Arthropoda; class Insecta; order Diptera; family Tephritidae; genus Philophylla; species Philophylla caesio. Next base: position 34,625,923 of record OZ020607.1, read on the forward strand.
TCGGTGCAAATCCTCCTCTACGAATTTTCAACTTGTATATTGTATCTAGTATATGTTAGACGTTTCTAAGCAATTGCTTATCATTTTCTGCAGGGATATATGTATGGTAATTCGTCTGTAAACACATAACCTCTAATAAATATTCATGTTCATATGTGTGTATGTATAAATAGTATGTGTATAAAGCAGGGTTATGCTGATGTTGCGCATGCGCATACCATTGCTATTTGTGGTTAAATATTTATACTCGTTTATATTAATGTGAGGTAAGCACTGCCTGTAACTCCACGCAGTTCCGATTTTGGCATTTTGATTTATTTTTATATAGGTATATAAAAATTCAATTAAAATAGAGTTCATCCACAACATTTATAATAACTTGAACAAATTTTTAAATATTTATCAGAAGTTAGAAAAAAGGTTTAATTTAAGCATAAAAATACTCATGTTTCAAGGTGCTAAGTTTAAAGATTTGCTTAGATATAACGTATGAAATACATTTTTTTTTTATATTTATGTAGTTCTCAAAATTAAGTGGCGATCTTCAGCGACTTAAAAATTACACGTTATCGTATTAAAATTGAATTGAGTTATAAAATTTTGTTAGAAATACAACTTTGATGAAAATTTGTTATACATACATATATTACAAAAAAATGTTAAACTTGAATATTGAACTGGTATGGTTTAAGCAAAAGAATACGACTGACTCTCTTTTAATTAAAAATTAATACAAAAAAATTAGTAAACAGTTAAAAGTAAAATAAAATGCCAACAGTTTTCAAAATTCAGCAACACTATAAATTGAAAACACCGCTTTCAAATGGACATTTCTACAAACGTGATGAAAAAATATATGACAGTATAAATTTTAAAGTCAAAGAACGAAAAGTTAGACCAAAATTGTTATACGTGTATTAGAATAGAAATTTTAAAATAAAGAAGTAATGCGACAATGTCACTACGTGCACGGCGAAAAGAGTTTATTTTAACACTAAAAAGATAAAAAACTATTCGACCAGAGAAGAACGACTTAAAGGCTAAACCATTAGAGTACTCACCGTCGATTTGATATTGAAACAGATGACTGCGCAGCTAAACAGTCCCGACGACTTAATTTAAAAAAAAAAAAAAAAAAATTCTTATTAAGATACCGGCATTGGGTGTTCACAAATTTCAAAAAATATATTAACGAATTATAAGCTTTGAATATTTGTAAATGTATGATAATTTATCAAGAACACAAAATCAGGCAGTAAATGTATGAAAAAAAACTAGAAAAATTAAAATTTGTTAACATAAATTATCTTTTCTGCATTAATTTATTTCGTCTACTGACTGACCGATGTCGCTGGTGAAATATGAAATCACAGAACACGCACTGGACCTTTGTAATTATGTAAAATTGCATGCATTGTATATCACTGCATTTGGCTACCGTAAAATTGAATATCCACATTCCATGCCATGCGCATAATTAGCTATGGCACTCATTCACTCACGCATTCATTCATGCACTCACCTACATATGTACATACATACTTACATATATGTATATGTACGAGTGCATACGCTGGAAGGTGCTGACATGCCACAAAATGGGTAATTCCCAAAAACACAAAAGTCTTGGATTTCTGAATAAATTGTATGTACAATAGAATTAAATAAGAAATAAACGTAAAAAAAAACTAAAAAAAAAAAATTGCAACACAAAAATGCTGCCTGTCAACCGGCATAAATTAACGCCAGCAAACAAACCTGTGACTAAGTGTCACTGCCACATGGCCAGGCAATGGTCAGTTGTACATATTGCAACAAACCACTCACGCGCGTTGACAGTTCATTTAAATGTGGCAAGTGACAATCAAATTGCGCGTGGCGTGATGAAGCGTAACGCAACGCATTGCGTGCCACAGTTTCAAAACTCACATACAAAGGTACAAGTATATTTGTGTCTGTGCTATGTAGTGGAGTAAGACGTGCAACCGGCTTTTTGTTTTTTGCACATGCGCACACGTTGTACTCGTACTTGACACCCACTCCGTTCCCTGTTCGAATTTTACGGCCGCTTTTGGTGTGCTTGTGTCTCTTATTTCTGTAAGAAATTTCATGCTAGCTTTTTTTGCATTTGTTGTTGTGTAATATTTGTTGTTTTCCATGGTTGCTTGCTGCCTTGATTTGGACTTATCAGCAGCGTTTAATCAAAAATTTTAATTTTACAAAAGCCGCGACAAGCGTTTAATTTTTTAATTTAAACGCTGATGTAGATATTGTTGTTTGGCGCAGTTTTTTACGAGCGCAATTTTTTAACCTTATTTTAGTTGGTGATTTTTTGCTGATGGCTATTGTTGCCAAAAAGGTTTTCATATGGACGCAAGCTTTTAATTTAGCAGCGAAAGAGAAGTTGAGAAAGATTTTTGTTTGTTGTGGTTGCTGTTTTAAAATTTTTACAATATACTCGTAGATTTGTTGTGGCCCCTTTTATCCTAATCTAACAAAATCCGATTCCCTTCGCTTCCCACTTATACTAAAATGTCACAAAAAGTTACAGCAATCAATGTTCTAGTGAAAATGAAAATTAAATTTAGTTGGTAGCATGCAGCATACGCAATGTCAAAAAGTTGTACATACACGCATACTCGGACATACATATACACAAACGCACTTTGCTACTCCAATTTAACAGAAAATACCGCGAAATGCAACTTTTATAAGGCAAGTCTTTCAGATGAAAAGTTTATTTCTCATCAAGAGCTTCGCCAGCTAACTGTAACTCACACATAAGACTGCTGACAATAACAACAAAGTTTCACCAATAACTGCACTGATATTAAGCTCCAACTAAGCGATTCATCTTGGTTTACTTATTTAGGTGTGCGTGTGTGGCACATTTGTTGCATTGCATGGTTGCATGTTGGCGTTCGCTCGTTTCATTAGGTGTTGTAGCATGTACTTACTTGTAGTGGCTAGTTCAATGGTTGTTGTTATTATTATAGTTGCTGTTAGCGACCGCCTCGTGGCGCTCCACAATGTGTTCGATTTTTGCCAGCAATTTAATTTTACAAGTTGCCGCAGCGCGATTACGATCGTCGATGCGATCGAGCGCCAGTACATGCATGCCACAGCAATAACAAGAACACTAAATAGAAAAACAATAACAAAAAAAAAACACAACATGGTACACATGCGGCTATCTAATATGTATTTCCACAACCTGTATTAGCCAGCAATCTGCTGCAGCAGCAGCAGCGACAACGGGTAGCAACTCATCGACGATCGACTAACGCGAACAGCCGCTGAAAAGTGGAAAGGAGTGAAAATGGAGGCGGAAAAATCACTAGAAAATTGGCGAAAAATAGCTACATACATACATACATATATACTACATGAAATGGGCAATGGGTAAGCAAATCTGTGAAGTAGGCAAAGAAGTGCAACAACGAAAACACTTGCGCCTGATCGTCAGTGTGCAAGCGCGCGAGATCAGTGGGTCGATTAAGATTCGCCGGTTACAGCCGAAAGTATATGGATATGTTTATAAATATGTTTGTGTAAGTAAGTTACTTGTCGCTGTCTCAGAATGCCTTGCCACTGCCCAACGGGCAGCCGGTATGTATATCTGTATGTATATACTTGCAACTTGCAACACAGTAGTTTTGTAGCCGAACATTTTCAACGCTCCAACCGCTTGACATCGCCAGCACGATCTCACTAGCAAACTAACTGGGTTAAATGGAATTGCCAGCACCACAAGCAAGCATGCGAGTAGACGCTCCTGTTGGAGCTGTCCGATTACCGAGCTCCTGCTAGACTTGCCACACTTCGTTGGCAATGTGTTTTTGTTACGGCTACTGCTGATCTACACTTCGATCGACACAAATTTTACGATCTTCTAGCAGTTGCTTATCTTTACGTGAATATATCTGCTCAGCTGCTTGTTGGCAACAAATGAGCTAAGCTACCGTCACTTCGGCAGCATGCAAATTACATACATACATACATATGTGCAGAATGTGTTTTTGTGCTTTGTGGAAAGTGTTGGCTGTTGTTTGTTGTAGCAAAAATGGTGGCAAAAACATTTTTCAGGTCAGATGTGCGCTTTATGCCGCATGCGTGCGGCAGCATGTGGAAATACATATACATACATACATATTTTTTACACAGGGGCACAGCGGGTCAAATGCGAAAAATTGCCGCTATTAAGTACAATTTATTGATCATCGAATTATTGGGACAGATTTTTAAAATGATTTTTCAAAAAAATTAAATTTATTTTTGTGTTTTCAATTCATCTTGTTTTATTGAAGCATTTCATTTGATTTCATATAATTTTTTAAGCATTTTTATTTGTTTTTATTTAAATTAAAGCCTTTCAAATAATCGTTGAGAGTATTTCTCGAGGGTTGTTTTGTTTGGAACTTTAGTCTGTTACTATCTGCTTTGGCAAATTTTGTTGAAATAAAATGTTAAAAATAAACGTTAATTTTTATATGGAATACGTACATACATATGTACATATATGTATATTGAAAAACACTTTTTCTAACAAGGATACCTGTGTATGAAAAAATCGTGCATTGGCTCACATTGGGACCACATGAGCAAATAAACATTTTATCTACGATAGAACCACTAGGTGGCGCTGAAGTCGAGATATCAAAAATAGTACATATTGTTCGATTGGGCTCGTTTTGGGAGCATATATATTTAGCATGTGGGAATCTGCATATGTATGTTTCAATAAAAAAAAAAAATTCGCCACTTTTTGTTTAAACAAAATTTTAATACTTTTCGAAGACTAAAAAGCCAAAAATATTGAAAACAAATACTTTATTTGGCATTAACCTCTTCAGACCCTGGGTACACATATGTGCACTTTAAATTTCACTGAACTTAGTCATCTTAGTGACATCTTATGGTTAAGGTTTGCCTACAAATTCTTCTAAAGCTATCAAAGTTTCCACTATTTATCACTAGGTGGCCCTAAACACTTATTTTTTATGTATTTATCTAATTTGAATATGACAGTTGAGAATTTTTGCAAGAGACGCCTACTCAGTAACTTTGAAAATCAATAAAAAATCAATTGTTCACTTTTTTTTGGTAACTCAAATTGGATACCACAGTTGAAGTGTTGGATTATCGTGTGAAAAGGTAGGTTTTACATTTTTCTTAATTCTACCCGCATAACTTTTCCGTATTTTCTGTGGTGCACATATGTGTACCTCAGGACTAAACATTAGTTTTGTGTAATGTATGACCGATTTTCAGTTTCAACATGGACGACCGAGAAATTGAGGCTTTATTGAATGATAGCGACTTGGACTTCTCTGGAGATAGCGATGATGAGTACCTACCGTCAGATTTCATGGAAACGGACAGCGAAGAAGGTGCAGATGTCATGGAAATGGGTGGCGAAGAGGGTGCAGATGTCATGGAAATGGATGGCGAAGAAAATGCAGGTGTGGAACTGGTACAGAACGAGACGAATTCAGGAGAGGAATCGCAGAATACACTGCGTTCAGCGTTGTGGCGCACTACTGAAATGACTCCTCGTGGGCCAGACATTTCAGAGGATGTACTTGTTTCGGAGGGTACTTCAGACATGAATATATTGTACTGCTTTTTTGAGTATCTGGGCCTAGAATTCTGGGAGTTAGTAGCAGAGCAGAGCAACCTATATTCGGCACAAAAGCGGGATTTAAAATCGTTGAACACGAACGCTATTGAAATGATTAAATTTGCAGGCGTGCACTTGATGATGGGCAACCTCAAATATCCTCAAGGTAAGCTTTACTGGAATAGAGATTTATGTGTGCCTATTATTGCGGATACAATGAACCGAGACAGATTTTTTGAGCTTCGAAATTATCTACACTTTGTAGATATAAATAAGCCAAATGCTAATGAAAAACTATGGAAAATAAGACCACTAATAGACCCCATTTTGAAAAAATGCCATAAGTTGCCACGGTCTAAGCATATGTCCATAGACGAACAAATGATTCCATTTTCAGGACGATGTGAATTTCGCCAATATGTGCCTTCTAAGCCAAATCCTCTTGGTCTTAAGAACTTTGTACTGGCTGCCCGAGATGGGCTGGTGTTGGATTTTGAGATTTATGTTGGCAAAAATACTCTACCCCAAGAGGTTGTGAAAAGTCTAGGACTAGGAGCAGGCATGGTAGAAAAACTTTGTCGCACAATTGTAAACAGCTGTGTCCTGTACACCGACAGGTTTTTTACTAGTGTAAAACTGGCCGAGCTTTTGCTACAAAAAAATGATGGCATTTTTCTGACTGGGACTGTGATGATAAATCGCATTGGACCAGTAACAAAGAAACTGAAGGCTGATAAGGCTCTGCAAAGAGGACAGTGGGATGAAAAAGTAAGGAGTGACGAACGAGTATGTGTCGTCAAATGGATGGATACAAAGCCTGTAACAATGCTGTCGACATGCACAGGAGGTACTCCGGCAGATACCTGTAAACGTTGGTGTAAAAAACAAAAGCGAAAAATTGACGTAGATCGGCCAGCAGCTATTAGAAATTACAACACCTGTATGGGTGGGATTGACTTATGCGACAGGCTAATTGCTTACTACCGGTGTAGTATGCGAACAAATAAATGGACAGTTAGAACTTTCTGTCATTTCCTTGACCTAATTGCCGTCAATTGTTGGATTATGTACAGGCGTTGCTGTGCTGAAGAAGACATCCAACGCAAGGACAAATTAGAACTACTCCCATACAGACTTAATCTGGCCAAAGCAATGATGAACTATGCAGGCGGAAGACTTGAACATCCTGGAACTAGTTCTCGTTCCAGCACCAGTGCCTCTAAAAGATCCCGTTTGAATGTTACAGACGACGAATTAGACTATGTCGATGAGCCTCCTGCAAAGAAACGCCGCCAGATTATCCCACAGCCACAAACCGAAACCAGACTGGACAATGTTGGTCATCAGCCGAGATTCGTAGACAATAACTTCGCCTCAAAATGTCGTCATCCGAAGTGCTCTTCACGCTGCCGCACCATTTGTGTAAAATGTAATATCTACCTGTGTATTTTAAAGAATAATTGTTTTGAAGACTATCACACCATGAAAAATGTCAACTCGAAATAACATAAGTGAGACCTGAAGTACACATATGTGCACCCGATTTTTTCCATACTTACAAATAAAAAATTTTATATCTTTCAAAACATGTGTTTTTTTTATACCTCCACAACTACAAAAAACCAAAAAAAACATTAAAACCATGTTTAGATCATGCTCGGGTCTGAAGAGGTTAATTTATAAAATTAGTCGAATAAGTAAAAATGATTTCAAAACAAAAAATTCAAACAAACATTGTGAGTAAATTTAAAAAAGGGTGACAAATAATGGTTATTTTTTTATTAAATTTAATATAAACTATTTTGCACCAATCCAAACTAAAAGCGCCGGTAAAGACCATCCGTCAGATAAGTAAGCGCTGAATTGTAACTAAATAACCGCCGATAATTTCAACCAGAGATGCTGCAAACAGCCCTTAGTCTCTTATGAATACACTTTTATTATCAAAGTACTTTTCACTGATTGGTTATCCCAACGCGAAACGAAGTACATAAATTATATATAGGAATAAAAGTAGGTAAATATGTATAAGTGTGTACATATGTATGTGTGGCACCAGTGTTGCTTTTGTATCGAAGACTGTTGTTTTTATTGGCACTCGACTTAAACACAAAAAAATTGTCGCATTGTTGTTGCGCATACCCGCACATTGCACGATTTTTCTCAGGGGAAAAATTTTCCATCAACAAGATTGCTGTGTAAGTATGTATGTATGTACGCGCATGTTAGTTTAAAATTTAATGTTGTTGCTTGCTGGTGCTATTTCACATCGCTTGCATCGCCTCAAGACAAAAGCACAAAAGCATATTCCCTCATTTATTTAAACACTTACGTTACATAGTTTTTTTCTCTCTTAACTTAGCTCTATGTGCGTAAATACTTAAGTCACTCGTTGTTCGCCATGCTGTATTTAGCGCTTTGGAATGCTTTTCAGCGGCTGCGCATGCGTACGTGTCGCAATTTCTTCGCGGTTCCATTTGCCAATAATCCAGAAAGGCAGCAAGAAAAAAAAATGTGCGAAGAAAATACAACGGTATTGTGTGTGGGATTCAATAGTCACTATCCTCTTTGTTTGGCGATCGATCGAGTTTTAATATTGTAAATGAAAGTTTACCTCAGCGCTCGTGGAACACAGATTTATGCATTTTTTAGTAAGATAACTGGTTGATCTCAGCCTTGTTTTCTCTAATTTACAAAACACAACGGTTCATTTAAAGCTTTGGACATATACATACATACATATATTAAACACGTCAGCAGTAAAATTCCTTTTGCTTAATCTTGCCTTGTTTGCACGACAATTAAATGCTTCATCGCCTGCAATTTGTTGTCACTACACTTCAGCTGTCCACTCACTACGCTTCCCACACGATCCCACGCCTATTGAATATCAAATTGCAAAACGTGTACAATGGCATAAACATTGCTCCATTCTAAGCTACTTATTGTGTATATACTAAACACATGCTCCTAATTACATACACACAATACAGCTGTTGAGGAGCGTGTAGCGAAATAAGTGCACAGTTTAGTTCAGCATATGAAGAAGGAGAGAAAAACTGAATAAAAATAAAAAATGAGAAAGAAACAATAAAGAAATAATTTTAGAAAACAAGCATAACTTTTGTAAAAAAAAATTCGTATGAGGTTTTTTGAAGTAAAAATTTGTTGATACAGGACTCGGATTCAAAACACAAAAGTTTGCCTCTTCCCATTAAACAAAAAAAAAATATTTTTAAATTGCTTATTGGTGTTTCTCAATTTAAAATTCGAACAAGGTATAAATATCTGAAGTGATGGCCTCTAAACGAAAATAAAATTAAGCATTAAGAAGAATTTTCATTTTGATAAACAAATAAATAATGCAATCACAAAGCACTATGTATCTGCAGCTTTCTTTCAAATAAATTTTAAGCACAGTTTTGTAAATAATTATGTTCTTTCTTGGCCTACCAGCGCTTACTGCTAACGAAATATTTACAGCATTTTATATTACCATCTGTCGCTTTTTTATTTGCCAAACAGATTTTGTTGGCAGACATTGATTAAGATTATCCTTTCATTTTTAATGCCTTTATGGTCTCCACTACTTTTCTTATTCAGTAATTTTTTTTGGCATTTTTTACTTTTATGCCTTTCATTTTAGTGTGTTGAGTTAATTTTAGGCGTTGGGCACCATTTAATGTGCTTGTAAGAAATACAGTACCAAAAACAAACGAAAGCGGACATATGTATGTATATATCTAAATAAAATCTGGCAACAACGCCGTGGCCAAACTATTAATTGTCGCCACGAAGTGAGTGAACTGGTGTCCACAGCGAAGGGGCGACGAGTGCATTGTTTTCATATTGAAAGCATAGCATTGTCTTTTTTCACCTTTTTTGTTTTTTTATTAAGTGTTTTTTACTTTTTCTTTGCCGTTCCATCTCAATGCATATTTAATATAATGCTTTTTAGTCACTCTTTCTTTTTTCTTAAATTTTAAGTAATCCTCAACAGTTGCTTATGAAGAACAAGTTTATGAAGAGAACCGAAACGGTAATCTGTTGTAATTCGTCGGCATTCAAAAGTGTACATTTTTGTCTTCTTCTTTGGTTGTTGAATACATATTTTCGTTTCATGTTTAGTTTTCTCGTCCAGCATTTAGCGCTGGGTGTCAAAACCGGAAATGACAAAGTAGCAACTTACATCATTAATTACTTAAAGAGTGTATACATAGAGTTACAGATATTGCACCAGCTGTTGTATGCCTTAAGAAAGATAATTTGTTTGACCAAAGAGAAAGGAACAGGTCAAAGTTAAGTTTTCCAAAAACTAATTTAGTTTAAACACTTTAAAAAATGGAAATAAAATATATAATTTGTGGCAATAATAATTTAATTTTTTTTATCAAACTCTTATTGTAACTTCACTCTTTTCTAATCACATCGCCCACTCTCTATCTCTTTCTTATTACAGTTGCAGTTCGCGCTATGTTGGCGAATATTGTGAACATCAAAATCCTTGTTACACCGGCCTGCGTTGTCAAAATGGTGGCACCTGTCAGCCTTCGTATCGCAACGATCGCCTTGGTATCTCTTGCGTTTGTCCGCTCGGTTTTACCGAGTCGTTATGCGAGATACGAGTGCCGAATGCCTGCGATTCATCGCCATGTCGCAATGGTGGCTCATGCAATCTGAAGACATTAGATGAATACACATGCTCCTGCATGAATGGCTATACGGGTGAGTGAAACGAAATATGGCTCTTAACTTTTGCCGCAAGCAAGGCCGGCAATATTCTTAGCAGCTTGATGCTCGTATGTTGCCGTCTAACCTAACATTTCTGTTAAAATTAACAAAATTTCTTAATTCTTACCACCCTTCCAGGTGATTATTGTGAAACGCAAAATCTCTGTGCCACATCACCATGCCACAATGGCGGCACTTGTACATCAGTCAACGGTGGCAACAGCTTCAAGTGCATATGCCCGAAAGGATTTAAAGGACAGACATGCGCCGAAGATGTGATAGAATGCGAAGCGAATCCTTGCAAACATGGCGGCACCTGTAAAAACACACATGGTTCCTATCAGTAAGTAGAAAACCACCAGTTTTTGTTTTTAATTTGTAGAAATAGAAAAATAATTAAGAAATCAAAAATCAGTAACCAGTTCGAAAATGTTAGTATCCCTCAGCGGTTCACGTTGTCATTGCGTGTGAGAAAATTTATTGCGCACGAATTTGTTTCATGCAAATTAAATGCTTGTTGAACAAAATGTCGAATAACACTTTTAAACAAATTCATTGATAGCGAACAAAATGTCCAAATATTCACTTTATTAATTGCAATTTCAAATTATACAAATGTTATTTATTAGACCGCTAAGAATCGATGGCAAAGCCAAGATGGCGTCTGGTAAATAATTTGCATTTGAAATGAACAAAAAATAACAAATAAATGTTATAAATTTTCATTTAGCGAATAAAATAACCTGAAAAAATAATACTTATAAAGGCAAAAAACAAACGAAATTTAAAAAGCAAATAAAACAAAGCGACAAAGTAAAAAAATATATCACAAAGCGTTTTGTTATATGCTAGTACGCTATTACTGCATAGATCGCTCGTTCACACATTCAATCGAATACATTTCCCCTCGCTACACTCTGCAACTAGGCTGCTGCCCCCGCGCATGCCTTTGGTTTTTTATTTATTTTTTTTTTCTACTATTTTTTTCTGCCACCAATAAAGTAACATTTCGACTGCCAACACTAAATCTTGCTAACGAACTGAGCACCATAAATAATGCGATAGATCTGCACAATTAAAATATAAAAGCGATTAAGATAAATCAATGAGTAGCGTTTAATATATTTGCAATTCGAAATTGAATTAAATTGACAAAATGTGAATAGATTTAAAAAAAAAAAATTAATTTTATTTGCATACGAAATTGGTTGGCGGTGGTGCGCAAGCAGCGCTGATTCGGATTGGCTAATCTGCCAAGGTGTAGAGTCAAAGGCGCATGCGCATCCGAGCACAACTTTTTTTTTTATAGGGCACGAGTTTTCATTTGAGGCTTACCATTGTTTCTAGTATAGTATATGGACATGCATACATGTGTATATATGTGCATTTAGATATGTTTGTGTACGTATGTACATATGTAGGTTTGTAACACAAAATCGTTGGTGGCGGCGGTGGTGCCTCATGAGTTTCAAATTTCCGGTTTTGTATTAGACAAATCGACAGTCAAACAAATTAAATGTGATTTTTCTCTGTTTTTGTGTGGTTTCATTAGCATACTTAATTTTATTTATTTGCCATCGTTGTTTCGTTTTTTATCTGTATCTAAATGATAGTTACAAAATGTTGAAGCCACCGTTGGTGAAACGAGGCGATCAAATGAACAAGCACAAAAATCAATTCAAATAAATTAAACTAGAACTAATAGATAAATGGTAACAAATTGTAATGTCATTTCATAGTTGTTGTTGTAATTTTTTTATATTCCTCATATTTGGTAGCAACTGAAGTGCGATCGAAACATGTGTTTTTCAGTATTTAGTGATTGTCGTTGGTGGCAACGAAAATTTGTGTGTTTTGAATTTTCGTCTGACAGCAATGGAAATTTATTGCGATTTATTGACCTTTACAGTGAATTTGGGGAGAGCTAAAATGACACCTTTGGTAATAACTGTTTGTAATGTATGTTTAAAGTTGAGATTAGTTGGAAAGTTAAATGTATAAAAGTAAAATTTTTTTAAAACTTATATAACTATTCATAAAAATTTCAAAGATGTCAGGGTTTTTGGAAAAATCACGAGTAGGCATTTTTTTCGCCATGAAGCACACTAATAAAATATATTTTTATATTGATCCCATATGAACAATAAATTTATATTCACTAAAGCTTTTAATTAAAAAAGATTTTCTTCTTAACTAAGATCAAGTTAAATACACACCTATAACGTATAAATATATTTGTGAGTACGAGTAATGGAAACTTCACACTGTACGTACTGAGTACCTATTGAACTTTGCCGACTTCTTGCTTTACTAATTAATGTTCAACATAGAAAACAGAAAATATATGTATGTATATATTTTTTTTTTACTTTTAATTTCAACTATTATTGCTATGATTTTATGTGTTATATACGTACATTTGTATGTATACTTATGTCTGCATATTATCGCAAGTAAGTAGTTTGTAATAAATATTTTCCCATAAAAATTAACATAACGATTTACTAACTTATTACTTCCCTTTCGACTAGAAAATCTTGTTTCATATGCAAAAACGACATATCGACGTACATACGCATACTCGCATGTTTCTATATACGCATGCAAGCACATTAGGGTGTTTCGTTTGAGACGATTATATTTTTTTTTTTTATCACTCCATTGACGAAATATTGTTCTAAACTTAGAAAAAAATGCCCACCAAAGAAGAGCATTTAATATTAATTTTAAGTATTAGCTTAATGAATTTAAAGTTTTTTCAGTTTAATCAACCCGTAAAAATCATTTTTTATTTTGCTTAAATTATGTATAGCATAGCGACATTTCATGATATTCATTTGAGAAAGTTGCTAAGATAATACCATTAAAAAAAAATCGTAATTCTGTTGAGGCAAAAGAATTTAGACCTATTTCCTTACCATCCAACATTGGTAAGCTACTTGCAAAAATAATTCATTCCAAAATTTATGATTTGCACTCTGAAAAGATTGTTCCCTCTTATCAGTTTGGTTTCCAAAAAGCACATTCCACGCAACATGCACTTTTTAAATTTTCCAATGATGTATTGGTAAATTTAAGAAATAAACTTTGTACTGTAGCAGTATCATTAGATATCGAAAAAGCATTCGATCGTGTTTATCATAGAGGGCTTCTTTTTAAGCTAGTTCAGATTGGTTTTGATCATGGTATTATTAAAATAATTTTAAGTTTTTTGTCAGATAGAAAATTTTTTGTGCTTATTAATGATTGTTCATCGGATCTTGGAGTTTGCAATTGTGGTGTTCCCCAGGGCTCTATTCTAGCTCCCTTGCTTTACAATATTTTTATGTTTGATTTTCCACATAGTCACATTAATTCAGTAAGTATTCTGTACGCTGATGATTCTTTAGTTTATGCTCATAACAGATTCCCTATCGTGGCGGTGCGAATGGTAGAGAATTATCTGGAAAAAATTAATAATTTCTATAAATATTGGGGGGTTAGGATAAATGAGGCCAAAACTGTACCTATCTGCATCAGAAATGCGTCAGGTAAGGGACTTAGAGGGGTTGTAAAGGAGAGTAGAGACCTGTTTTTAAATCTTAATGGTCATAATATTCGTTTTCAGAATCAAATAAAATATCTTGGAGTAACATTCACTAACTTATTTAAATTCAATTTTCATGCTAACGACATGATAAAAAACTATAATAACCGTTTTTATGCTCTGGCAATGATAATGAAAAATACAAGTTTAAGCCCAAGCACTAAAATTTTGATTTATAAAGTCGCTCTCCGTCCAGTCTTAATGTACGCTTTGCCGATTTGGTGTCATTTTTCGCCTTCTTTGATAAAAGGAATTGAAATATTTGAACGTAAAATTATTAGATTCTGTTTAAATAAAAACTTTATTAACTTTAAAAAAAGATACTCAAATAATTATATATATTTAAATTCAAAAGTACTCCCTTTTAATAAATATGCAATAAGAGCAATATTAAGGTTCATCGACCATGTTCAGAATTGTGACAATCCATTGATTTCTGATGGTATCTTGTCGCAATCAGGCCATACTTGGGTCAACAGCAAGTATTTGTCTCCACTTGGTATTAGTAAGGAAAATATAATAAATGATGTTAATCAGCCAGAAGCCTTCTGCTCAAACTTTTATGTAAAATCAACACCTGGTTCACACAGGGGCTAGTATAAGCATAAGCTTTATTTATTTATTATAGTTTGTAAGATTTCTTTATAAAATAGTTTTAAGTTAGTTTTAAGATTGAGTCGTAGCCCTCAGAATACTTTTAAAAATTGCCGGGAGCAAGCGTTTATTGTAACTTTTTTTCTATAGATTAAGATCTTTTTTCAAAAACCTTTGTTTAAGATAAAATATGTACAGTCTTAAGTTAATTATCTTCTTTTGTAAATAATTTGTATTATTGTTTTTTATTTTGGTCTCAATAAATATAATTTGAATTTGAATTTGATATTCATTTGACCATGGGCGAAAGTTGTAGAGGGAACTTCCCTTCTAAAGTATTCCGAAATTGCAAGTATAAACCTAGAAAGAAATGCGATCATCGATAGACTATGTAGTTTGCTAGAGAAGAATTCCACCACACATCCCGAGTCTCATGCATTTTTTACCCTTATTTTTAAATTCAATATTCCAACGGGAAATTAGTAGTCCTTTTGTGCTCGCAACAAGGTATAAAAGGGAATTTTATTTTTTTTATCTCTTTTGAACTTCGGAATGGGCGAGTAATCGATATAATTTCCGTTGAAATTAAAAAAAAATTCTTTATTGCTCGCTTATTGCTAAAAATAGATAAAGATGTCATTACTTCTCTCATTACTTGCTCGATTTTCATATTAATCGATATATTTTCACAGGATATATTAAGAGTATAAATGATTCAGTTCATGTTTGCGTGCGGGGCAGGTTTATATTTAAGAAATCATGAATTGTATGATTCACCGGAAATTAATAAAAACTCAAAATTCTGGTGCGGTGTCATTAACGAAAAGACTTAAGAAATGGCAGAAATGTAGGTATGGATACATGTTAAGAGTAATGGAGTACATACATCTGTTTATTTATGTACAAACACAAGTGCATACATGCGGTTATATATACATATGTACATAAATCTAAAGAAATTTGTATTTATGGTATTAAATATACAAAAAAATTTTAAATCAATTTTTAATCGATTACAAGTGCAGCGAGATTTTGTGCGATAATTACGCATTTCCGCTGGTTTAATAGCTACACATCTTTAACACTACATATGTATATAGGAGTATAATCACTCAGACGCATATACACATATATATATATATATACATGTATATATGAACCTACTAAAATAAATGGTATTTTTATCTCTTCATGCACTCTTCAGTTCATTTAACTTGGTTGGAAGTCTCACTTAATTCTCCCAAATTACGGTCATGCCTGCTGGCGGGACCTTTGAGCGAGTCACCGCAGGCCTCTTTGGCACTTAAAAAATATTTAGAGAAAACCACTAGGCGCAATTTTCTGTGCATAATTGGAATAAAAACTGATTTCCTTTTAATTACTTAGTACATAATTTTTTCATTTGATTATTTTAATCGCAATAAAAATGTATGCGGTGAAATATTCTCAAGCAATCGCAGAAGAAAATGCTTAAATTTTTATATATTTGTATATATATATATGTAGATTCTATGCATGCGAAAATCTGAGTTTGAAAACGCATCGCTCCAACAATAATTTATCTTCAGTTTTTTTTTTTTTTTTTAAGATAATCTCACAGGCTATTTTTATATATACTCGTACATGTTTCAAAACAGCTGATTTTCCTTTATGTAACATTGATAATAATTTTCATTGCAAACTGGATTTCGTTTTAGAGAACAAATAATATACTCTCAGGTTCTTGTCGGGAAATACGCAGGCAGTCTTGAAAATACGCACCACGAAAACCGTGGCTATGTCGTGAAGCAACAACAATCTTTGCAAAAATTTTCAGGATGTTTTCCTTTAATACCATCACGCAATTAACGTAGCAAGGAAACATAAGAAACTTCAATTTTTAAAATTATACAGGAAAATTTTCTTTTGGACTTTTAAATGATTGGAGACACTCTCTTTTTTTTTTTTGATTGGGCATAGCAGAATTCGAGAGGAAAATAATTTTCATACACAGCATCAGAATGTTCATTGATTTTCATTGGCGTCTTTCCTTTTTTGGAAAAAAAAATTAAATTACGGCTCAGCAGTCAGTCTTATGTATTTTAAATGGGCTATGTAGTTTATTGGCAATAAATCTAATCTAAACCAGATACTTTTCGACGTTACTACATTCGCAGTAGACATATTAGGATATGAGCCAAGTAACAAATTAAGTCACAGTTTTCACTTTTAATTTTTCTTCTGATCTATTCTCCAATATTTTTAAATTTTAATTCAGTGTATTCTCTAACAAACAAACCATTTTAACACAAACTTTAAACTTCTTATATAATTTATAATTATTAATTCAACATAATTTCATTAAAATTTTGATCTTAAAAAAAATTTGTAAAATCCCATTGAGGAAACAATTTTGTAGTTTATAAAATTTTAGTAAGATTAAGATTTTTAAGAATTTTTTTCAGCCGCATCTGCTTCCATATAACTTTTGAACCAAATGTAAACTTCCACGGTAAACCATTTATTTCGAAAACTTTATAACGATCGAGTTTAAATAAAAAGTTGACAAGAAGTAAAATATTATTTACAGATTATTTTTAGTAACCCAGCACCTCTATGAACTCAGTATTGATTTCTTATAATTTAAAAAATCACCACTAAAAAAACATAAAGGTCACATATTCTTCAAAACTCATAATAACGATTAGTAGAACTCTTTACTTCTTCTTACGTGCAAAGCCAAATTAGTATTCATTACATTTAATGGACAACCGTTATTTCTGCAATTTTTTTTACTTCTTCTTAACTTTGCTTCAAGCACCGACTTGCCATAAGTAATTTACCGCAGTTTAAATCAAACACAAAGATACAAACAGTAAATCGATTTGTAAGACTCCGATGGTGGGAACAATTTGCCCGCACAGCGACCATATTTGCTGATGATGAAATTAATTAAATCAATTTCTTTTTAATTTCTATGAAATGAAATATCACACAAACACAATTAAATATAATGGCGATGGCACGTATCGCAAATGCATATTTATGTTTAAGACTATATTAGCTGAGCACTAGTGTGGTTCATCGTCGCCAAAGCATCGGCGGTTTTAAAATCACTGAAATCGGCGATCGATCAATAAATATCTACGGAATCGAATTTTTCGCGATATTCAAATTGCAAATCGATGCACGAATAAGCTCAAGTTTATGAAAAATCGAGATTCGCTTTTATTTTAAAATAAAACAGAAGATAATTTTTTGCAGCATTGATATTCTATTACTTTTAAATTACTACAAAATTATAAAATAGTAAAAATATCACTTACTAGTATATCTGAATTTGGTTTGATAACTCAAATTTGACGATTATTAAGAAACATAAGCGCTCCTACTTTGTAGAAATTTTAAACATAAAAAAATATCCGTCTTAACCTTTTTTGGGGCAATGTGATTTTTTATCTTAACTATCGTACTATTTTTATTTATTGCATTTCGAGTTTTTTATTTCATTTTAATCTGCCATCTATGCAGGGTTAGCATTTCATTACACTGTAACGAGCTGGATAAAATAAGTTTTCAACTATTAGAAGACTAGCAAATGATACGAAACACAAATTGGCACGCTAATATCGAATACATATGTATATTTTCTAAGAGAAGCTTTAAAGGAACGAAATAACAAAATGTCTAATATATTTTTTTAACAAATAGGTTTTTGTCAATTTCGGTTTTTACAAATATTGCGAGGCATAACAAATTTTGTAGAGTTTTTGTTTGCAGTTAAATTAATTTAATCATCAGTTAAAGCTTCTTGTCATGTTGATGACGATATAAAAATTATTTTTTGTGGTATTAATTGGCTGGCACCGATGTAGTTTTATAAATTTAACCTGTGTAATATACATATTTACATACCTTTATGCATTTATAAGAATAACGATGTGCTTTTATTTATAATTAATTGTTTATTTATTAACGTTTTTGTTATTTGCTTGCTTAATTATTAAGCATCTTAATCTAGTTGAAGTCATTCATTCTACGTTTGTGACAATGACAAATTAAATCGTTAAGCCATTTTTGGCACATTTTCATTAGTTATATTTGACTTGTTTGAAGTTGTTGTAGTTGCTTTTGCTTTTGCTGTCACTACTTCAACTAGTAGCTCCGGCTACCGTTTGCTGCCGATCAATTTTGTTTTATTATTAATGCTATTCTATGAGAATCCTTTCTTTTTCCTTGCAATTGATTTTATTTTTTATTTTCTTACTGCCTTCGCCTTTCTCAGAGTGTGCAACATCACTCGAACACCATCGGCTGTGTTGTTTACAAACTGCAGCAACATTGTTACTACCGTTGTTGCGACTGCTAACAAAGACACACACACGCACACACGAACACACCGGCGGCTGCCTATAAAGTCTTTGATTTTTCTGCTGACTTTTCCTTCACTCAGTACATAGACTTCTTTGATTCTTGTTTTGTTGTTGTTGTTGTTTTTTTTTTTTGCTCACTTCATCGTTTGGCAAAATAAAGACAAATTTGTTGTTTAAGCGTTTTTTCTCAGGTCCATTTGTTTTGTTGCACTTACAAATGTTTTTTGTTAGTGTTTGTTTGTTGTTTTTTTCTTTTCTATAACATACTCGCATTGCTCGTAGTCGTTTATGGGCAACCTTCCTCGACGAAAAGTAGAAAAAAAGAAAAAAAAAATGTTATTGCTGCTTATGAGAAGCTACATACGAGTACATACAACGAGTATATACATATGTACATAAATACTTTCATAAATATGTATGTATTTATGTATGTAAGTACACATCGTCTCTGCTTAAGTTGAGGCAAAGCGTCAGTAGTCATCGCACTTTGTTAACGCGACTGACTTACAGCCAAAGCAACCGCCAATCGGACGTACAGTTAGTTGGTTAGCCAACCGAGCAGCGAACAGGTCTTTTAGGGCTTTTTTAATTGACCAGCACACAAGTTGCAAGACAACAAAAACACACCAGCGAGTGGTGGTGATTGCCACAGTTAGCTAGTTGAGCAGACGGACGGGCGAACGGGCGAATGGTCTTTTGTGCTTGTGCGACTAACAGTTCGCTTTTTGTGCTTATTCGATTTTTGTTTTTATTTAGAAATTTTGAGCATTTATTTAATTAACTCTAATATAAGGTTTAATTGATAATTTAGTTAGTTGTCTTAATTACTAGCGCTTTTTGTGTATTAGTTTTCTGGTTGAGTTGTTGTTTTTATTGCGGTATGTCTTAAGTTTGGTTCAGATATTTTGTATGTTGCTAGCTACCTTTTATGCATCGTGTGTAAATACGAAAAAGGCAAAGCAAATTAAGTGGAAATTAAGTGTTACGATAAAAATAGTTTCACATAAGGACTACAGTAAACAAACCATGTTCATATATGTAAGTAACACATCAATATTTTTAAAATAAAACAAAAATTAAGCAAAATTGCAGGAACTCAAATTAATAAATAAAATCGTAAAAATATTTAAAAAATAACAAAAAAGATAAAAACCAAACGCTAAAAACAACAATTGTATAACTCAATTAGAAAAATAATAAAGCACTTACAATAATTTGTATATTCATTATATGGAAGAAAATGAGCAACAAAATTGGCAAAAAAATATTAAAAAAACAGAATTATTTTTTAAACGCTTGAAACTTTCACTTTATTATACAAAAATTAAATTGTCTATAATGTGCATGGATTCTGGTACGAGTAAATGTAGTCTCAAGTCTCAAATGTTGAGAATGCATACAATGTATGTTTATGTAACATAAATTACAGATAAATACCTTTCTTCGCTTTCACGTTCTTCTTTTTTACTTTTATTTATATTTTGTGACCTGTCCATTACCTAATTACCTTTTAAAGATTTTATTTTGAAACTAGACTCTAGTCACTAGAGACTGTCTTTTGACACTAAAGACTGGTCTAAAAATAAGACTTCAATCTATTAATGAATAGAGCCTGCTTACGGTATTCCGGCGTAAAGTAACGAGTAGTGATGAGCGGGACCGAGACGTTTAAGTCGATTGACTCGATTGTTTAAACATATCGATGATTCTCGATGTTTTCTCTCGTAGACGATTTTGCCAGTCGCGAATAGTGATGCTTAAATTAGATAAAAATCGAAACAATCGACCCAAACATCTCGGACTCGCTCCTGGCCAGCGATTGTTAAAACATCTCGATGCTTCTCACTCGCAGTCTTGGCAACGAATTGCCAGTCACGATTAACAGTAGATAACAATCGGCCAAAATATCTCGGACTAGTTTGTGGCCCATGGTAATTTTATTTGTACAAGCAATAACTTTTTATAAATAGAATCATTGCAATTAATAAATATACAATTAAGAAGAAACAAAAAATGTGTTGGTTGGGAAAAAATAAATGAGATCAATAATAGTAATTATTGGTATTCAGTAAGTTGAATGGGATGCTTCCTTTTGGAGTGGTCATGCAAGTTGGTTGTATTTCCAAAATATTTGTAGCAGGTATTACACAATTTGCAGTTAATCGACGTTACCTTGTTACTATCCGATATTCCTGCACAAGTCTATGAAAGCTCTTGATTGAGTTGACACGACGTCGTTGCTCATAAGCCTGTCGACTTGAAACAATCGAAAAACATCTCGATTGTACATTCGGACAGAGAGTCGATTGTTCTTTTACAACGATGGCGATTCTCTCGATCGTTTAAACTTCTCGGACTCGCCCATCACTAGCTACGAGTATTTACTAAAAAAAACTTACTTTATTTCATTTGACTCCTTTAATTTGTTTAAATGAATGTATGGTATTTATGTATCTTTAACTTTTTTTTCAACAAATTGACATGATTTTTATCAGGTAACGGATTTTATGGATTTTGCCTTATTTCCTGTTTCTTGCGGTTCATTTTACTACAACCATAGAGACTAAGGATCTTGGATGAAAAGCCAAACCCATTTTAAAGTCTCAATCAAATTACACAACTTTTATTCCATGAAACTATTTAAACAGTTTTGTAAAATAGAAAATTTTAAAATAAATATATTTCTTGCCAATTATTTTTTTTATTGCCATATTTGCCTGTTGCTCGTTTTTTATTGCCTTACATTATAATTTTCGGTGTCTTTTCCTGCCTTCTCGGCTATTTTTGTTTTTGCCTTTTTTGTTAGGTTTAATACTTAAAAATCCATTCCTTGGTTAATATTTTTTTAGTAATTATCGGAGAAAGAGTACGAGTATGCGACTTAGGAAGATATTGTGCCGCCATTATGACTGCCGTAAGAAATATTAGAATTGATGATAGAGCTTTGGAAAGTATCCTGCGTTTGCGCGAACTTTTAGATGTACATATTTAATTTTCTAGTCCATTTCATCGCTTTCTAAATCGAAGCAGGCAGTGCACCTTTTCCTTACCCGAAGCCCAATTGCGGGTATGCTAAGAAATTTTAACTTATCATGAAACTTCCGTTTAACACTCATCTGTGGGCCTTAATAGCCGCTTGACTATCCAAGAAATTTGCAAAGATCCGTTTCAGCATGTTGCATTTTATGTTATACTACACACAGATTTATCTAAGGCATATATTTTCGCTTAGAAGAGGTTATGAGCGTAACAAACTTCTCTTTAAAAAATATTCATGTTCGAGTTATATCTTAAAATGGGCACCCGAGTCTCGACTTCATATAAAGTATACACTTTATCGAAAGATTCGTAAAAAAAAAGAAGAACCTTAGCTTTCTTCAAACTCTCTCTGGTTCAAGTTCTTCATACCCATTTCTAAATAAAATCACAACAATCCTTCAACACTCAAAACAATGCCACTTGAAAAGTCGCACAAATTACAACGACATTTCCGTTAGCAATTGAAATAAACAAAAACTGAATTGAAAAAGTTGAATGGAGAACACAGCAAAGTTTAATGCATTTTTAACAGTTCAGCAGATGCAACGGATTTATTGCGTGCAACAACAAACTTCAGCCACAAATCGCCGTGACATACACGAAAGCAGCTACAGAACTCTACCACTTAAATTGAGTTGCAACAACAAACAACAATACAGATGCATTAGCCGCATCTTTACAATAACATGTGCAAAAACTTGTGTGAGTGTGTGTGTGTGCTCACAAGTGTATGGGCGAGCGTGCAAATTGTAGTGCGAGCAAGTGAAGCGGCAGACCAACCAGCCAGCGCTCAACCGGCAATGCCAATGCCGGTGGCAATGATGTGTTGATGATGCTGCTGGTAAGCTAATCTGGCTACTGTCATTTACGAAAACAAAAACTAAAAATTACAGCAACTAAACACTTAAATGCAGTGATATTTTACTGCAACAGCTGTGCCTGTGCCTCTTTCTCGAATGGCTACCTACCTGACAGACTGCAGGTTGCCACTGTATGCTGCGCTTTGCTACTCAAACGCGTCAGTCAGATGGACGGACGGCAGTCATTTAGCTAGTCAGTCAGCCAGACAGTCGGTGGAGGCTGAGTGGTCATTTAAATCACAGCAGCACAAGTAGCAAGTAAGGATGCGCTGTAATCGTGTGTATAACTATGTACAATAAACACACATACATACATACATACATATGTACATGCATGTTTGTTGCACATTTAGTATAGTTTGAAAAAGAGTAGGGGTTACACTCGTATCGTATCACACTCGCCGCCATGATCGTGATTATGCCTCAATGACCTTTTGCTTGTTGAAGCAAGTCTCATTCTCGCCACTACTTTGCTTGCTACCTGAATGGTTGGTTGGTTGGTTGGTTGACTGACGGACTGGCTGGCAGGATAGCTGGTTGACTGGCTGTCAACCACTTTTAACTGCGCTGCAAACCCACTATTTGCCATAATTTTTTTAGCTGGCTGATCTGGTTCTGACTGAATTGTGGCTTGTTGCAGGAATTAGCCTGCCGCCAGCATATACGATTTCCGACAGCTACAATGCACTTGTCAGTCGATTTGACAAATATGCAATTAGATTGCGGAACTGGAGCACAATTCTTGCGGATTACGCTGCTGGTAGGCAGCGATGCAATGCAGTGCGGATATGTTCTTGCAATTCCCTGAAGTTGGCTGCATTTTTGTTAAATTAATTGTTAAGACATCGGTTCACTCGAACGTATTTATAATTTATACGAATATAGACTTTGTGTTTGAAGATCCTAAAGAAGATGAGCTCTGGCCGTGCTTTTAACTGTTTTGACTGTTGTACATAAAGTAATGGCAACAAGAGCCCAATCACAAAATCCAATCTTAAATTGCCTCGAATAAAAAATGTCCAAAAAATGTGCGCAGACTGTTCTTACTATGTAGGCTTTAAAATACTCACCCAGTTTTTGCTGAGCAGACTTGAGGAGCATTAATGCAAGAGTAAATTATTTGTGATCAGATGTAATCCCACAGTATCTTCACTTGGCGAGACATGTGAATTTGAGATTGATTTTCCGACAGAAAATTCAGATCAAAAATAATAAATATTTAATAGAAAATTCCACCAATTTATGTACCTACAGTATTCAGGTTCCAACCGTCATTCCTCAACCATTCACCCCTCGAGAGTATGAAAGAGGAAACTCGGTGCACGTCTAGAAACGCACTAATCCGTTTAACCGGACGAAACATGCTTAACAATAATTTGTATTAACTAAAGTTATTTTGTTAAAATGCTTAAGCATTAAAGAAAAATTGCTCTGTGTTTTTAAAAACGTTGCAGCGAGTATTTGCGATTTATTCAGAGTATTTCTCTCCAATTTTTTTAAGCTTACAAATGTTGTATGTATCGATGTACATATACATTTGAGCATAAAATGTATCTTAAAAGTCTCTAGCAGAATTCAAGTCTGCTCGGCAGATAAATGTCGAAAGGAAGTAGCAAACGCAAGTGAAATAAAGTGGAAAGAATTGCCGAAAGGCAAAAACAAAAGGCTGTATAGCATAAAAGCCAAGCAAAGCGTTGGATGACAAAATATTAACCACGTAAATACAATGTTATAAACATACGTGTGCATAGGTACCCTGTCGGAAATGAAAGTACTTTAAATGTAATTTAAACTTGTAATCAACTAACTTTATTAACATGGCGATATCCTAGGAGGAAGTCAATTATCCGACTCTGCATTTGATTTCAACCACTTTCAAATATATTTGACTGAAAAACATCAAATTGACTTTTGTGCCAACTGAATTTAAAAAATTAAGAATTAAATATTCGCACGCTGCAATAGTTTCATTTGTTGATATCCAACTACTTCAAAATTGGTTAATTTTTCAGACTGTCTGCTTTTTTTCGACAGGGTATGTTTATATGCCTACATAAACAAACTTAAAGTCAAGAAACATAAAATTCAACAATAAACGAAGAAAATAAAAGTGAATAGGCGACGACATAAAAATATACACTCATTCATACAGATGTAGAGCCTTATTTGTTTGTTGTTTACTTGTTTTTGTGTAGTCTGCAACATGAGTACATCCATACATACATACACACACGCACACACACACACATAGTATGTACGCAATTATATACAAATGTATTAATTTACGTGTGTGTACCTACCAAAAGACTTTATGTACCCGGTTTTTTTTTTTTAGCATCGAAAAGTTGTTTATTGTTTTTTTTTCGGGGTGTATGCCTTGAAATTGAATCTTTTGTCTTAAAGTTGTGTACACAATTGATGGCAATTTTTTTTCAGACGGCTTTGCGCTTCTTTTATAATCCTGTCGATTTTTTACGATTTTTTTTTGCTGGCAGTCTTGCAATTTTTTCAACTTTAATATGTCGATAAAATTAAGAAAAGTGTACATTAGAGCATCAAGGGAGGAATGATCAAAAATCAAGGAGTACTTTTAGCTGTGTCAGGCTATAAGTTCTGATAAAAAGTAGTTAGAAAATTCATTAAAGTTCTTTTACAAATTTTGAAACGTACGTGCAACTAGGTATCGTTATTATTGTTGTATTATGAACTACGTTTACTATCTGTTTTATTTACATAAGTACAGAAACATACCTCTTCAAATAAATTCCAAGTTCATGGTGTGGTTCTACAGGGCGTATACGTAAAGTGTATTCACAAAAATGTATATTTGGAAAACAAAACAAAAAATAAAGCTTGCTATTTTCGACAAAAACTGTTAAAAATAATACAAATGTGTATGCAAACGAGTACATACATTATTGCATTGCATATTTATAAAAATTCGTCGTCATATTTGCCAGATGACTTGTCAATGAAAAATAATAACTAAATAGTAAACAATATTTTGCTAACAGATTAATATGTTCAAAATCTTTATTAAAATAAGAGCTAAAACACCTTGGGAAATTTAAGAAATATTTTGAAAGATTTCAATAAAATTATATCTTATAAAAACAATTTTTGAAAGTGAACTAATATGAAGAAATAAAAGCAAATACGAAATGTTCTCCAATTACTAAAAAATTAAACTTAAACGAATATTTAGTTCAAATACTATATTTATACTATATTGTATGTATTTGAACTAAATATTCGTTTAAGTTTAATTTTTTAGTATTTGAACTAAATATTCGTTTAAGTTTAATATTTTAGTAATTGCAGAACATTATATTTCATATTTATTTATTTATATTTTTTACTTTTAGTTTTGTTAATATCTTGAAAACTTACACTATTTGAGGATAAGCATAACTTTTTTGATGTTATCGTCGATCATCGATTATTGATATGTATTTTCAGATAAAATTTTTTCGCAAAATTTTTACCTACATATGTTGCTTTACGTACATACAGGAAATTTTTAAATGTTAGCCAATACTAGTATTTACTGAATATGATGAAAATGTGAACGTAAATATACTTGTAGGAATTTCGGTGAAGAAATTAGCTAACGCTCATACTCAATACAGAAGTTTTTTAAGTATATCTCTAAAATAATTACAGCAATATTTGTTTTCCTTTTTCCTTTTTTCTTATTTCACTATTTTTTAATATTTTCTTACGTCTAAAATTGTTTTTAGTTTATGTACATACATATGTATGTACATTTATTTTTAATTTTTTTTATTTTCATTTATTAATTTTTTCTCTATTTCAATTATTTAATAATTTGTTGGAAAATTTTATGATTCCTTTAGTTTTATTTGATTCTGTTTTTACGTTTTAATTGCAAAATTCTCTGTGAATATTAGTGTTACTATATTAATTGAATTCGCAAGGGGTTGTAAAATGTCGTAATTATGTAAAATCATAAAATTTTGAAATTCAAAATTATGTTATACCACTTCAGTACCAATGCAACAAAAATATTAATTTTAATCAACTACCAATTTAAGACACCTTGCGACTCAACTAACTAATTTGTTGCATTTTATTTTATTTTATTTCAATAAATATATATTTTTTTTGTTTAAATATTATTTTGTTATGTATTTTTTCCATTTCTATTTAATTAATTTTTTTTTTTTACTTTTTCATTATATTAAGTTATTGCATTTAACGTATTTTCTTTATCCTTTATTACTTCTAGCATTGACAAACTAAATCGGTTTTTTTGCGAAATAAAGAAACAGAATTTCATTTCATGCCGCCACTCAACATTCATTTTATTTCTCTCTCCCTCTCTCCCCGACAGATGTATGTGTCCTGGCGGCTACACCGGCAAGAATTGCGAATCCAAATACATTCCATGTTCGCCATCGCCTTGTCAGAATGGCGGCACATGTCGCCCATCGACTGGCCTAACGTACGAGTGCAAATGCCCACCTGGTAAGTGCTTTTTGAATTTACTAAAAATAACTATAAATTTCCTTATACACTGACATACTACATACATCTATACATACGCACCTATTGCGCATTCCGTCATTGCACCCCTTCTTGTCATATTACAAAACCATTGAATTTTTGTTTTTTGCCTAATAATTACCACAATCAAGTTGATGCCATTGCATTAAATTGAGTCATGTTATAAGCGAGTAGCCAGCCGGCCATGTCATAGCTCGGCATCTCAGCAGCTCACCTAAGTGGCTTTGCTCATCGAGTTGCGCAATTTCATGCGACTAATTGCCGCTAATCTCCACCTTTGAAAGTGCCACTGGCAAGTAAAATGGCAAAAAATAGGTATTTGTAGTTGGTTGTTTAACTAGAAAAGCCAAAGCTGACGCGTAGCAGGCAAATTACCGCAGCCGACGCCGACGCCGACGCCGACTCAACTCAAGTTGTACGATGGTGATATTGCTAATCGTGGTGTTGGTGGCTGTCTTCGTTGCCACTTTGCTTGCACTGCAACCGTCTTTCACACAAAATGATTATTTGAAATGCTCCGTTCGTTCTATTCGCACTATGCTGCATTCCTCCTCCTCCTCCTCCACGCCACTTTTCGTGCGTGTTTTAATTGAGATAACGCTGGGCAACCGGAATGATGCATCAGCATGCCGCCAACAAACTGCCTCAATTAACTTCTACGAGTACGAGTAGAACTTCTTGCGCAGCAACTGCTTTGACTTTTCGTAGTTACCGCTTAAGTGCAAGCAGTTTTACTTAGTTAATCAAAACAATATGCACCTGGCCGAGCAAATCATCGTGTCAGCGCTGGCGTACAAAACCAGTTTTTAAATATTTTCTTGTTTTCTTTTTTTTTGGTTTTGTGATGAAAATTCCATAGAATTGCAT
This sequence comes from Philophylla caesio, assembly GCA_963971545.1. Lineage (NCBI taxonomy): Eukaryota > Metazoa > Arthropoda > Insecta > Diptera > Tephritidae > Philophylla > Philophylla caesio. The sequence goes on from OZ020607.1 coordinate 34,654,099, forward strand.
TCGTTCTTAATATCTAGCGAATGAGCAGCGAGACAAGGAGTTGACGGGATAGTTTAAGTAATTGGTCGAAATGTTGTTAGATAACTTTTCTTGTGTAGGAATTGATTGCATGGGTAAGGGTAAATGCATACATATACCATACATATACCATATATATATACATATGTAAAGGCTGATTGTGATTAAATGAAGATCTACGAGTGTACTTTAGGAAAAATATTGTGATAAAAATCTGGCATAAACGATTTTCAATACTTAAAAAAAAATTGCTCTGGAGAAGTTGTTGTGAAAACCAAAACACATGCATTTACGTATTATTTTTAACTAACACTTTTAAGAAGAATACTCTGTGCTGCACAATGAAATTATAAATTGCTCGTACCTACCTACATACATAAAAAATTTATGTATAATAAGAAAATGTTCATAGTTTTGAACCAAAAATGTTTATAAAGAAATATTTAAAATCAACGAAATAATAATGATTGTAACGCATAATTTTATCATGCAGGATATTATTGGTGAATTTTATACAGAGTGACCAATTAGAGTTGAATATTTTTTAGCTATTTTAAAAGACCTAAAAGACAAAATTTAGAATATTTACTAGATTTTCTGGCGTGCTGTAACGTCATCGTATGATCATACAGTGTAAAGAATTCTAAGTGGTGTTATTTCAATGCCCCACTCTTTACAATCCAACAGTCAACAAAAATAGATTTCTGTAGAAAGATTGAATGATTTGATATCATTAGCACACATTACGGATACCTTGTAAATATCCTTACTCAGATAAGTGCACATAATATTTACTCCTTGGGTTACACAGTTTATTTATTTTTCCAAACTGAGTGTAGAGACAATATTTTTCCCCCTTAACACGATTATGCAAAAATATGAATCGCAAGAAATGTAATTAAAACACAATATTTGAATGTTAAATATTAGTTAAGTCTTCGTACAGTTCTATTAAATGAAGCAGTTGATTGTCATACCAATTCCGCCACTAGAAAAAGGGTAAAATCTTATTTTTCAATGACCCATCATTTCATGGTTCTTTATTCCTTCGTAAGAGTTTGTTTTTGCTGCCTTATCCAACTCTGTTTATGCCATCCACAGTCATTTTGGGTACTGGCCAGACAAAATTTAAAAACTACATAGGGAAATATATAAAACCTCAAAAACATAATTAACACTTAAATTCTAAAAACATTCGTTAAGAAACATTCGAAATTTTCGTTTAACTAAAGTTTAATCGCCTGAAAAAACTTAATAATAAAACTAACTAAATATTTTAATCAAAATAATATAAATAACCAAAAATCATAGTATGTATATTAATTAAACCGGGCGCGTACAATTAGTTTCTGTTTTAACTTTCAACTCATCTAAAAACATACAAAACTTTTTTTTTTATACTTGAAGATTTTTATAACAAATTTCATAATATTTTATTTTACTTTTTGTAGTCAATGTGCAATATTTCCTTAGTCTAAAGTCGAAAAATTTAATTTTCATTAATATTTATTCTTTAACAATTATTTTAATTGCAACCCTACAACATAAATTCAGGAAATGAAGAATTGAAAATTAAATAGCACTTTCTGTTGAATTTTTTAAACATTTTTGTTAAAATTTTCCGCAAACCCTTTTAAAATAAAATTTTTATTTGAACCAGACGCTCCACCAATATACTGAAAGTCAAACCCCCAATACGCTTACCAAACTCACACATGCAGCCTGTCAAATTCACATATACACCCGGTCAAAAAATTAAGAAGAAGAAGACTTACTATAATTATAAAACTGTACGCTTGATTTTAATGCACGAGCTGAATTTTTGACGTTAACCAAAAATATTTTTTTTTGTTTTTTTTTTTTCTAAAAAAAGAACGCTGATCTTTGAATGCATACAATTTGAATAAGCAATTTAAGATGAAAAAAAAGTAATCGAATCCATACATATGATTGACATCTGGGAGAATTTTTTGTATGTATGTATGTGACACTGCCAGTTTGTTTCTGCAACACAAATTGTTGGACAATTTAAGACACACCGTAGCGCATAAACTCTTTAATGAATAGCTGTTTAGTTCGAATTATGTCAACTTTCGCAAGAGCTTAAATTTTTATTGCACGGCACTGTAAGTATACGCCTATGAAGATTTTTCTATATCTTAACTGAGACAACATCTGCCATCTGGCCTTCACTGCTGATGCTGACAAAATTGCCATCACATATCTTTCCATTATTACGATTATAATTATCATTATCATTGCGCCACTTAAATTACTTAATTGTCAGCATCCTTTTGAGACTCGCAGAAAGAAGCGCCAGCAATTAGTAACTATTAAACTTATATAATTGTGCAATGGAAGTGTGAAAATGTGACAGCACAGCTTTGAAATAACTCGTTAACCATCACAGAAAAAAGCTCAATCGTCACACTCACTACTTACTCTCAAGTGTGCAAAACGGCCAGCCACAACAGTTTTTTTTATTTCGTGCTCGTAGACAGCCGTATGTTTGAGTGGCTGTCTGACTGTCTGACTGACTGACTGACTTCTGTAAACACCAACTGATCGTCAGCACTAAACTAATTGAGTTATTATTGTAAATTGAATTTAAATTAATAATTGCGTACACTTGAGAATTCGTACCATTGCGAGTATGTACAGCCAGTGGTCAGCGTAATTTCAAAAATGTGTAACTGTCAACGTCACAACAACAACAATAACAACAATAACAACATGAATTGATCGCCGCTGCCTCGTGCAGCATTTGTGATCGAGTGAGGTGGCCATGATCTCGAGACACTGAAACGAGTAAGCGAGCGCATATTTAAAATGGGCTGCTGTTGAACAGTGATATGAATTAGTTTTAAATTGAAAATATTGGTAAATAATATAAGTATGCAAGTGCATTTGTATGTGTAGATTTATTTGTATGTATGTAATTCGTTCAACTGCAGGTTTTACTTGCTTCGTTCTGCATGTGGCGGTCAGCTATCTCTTTTTTTACTTTTTCTCCCCATTTCGCCTTTATTTTTGCTTGCCTCATTTGACGTTAATCAATAAATGCTTCTAGAGCACATTAAACGGGTATTGAATTGAAGGTGTGGTGGCTTGAAATCTTGTTTTAGTGTGAATTATGTACTTTGCTTTTTATTTAAACTTATTCATTTGACTTATACACACGCAAATCTTGCCTCACCCTCGAAATGTTTGCCTTGAAAATGTGGGGTGTACTTATAATTTGTCTACTCATATCACGCTTCAGATTACTGACATGAATGCGTTTATTTTATTTTTTACACCAATCACTGCACACATTAAAAGTTATATAATTTCGAATAAGAAATTCCCATGTCAAGTTAATAAATCAAATGGCAGTCTCAATTAATCGCACCCATGGCATTTAACTCAGAATTCTGCAACCTAATGCCAATAATATTTCTTCATTTAAAATTATCATTAAATATGTTAATAAATATTTTGTTCCAAAAATCAGTATCTAAATAAATCTCTGTTGCAATATTATTATTAGCAAAATAATTGCAATCATAATTGCTTGAAATCACTCATAAAGGTGGTGGCAGCTATAACGGCAACTAATAATTCTAACTCAATCGCAACTTCCAAAGCAAGCCAGGCCAAGTGCTGACGAAATTATAAACGTTCTTATGAGAATACTGCGAGAGATTGCATGAATGAGCCAACTAACAGTTGAGGTTGTGCGCAGTCGCGCAGCTTTCAAAGATACCATCACTGTTCGCGTCAATTTCCAAATAACCCATTTATCTGTTTGAACTCATTGAGCGACTCAGCGGCACAAAGCTGCAGTGCGGCTTAACGCCTCCCACAGTGCACCCTCGGCCGCGCTGCGACCACGCGAAATCGTGATGCACGCGCCAAGCTCAAGACTTATAAACTCACTGTTGCCGCCTAAATAAAAAAAAATGTAAAAAACCCGAAAACCCATATTCTTGCCAATAGATTTGCAGTAGTCTGTAAAGCCTCGCACGCTGAAAACCACCACTCGTTTGCCTCGCTCAATCAGCTTGCGAATTTTTTAAATTTTTTTGTTGTGAGTCTGTTCTGACTCTCCATCTCTCTCGAAACCATCTTTGTTACTGAACTGTTGTTGTCGCGGCACTGCAGCGTATCTGAGTTGTAAATTAATGCCGTCAATGCCAGAAACCTGCTCGCCGCGCTTCATTGCAACCGCATTTCGGCTATTAAGTGCTCATCTTCTTTCAGACCCCGTCTGCTTCTTCTACCACTTTGTCAAATTGTTGGTATGGCAATTTTAGTTTCCAATTCCGATTGCAATTGCAATTCCAACAATTTCTGCAACTAAGCAAATAATGCATACATTAATAGACATATTTACATACATACATATGTATCAATGAAAATGGGTATTCGTAAATGTTTTGGGGTAGTCAAACACACCGCAGCGGCATTGACGGCGCGAAATCGTATCAATCAATGTGGTTTGGACTTCACCTTGCTTTAATTATTTTCTTCTGCTGCTTTTTGCTAATTGTGTCTCTTCCGTGTTTTTTTTATATACATATATACTTTTTTTTATATATATTTTTTTTGTTCGTGAACTGGCAACAACTTTGCGGATATTAGTAAAAAAAATTCCAGCTCTATAATTGAGATTGCATTTCCGAAAGGTTTCGAGATCAACGACGCCGAAGTCAGAGACCAAAAGCATATGGCTAATAAAGGTGGCAGAGAAACGATCTATTTTAGGTTTGGAAAGACCAAGCAGTAATGTACTTAGTAGATTAGATTAGATTAGATTTCCAATGAGGATCGCACTGCGGCCTGTAGATATATTGTGCCCGCAGTGCCTTACAACACCTCCCCCAGCCCGACAGCCTCTATAAAGTTCAAGATGGATCCCGGGCTTAGGGAGTGTATGCCACATTTGACCCAGCCACCTTTCCCTTATACGCGCTACAGCCTCGCATTCTAGGAATATATCTGAGAGGGTCTCCATGTCCATATCACAGAAGCGACATAGGTCATTTGACCAGATACCCATCTTGTGCAGGTGACCCTTCAACCTGCAGTGGCTTGTAAGGATAACTGTGAGAATTCTAAGTTTCGCCTTAGGGAGGTTTAAAAGTAGTTTGAATCGTATGTGTTATAACCTCAAAATAGTTTATTAGCCTGAACAAGACCTTCTGTGTACTTCCAATTTTGGTCTCAGAGTCGATTTGCCTTATGTACTTAGTAACTCTTGGTATTTCCAATTGGCGCTACCTAGCTGAGCTCGGTCAAAATCGTCCAAGCGGCTGTCGCTTTTTGAAATAAAGTAGTAGTATGCGACGAATAATGCCACTTGGCGTGTACCGGTTTATGTTCTGACTTAAAACTATTAAATCAAGAAACGGACCCCGCACAACCTCTCGAAAATACATAACATATAAGTATCTCACAATAATGGCACAGGTTCAAATACCCACAGTTCTCATAAATTATAGGAAGATCTTCAAAGCGATTGCTTATCTCAATAAAAATGCGCGTTGCGTAAGGTCCATTTCAATTGCCTGCCCATTATTAAGTATTAAATCAAAAAAAAAATAAATTAAAAAACTTCACACTTCCATCTTCGCCCTCGCCAATATGACTGTCAATCACGAACCAATCCAAGTTGAGCCAAAGCCAATCATCGAGCTAACAGCTAAATTCCGGCAGACACTCATCAGCATTCATCACCAGCAGCCTAGCAACAATTTCAGACTAAGCAATACAAAAGATTGAAGCAACAAACAAAACCAAACAGAAAATTTAAAAGGTGCCGAATAACAAAGAAGAAATGGCATTGCATGGCGCATGGAGGATGAGCCATGCAGCCCGGAAGATGAGGGAAGTAATGAGTAGAGAAAGGTGATCAATCCGTTCGAGCGCGGTTCACTTCCAACACATACAACACTTTGTTTGGTACGCTTCGCTTCGATTTGGTTGCTTTCGATTGGAATGCTCTGCGAAATGTTGCTGTTGACTAACCAACAAGTATTGTGCTGGCGTGTTTGAGCGCTGATACATTGGCAAGACGCTAACGCTGATGGTGGCATGTTGCATTGACAGCCGTAGAAGCAACAACAGCAATGAGTCCACTGCATGACCTCCTTAGGGCGTAACTGTGGTGGGAGCGTCGGTTGCTTCCTTGCGCGCTTTATGCCTGTCTGTCTGTTGCCTGTTGCCTGCTGTTTGCTGCCTACCACCACTAACAACATTCATTATGAATTGTGCATAGTTGCATACAAATATTTTGCTTGCAGCATCTAATGAGAAGACATGGTTTTATTTATTCGTAATTTACTCGTTTTGCTTTCAACTCTTTTGTGTGATGGTGCTGATGAATTTTTGCTATAGATAGTTGTTGCTGACATTTGGAAATGCCTTTTTGTTGCAGCAGCGCGCGCGCGCTCGCTTTTCGAGGCTAATTTGTAGCCGCTATTTTTTTTTTTTGCGGTTTCCTTCTGCTTATTATCTATCAAAGAGAATGTGAAGTCCCCGAGGTAACTGGGATGAAAAGATTTTACAATCGGTATTATTACTTTTCAACAGACAACCGTCGAAGTTTCACAGCAGCAGTGGTGGCAATGCCATGAAACTCTTATCGGTGTGATTGGTTCCCATGATTATTGGTCATTTGCTGCTACTCTTACTCGCCTCTTACTCGAATATTGTTTTCGTTTTGCTTGCAGCTATTTTCATTTGTTTATCTTTTATTGTTTTCTCTTTTTGCAATCAAAAATTTCATAACTTATTTTAACCTACTCACAATCGACTTGAGTTTTTTGTTACCATACGGAATGAGTTGAAATAATCTCGCATCAATAAAGATTCTTCATTGATTTTTCACGTTTTTATTCTAAGTATGTACTGTTCTTTTTGAAATTGCAACCTTAGGAAGGCAGATACATATCTCCGGATAGAATTATATGACTCCCAAAATTCGAAAAAAGTAGGAAAAAAATTTGAATTTGGCACTTACGAATATTAACGTTTAAAGAAATGATAAGTTTTAATTCCCTTTCGAGGGTTATGAAGAAAAATAAATCATTTCTGTGCATAATACTTTCTTACTTATCTAAAAGGATACCTCAAATTAAAAAGTTTTTACAATTTACTTTTTATTCTATTGTTTCTCAATTACAGTTCAGTGAAACCTAAGCATCAAACTTTGAACAAAAAAAAACAATAAGCTTTCATAAAAAGAACAAATATTTAAAGCATTTTCGAAATGTTTTTTAATTTTTTTTTTTTTTTAAATGGAAATAACTGCCCAGCACCTTTAGTAAAAGCTGGTGAAAAATCAGTGTTAATTAATAGCGACTTGGAACTTCCACTTTATTCAACTAAAAATAATCCAAACTTCGGTTTCAAATATAAAATATTTATAGGTTATTTGAAAATGTATTTAATGTTATAAACAGAACTAAATTTTAACGAAGAAAAAGTGAAATTAATAAAAAATTTGGCTACTCGTATCATTATTTTTGATCGATGTTCGCAGCCAAAGTCACCAGTCACATTCTTATAAATTGTTGCTGTATATTTGTATTATCGGAGAGTTAATTATATCAAAATCACTTACGAAGACTAAAATAGATAAAATTCCAGCATACTGGTGTTTGTCTGAAAACTCAAGCGAATAGTTTGATTAAATATTTATTTGTGTGAGTACGACAAGGTTGTATTTAAATGTAGTTTAACGAATATTTTCTATAAGAAATTGCCCTCATTTTTAAACGTTTCTTAATTTTTAAAATATATACTTTCTTTACTTTTTTTCTTATTTCAATATAATTTAATTTATTTACCAAGTTTTTAACCATTCCATTGGTTTTGTTGACCAATTTCGCAGCAGCGGCAAATGCAACCCAACGCCTGTAGCAAAAATCGTGTTGCCCTTTTCAAGTCCTTCCAAGTACCAATAACACTTCAAAAGGCATTTCCTGTACAACGTTTGTTACATATGCCAGTTTGTTGTCATATTTTCTTGTTAATATATTTTACCTTAATCCTAAACTTTGTTAGCCGTATTATTGTTTAAATGTACTTACATACAAACATTATTAAATAAAAAAATATTTTCGACATAAAATCATTTCTTTGCGCAATTTCGCACAAAAATGAATAACGGCAGGCGGTCGCAGCAAGCAACAAGGTAAAGCAAAAATTGCTTGCAAACGCAGCTGCAATCAAACGCATACTACCACCATACATACTCGTATATATTTACATATAAACACACACGCACACAAATATGCGCCTGAATCACAGAAATTCGGAAAGACTGGCCAATTGCCGCTTCAGAAAAACAACTTGTGGGCGAAAATCAGCTGCGGCGTGGTCGATCCGTGTGCCTATTTCCAGCATTTCTAGCATTTTTTTCTTCTCCATTTGTTACTTTTTTTTACTAAATCTGCTTGACTTGGCGCGCGTGATGTCCAGAGGGCGACTCCGCTACGAAATCGACTTGACTGGCCTGGTGTAGAGTGAATTTGAATTTGAAGTTGAATATGAATTGACTTTTGCTTCGACTTGACTTGGCTTTGTAACTGCTGTGCAATGCGTTCGCAAACTCCTAACCAATTTCACAAAGCAGTCACGCTGAACTATGGATTACTTTACGAATTACAAAAACTGTTATACACCCAGCCTCTTTTGCTCACCACTGGCGGGACGCTTAGACTCGTATCGGCTTTATCGGTGTTTTTTTATTTTTGGTTTTTTTTTTTTTTTTGCTTAAAACAATAATAAATAAATAAGAAGATTAATGGAGCAAGCCCATAAAATGTTAATTGACTCGATTTGACACTCATTTGCCAGTTAGTTGGTAGTTGTTGTTGCTGTCTTTGTTATTGCTAAAGATCAATTGTGTTGCACATAAAATGCTTACAGCTATTTGTTGCAATTCTTCAGAAATATTCAACAATTGGTTATGGCATTGTGGCAGACAAATAGAAATTGCGCATGGACAATTTTAAAATTTATTATGACAAGCTGTGAATGGGAAATTTTACCTACGCGTTGCATGAACGGTCAACCAACGAGTGTGGAGTAAAATTTAAAACATTTTAATGCAAAGCAATCTCAAAATATTACAAATTGTAATAAAAAAAAATTTAACAAACGTTTTTTTTTCTCCCTCAAATCAAGAAAATTCGCACACATTTTAAATGAGAACATTTTTAAAAATAAAGTTGGGAGAAATGTGTTGTCTCCCAGTTTTCATTCAAAACATAGTCAATATGCGGAACACACTTAATAGTGCTGATTGCAAAAAATATTGGGTTCGCTGACCCAGGAAGAGAACTTGGAGATAGATTTAAACTTATATAAATGAAGTGATAGAAAAACTATGAAGTTTTACAAATATTCTACTTCTGCAGCGACACAATGACTTAAATAAAAAAAAAAATTTGTATCCGAGTTTATGTGCAAGTAGGAGTGTAATGCAATTACAGTGTGCAAGTAGAAGTGTAATGCAATTACAGTGGGAAAGTAAAAATGTGATATGTGGTGACCATTAACTGGAAAATTAACCGAGTACTTTTGAAAGCGTGGGAGCGAAATGGTGCAATTAAATTTACTCTTGCGGACCGCTCTACAATTAGAATTATTTACTAACTCTAAACTTATTGAACCATAAAAAACAAAACACTTGAGCAAATTCTCTGCACATGTTTGTTGTATTGTGATGCATTTATATATTTATGTTGTACTAAATATTATTCTCAATGGATTATCACGTTTAGCATGAAGTTAGCTATTTATTGGTAGCGCTTTGACTCAAGCGTTTAATAATCAACGTGAGAAATATAACAATTAAAAGTAAAGCAAAACTTTATTTATAAAGAAAATACTCAGAAAAAATAATGGAAATTTAATGAACCGTTAGTTCAAGGAATATAATTTAATTTGCATATATGTTTGCCGATGTGTGTTTACGTGAGCGTTAATAAAGAAGGAAGCAGCAAAAAAAATAATAAATAGGAAAAGTAGAACGATAAATAAACGAAATAATTTAGTTTCATATGTCAACTATTTACATTCATCATTTCGCTTCACATACATACATTGTTTAAATAATTGTCTTCATCTGTTGCAACCGTTTCTATGAATTAAATCGAACACTTTGACGGAAATTTCTATCAGCACACTTACATATACTCGTAGGTCACCATCCAATTTTCAAGGATAACTCAGTGCATCAATTCCTAAAATATTTTCTTTTATTTGGTTATTTGTTACAATTTAATGTTATATTAACTGTCCGATTCTGTATTATTCTTAAATTATCAAATACATACAAATATATTTTAAAGTTTATAATTTGTCAATAACATTTTAAATATAAAAAAATATTTCTGATTAGAATACATAAAACTTGGTAAATTTTCAATTTTTAATATGTGTAAATAAACAATGATTTATCAAGAACCAGAATCAGGCTGTTAATATTGATCTCAAACAGCGATATAAATAATTTTTAGTGCGGATGCATTTGCTGCTGTGCCAAATATGTACTCGTATATTTGTACGTGAAGAATAAATTACTCAAAATTTACGTTTATTTTTTTTTTTTGGTTGAAAAGACCAATAAATATGAACTACAACAAAGTGTTCTTCTTCTATAATATGTAGGACGATTACAAAGTGTTACATTTTTTTTGACAAATTAAAAATTACGAAACAAAACTTCCTGATATTCGGGATCACGGGATATCGATTTCAAATCTCGAAAATCCCGGGATCAATAAAAAACTGACATCCCAAATATAAACATATGTACATATGTATGTATATATGTGTCTCAATATTCAACGGAAATCTTTAATACTTAAGACTTGGACTTTTTTATACTTAAAAGTTAGCAATTTTTATATATATATTTTTTTTTACTTCAGTTAAAAATTTAATTATATAGAGTGAATGGCATTTTAACTTCAATAAAACGGTAATTAAATAAAAGTTAAACACGGGACAGTCAGAAAAAAATTATCAAAAGTGAACTGGTTAAATCAAAACTTAGAAAATTTTTATAAATTTAAAGCATGAAAAAAGTTTGAAACTTAAGTTTATTCGCGCATATTTTCTAGAATTAAGTACAAAAATTTTATAACGAACTTTTAATATTAGTAATATGTAAATTAAAAAAAAGTTAATAGTTTAAGCTTTACGCATCGAAGAGAAAATGTTAAAACCAAATAGTGGAATTATCGATTCATTACATGAATTTTGTAATTGATTAAAAAAAGCCGGCTTGAGAAGATGCCACTTTAGCCAAAGATATTATGTTAACATACATATGTGCGTAGTATATACAAAATTATGAAAACCCCCTTGCGCGCTCTCCAAAATAGAATTATTGAAACTAGTAAAAATTGTTTGTCTTAAACTGGCCACCTCACTACTTATAAAACTAAAACTTTTCTAAGCCAATTTTAAGCATAAATTTAAACTTTTTAACGTTTTTTGTTTTTTTTTTTTGTTTTGCAAATGCAATTTGCAGCCAATTTTCTAATGAGATTTCTTTAAATAGCTTTCATTATTTCGAAAATAATATAGATTTGTTCACCTACATATTTACATACATATGTATTTAGTTAAGAGATAGAAGGTTTCTTCTTATTTTTTAAACTTTTTCTGAGTCTATGAATCTCAAAAACTTTAGATAACTGGGGATTTTAATTTTTTTTCCACGTCCAAAGGCAAAATTATGATTTTTAACGTCATTTTTTTTTTGTTATTTATGTTATAAAAATTTTATATAATCAAGTATTTACTCAATTTTCGAGGTCCACATAGAGAAGATTTTTATAAGCTACAAAATGAACGTTGAATCGCGTTAATATGTTGGATAGTTTTTTTTTAAATCACGCCCGCAAGATTCAAAATTTGGTTTCAAAAAACGAGCTACAAATATTTTACTTACCACTCGCTCTCGCCCGACCCTGACTTGTTCAAAATACTGCAACTCCTAAAATATTTGGAATTCAGCGCTGATATTTTTCACACATAATCTTCAAAGTTAGACGCAGCGATTAAAAAAATCGATTTTTTGATCGCGCTAGATAGCCGGACCTGGACCCTCTTAAGTATAATCGTTAGTATAAACGTTTAAGTATTCAAATCGAGCAAATTATTTCAAAATGTTTCACTTAAATGAATAGATTGTAAATGTGAACGGCGCATAATCGCTTTCACACACTACTCGCCTTACGGGCAACGGCAGCAGACACAAAAATAACACATGTAAACTAAACAACGTTAAAGTCTCGCATTATAAACTCATTACATTCTAAACTATATAATTAAGTAAGTACATACACTACAAAAGCATATGTATGTGTGTGTGTGTGTGTAGTATGGAAGCATACAAGTGTTTGGGTATTTGTTGTAAGTACAGTGTCTGCGAGTTTCGAAAAAACAAGTGTGTAGAAGTGCCGCACCCGATTCTCAGGCAATGTCGCTGCAATGCCACGAACAACACTACCAACAAAAACAACAACAACATCAAGTGCACTAATGCATTCTACTATGCATGCATGTTGCTCAGACATACAAACGTATGTATGTTTATGTGTACTCGGTTGACTTCGACGACAAACACTTTTCTAATTAATTCCGCGCATACGCCAATGACAGTCACTTACACCCGCAAAGGAGGCAACAAACAGCAATAGCAACATGCTACTACATAGAATTGTTGTTGTTGTTATTACAGCTCTTGCTGCTGCTGCTGCTGCTGCCGCTGCTTGAACTGTCAGTTGCCATTTGAGATCATTTCATTCAATTCGTTTCAATTCAATTAATTAAACAAAATTGCATAAAATTTGCAAAAATGCATTCACTGCACTGCGCAACAACAAAAGCTTGCCTCAGCGACAATAAAAGCAACGCGTGCACAAAAAAAGACGACAATTGTGAACCAGATTCTATATACGAATACATGCATACATACATACATACATACATACATACATACATACATACATACATACATATGAAACTAGTTGCCGCAACCACCTCCACCATTGACATCGTCGCCACAGCTACGCCTTCGCCGCAGGCATTTGGCTACTTAATGTTGCTGCAGTTGTTGTTGAGCTTGCCGCGCATGCTGATGCCATAAACAGTCGCAGTAACAGCTATAAAGGCAACAACAACAGCTGCAATATCAACTGCAACCTTCTTTATTTGTATATGTATGTATGTATGTACATATTTCGTATGACAATAGTTGGGGCATTAATAAAAATTGCAAAAAATAATAAAAACTATTGCGAATAACATATAGTATGAACATAAATGCATACATACAAACATTACAGATACAGGCAATAAATGCATTTAACGCTCGCAGCAGCAGCAGCAACAATCCACACACACACCCATACACACCCATAATTGTCATTTCAATAAACACCAATAAAGCGACGCATCGCCATGAAACGTTGTTGGGCTTAAGGGTTGTTGCTATATTCGCTTTTTATTCAACACGCTGCCGCTTTATTTACGCTACTGCTGCTGCTGCGCGCATGTTTGTTGGCAATTTTTCAAAATGCACAGCTTATGTATCGCCTTAATTTGAAATTTCTTTCGTGTTAATGTTTTTTTTTAGTTTTATTCGTTTGCATTATTTTCGTGAGTTGCTTGTTTGTTTCTTTTTTTTTTTTTGTTACATTTCAATGCAACTTTGCCACTTAAAGCAAATGTCTTAGGGATAAGCAGCGTCCAGTGTGCCTAAAACGAACGCAGACGATCGCAATAAAAGGTTGCTGGACAATGGAATTGGATAGGTCGCAAGCAACTAACTAATGTGAGCTGAAGTGTTGGAACACTTCATGTTGGCAGTCCGTGTGTTGTTGTTGGATAAAAAGTGAACAAAATAAAAAATACAGAAGTATTAAAAATAATAAAACTTGTAAATAAAATATAATATTTAAATGGGCATAATATTTAAATGAGAGTAAAATTTGAATTTTGCATGAAATTTTTTGGAATTTATTTTTAAGGATTAGGTGCATTCGTGGACTTGCACACTTTACGAAAATTAATATTAACACAAATTTCCAACAATATGTGGATACAAAACAAACCTAAAGCTTAAAGAGTATGTATAAATGTAGTACAATATTTAAATGGAAGACTGTGACAATGTGACCTGGAATTTATTTCTCATTACATGTAACATATGTTATGTTTATAACGCGTCCAAAAATAGTTTGTATAAAAGGACTGCGGAGTTTTTTATAACCACTAAAGTTTAATCATGTCTTTTTTGGTCCCAGAAGTATTACTTTCGACTATCCATTTGGAAAAGTATAGCGATTCCGTCTCCAACATAAGTGACGTAACCAATTATCATTCATAGTTCGGAACCCAGTGTCAAATTCAAAGGTAGAGGCCCGAAAGCATTATTAAAAGTTATTAAAAATAAATAAATCGTGCGAGCAAAAACATTCTTACCGAAGATGCAAGGTATGTGTTTAAAGGTTCCCGTATAGCACATCAATGTATGAAGAAACATAATATTATCGCACACGTCGAGCGAAAGAAAATAAACTTCGTGAGACTTTCTAAAATGGACCCGTCGTGAATATTAACATGGCACGTGACCGTAAAGCTATAGAAAGAAAAGAAAAAAGGAAAATTCGTTCAGAAATTTTCGTTTGAATACTTCAATTGACAGTAGAGAAACCACTCTTCACTATCTTTGTGAGTGCCCAACTTTGGCACGCTTTAGACAAGAAGCACTAGAGTTTCTTCCAAAAGAGTTAAAAGAGATCTCTCTAGATGCAAAATAAACTGCTTAAGCAGATTCATCTACTAATCAAAGTGGTTTGAAGGTTAAGGGCCGCAAGGCATACCAGAGGTTTCTCGAAAATATCTTAACAAAATGGAGCTTCCAGCAGTAATTCGGTGCTAGGATGTATTTTTAGACAAGGCAACGCTACTACCAACCAACCAACTAAAAATTTTGAAAAGTTCGTCTAAAATTTTTGAGATACCAACTCCTTAAGCACCAAACATCGCTTTCAGTGTTAGATATTATTATAAAAAGAATAATTTTTTGTAGAAAAAGGTAAGTATTGCTTGCTGTCATCGCATATAATTTTCATCAGATTTTACCCACTACATTAAGCGTTTACAAAAGTATGATTAATAAACTGTTTTAACGATGCTAACTGCTCTTTCGCATTTTTCATGCCTTTGGTTAATATTAAGTACGATTATTTTTGATTCATACCCGTACATTGTTAAGCGCCTTTCATTTTTTATTGCACTTCTATATTGTTTCAATTAACCGACTACTCACTGCTGCCCACTGTAACGTTGACAAAATGCAATCGCAACTTTCGGTTATGGGGGGCAAGCAGAGAACTCAAAGCCAACACGAAGCGCGCAGTGTCGTTTAATCCTTGTCATTGAGTTCATGGTATTTGTAGTTGCTGCTAAAGTTGTTGTTGTTTGTTTTTTTTTTTTCTTTACTGCCTTGCTTTCTAATTAAAGACAGTAGCCAAAGGCAGCAGTGGCAAGAGTTGCGGTAACCCTGTTGTTGCAACAATTCCAACAACTTGCTGTTGTTGCACGGCTACTGTTGCTACACCTACGAAATGTGCAACTGTTGCAAATGTTTGATAAAATTTGTAAGCGTTGCGCTGATGTTGTTGTGAGTCATTTGTGGTGCTACTGTTTGGTACTTCGTTCCTTTGCCACCCATTCGCAATGATGATCATTTTATTTTAATTTTGGCGTAGATAGCATTTATGTATTTTTATTTTTTTAAACATTGATAACTATTATGTTTACTGCCTTAGCTTTCCTCTATCGATCGCTAGTTGTAGTTACATTTATACTTTCGTTGCATTTCAGTTGGCTGTCGACATTTGTGGCTGATGCAAATTGCCCCGGCCAATTGATTTTAATTTCTCTCGGTCGCTTGCAGGCCATAAATTAAAAATTGTAAACGAATACAACAAGCCACTGTTGTAATTGTTTTTTTTTTTTTACTTACTTGAAATTTCTTTTTCCACTCATTTGTACTGGCAATTAAGAAATTTTATTTGCAAAATTTGCGGCGGTCATTGCATTTACTTCTATTACGCATTGTACTTGCATACATATACATATACTCACTTGTATATATATATATAATTTTTTGATTTTATTTTGTTCAAGTAGCTAGTTGTGTGGCAGCAATTATATTGTTGAATTAAAGTAAACAACGAGTGAATTTACTTCCGCTTTCTATGAGTCATCATACATGAATATGTTTAGTTCAATATTTTTGAACTCTCTTCATTCACTCATTGACTGCTGCCAACGACACTTTCTGCAAAGATTATTTAAAATGATTAGCTGCAAAAAAAATATTTATGACAATGCGCGCTTAATTTTCGCTTGTTACCAGTACGAAAGTAGGTGGCGCCTTTTGCTTCTATGAAGAGTAATGGAACGCTACTTTTCTGTCCCCTTCCAAGCATGCAAAGAAAGATTTGCATATATTCGTATATGATTACGTACAAGTGTACTCGTATGTGTGTATGTAAATCTATTTCTACACCAAACCTGCTACTAACTACTCCACCTCTTACCGAACCTCTTTAATTTCAACTTTCTTGCCACATTTCTTCCTGCTAACAATGGACCACATAACGAAGTACAAATAATTGCATTCGATTTGCCTCAATTGGTTGTGGCTCTCTTTGGCTCCTATTACTTACATACACGTACATATGAATGTAAATAGCAATTTCAGCATTCAAGTAAAATGCAACAAAATCGAACGGCTATAACAACAATTACCTTTAGCCGAGTAGGAAGTATGCAACTAACTATAAAAGACGATCGCAATTTGCCCAAAACGACACCAATTGGGTGCATAGAAAGAGTAGAAGAAGACAAGCAAAAAGACAGTTTGGTATTCACCAATGACCATCTTGGCAACCGCACCAAGTTTAGCATGAGTAAAATAGTGCTATTCGTTAGTTTTCTTTTTAAGCTCGAGCTTATTCACTACTTACTACATTTGATACAATTCACAGCAATCTGTGCAGTAACGAAGTGAATTTGAAAACCGTTCGTATTTATATAGTGTAAAGCGATATTTGTCATATGTCTGAATAGTTTTTGACTCTCTCTAAAAAGTTTTTAATTATTTTCTCAAGTCTAGCGCAACCAAAGATTCATTATAGTGCAGATTTTAGCTCTTTGGCCCACTTCCTTACTAGACTCTCCGTTCAGCGCACATTAAGTCGCATGGTTCCGGTACAAATCAGTTTATTTAGAACAGTAACCGTGATAATTAACCTACTAAGCACTAATTCCCTACAAGTTCAGCTTATTGAGATCTGAAAATAATATTAATAATGGGACAAGTGTGAATAAAAAATGAGAGTTCACAAATAGATTGAATTGGGTGGTAGTTAGGTTTCAAAACCCACTTAGGTTAGTATTCAATCACTTCAAGTGTTATTAAACTTAGCTAACTATTTGAAAAACGACGATCACGAATATAGAAATGTCGAAAAATGATTTTGTGGAATTTGGAGATCTCTGTGCAAGCGATGTGCTGGGTAGATAAGGCTCAGAACGATATTAGGTACCGAAAATAAAAAAATTGGAGAAGCCTCAACCATCAAATAGCACACTGTAGCATTTTTTAAGAGAGTCGTCGAGGATTCGCTTGGGCAATCGCATGCCCGTCTTTTGGAGAACTCGCCATAAATATAGTCGATACATTGACGACTTTTCTGGGAATAGAGAAATTAATCGCCTCCTATGGAAAATATTATAAGTAGTAAAAAAAAAGGGAAAGGCTTTTGAGCGATAAAAAAATGTGTGCTTCTTACATTTTCGCCATTTACACATTTTCAATTTAGTTTCTTTTATTGCTTTTCCATTACGCGATTGCAATTCATTATTTGTTACTCGTATTTTCACTGTACAAGGGGTCGTAAATCGTCAACAAAAAAGAAACGAGACAACAAAACAACAACAACAAGCTACACATGCTAAACGCAATGGTGTTTTAATTAAATGCCAAACTTGATGCTAAAAATGTTGCCACTGTTATTGTTGTTGTTACATACAAAGCAGTAAGCGCATATGCACGAGTAGATTTATTTAAACGAGCCTATGTTGCCGCTGCTGTTGCTGTTGCTGCCAGTTAGCTGGTTCCACATCTAGCAAAAGGTGAAGGTCACTGTGTGACTAGGTTTTGTGTTCTCACAGCCGCACTTTTATTTATTGGCGTTCAGGCTGGCTCTAAACGAAACATGGGCATACAAATTTGCTTGCATGCTCGCATAAACGCGTAGATAGTTTGTAAACACTTGCACTTGGCACCTAAATATTTGCTTGCAACATTTATGTACATACACACATATCGTACTATGTATGCATGTATGTATGTGTACTTAGGACTATTTGTAAATCTCTGACACTCTTACGCACAGGCGCTACACATTGTTTGTCATGATGGCGGTGCTTAAACGCCATTCATTTAAACATATCGCGAGCAGATGTTGCAAGTTGTACGAAAATATGTACATACTTTGGTACCACATGAAACCATCAATGTGGTGGTAAATACCCGGCAGCGAAACTTACTTATACGAAATGTCAATTACACGGCTAAACAAAAAAATGTTCGTTCTTCGTCCTAAAGTTTATTTTATGATTTTCTAGTTAATTATGAACAAAAACGAAAAGAAAATACCTTTTTTTACGTATAAAGTTTGATTCTAGATGGCAAGAAGAACATTTTCATCAGGAAATTTTGAGCTTCGAACAACGTTATCAAGGCCAATACAATGAAAACATGATAAATACAAATGCAAACTTTTTCATGCTATATATTTTTTTTTCGTCTAATTACCAACTAAAGAATCGAAATTAAAAGTTCGTGTTGAGCCGTGTTATTAGTGTTTGTATCAGTATGAAACCAGTAAATGAACTAGTCAGTCTCACTTTTGGAAAACACAGTGTTGCGACTTTCTCCCATATAAAAATAAATGTTGGAAGAAAGTCGCAACACCCTCGACGAAAAAATTTTTAATAAATCAACGCTAACAACTACATATGAACTTGGAACTGTCACATTGTTTGACTAAAATTAAATGTGCTATAAAATTGCATACTCAAAAAAAACTTGTAACACTTCTTAGAAAAAAGTTGAAAATCCACATACAAATTTATTAAACTTTATTTAGTTTTCTACAAAGTTTAAAACTTCGATTTTTATGATTTATGTTAGACAATGGACTAAATGTTAATTGAAAATTCTTAAAAATAAATAAATAAATATACGTGGTAAGCTACATGTGTAATTTTTAATGCTGTTGCTTTGGATATGCACAAGACTGTAAATTTATGTCGCTGAGTCGCCAGCACTGCTGAACTGGTATGACAACCGGCATTAAATACCAGTGCAAGAACTAGAATATTTAATAGCTAGCTTGGCTTTTCAATGCAGGGTATACGCTGTTCTCAGCTAGTTCTCTTATACAGAGTTTTGCCATTGACCTGACACTTGTTTTCACTACAGTGCACCATCAATTTTCTTAACACTAGTACATTTTGTATCAATTTTCAATTTAATGCCAGCTGGTTTTACTTTCTGTCAATTTTATTGTATGCTCAGCCAGCGAGTCGGAAATCAGCCACTTCAAAGCATAAATTAAAAATGTGGAGAAGCAGCTTTAATGTTAAGCTAAGTAGAGGCGATAGAAAAAATGGGTTGTATAAAAAAGGATCAGCAAGAAATTTGAAAGCATTTTTGTATGCCTTGTTTTAATACAAGTTTCTGAGTTTTGGAAAGAAGTCAGTTTCAGTCACTTCGACGACAGTCCGGGTTATCGGAAACTTGTGGGAAACAGATTTCACTATCTCTTCATTATGGATATCCTTATCTGCTGTAAACGAGGCTCTCAGTACATTAAGACCGCCTAACCGATCCCATACGTCTACCATACATACATAAATTGGTTTAAAAAAAAATATTAGTATTTAAATAGTATTTTATTGTTAATCAAACGTGCGAAATTCAAACAGCAAAATGCTCTACAAGTAAATTTGCTAAGAAAACTACATTAATCAAAACTTCGCAACAAAAAAATCGCCGACCACCAGAGAACAAAATTATTAACGCGCCTTCGAATGGTTCTAGAAAAAAAAGCTGCAAAGAGAGAGCATACATTCTGCGTCGTTGCTGCAAACACGACTGTTGCTGCTGCTTTTGGTGCTGGTGTCAACAATATACATAAAGCCGGTTTGACGTGGCATTCAACAGATACGACGCAAGCAAAGAACTAATGCCAAAAGCAAACCAAACAAATTTTTTTCGATCGAATCCAAGTAAAATATTAAATTATTAAAGCAAAATATACAAATTAAAAATATAGCATGGAATAATTAAAAATAAAATTGAAGGAAAAAAAAGTAAAAAAAAAAATCCACTTGAAATTAAACAGCGGGATTGACGCAAAAAAAAAATGAAAGTCTAACAACTAGTTGAGAAATGGAGTTAGCAGCGCAATGGTCAACAACGGCGTTGACCCAACCACAATCAATGAAGGCAAAATGTGGCAATGCAGGTCGCTGAGTCCAACGCGCACCGTCGCTTGCTTTGAATACAAAGACACATACACGTTTTGTGCTACATACATACATACATACATAGCTACACACGGGGTGATACACAAAATTAGGCGAACACAACCAGCCAACTAACCAACCATGCGGCCACTCAGGCGAGTGACTTGCCCAGTCGCTTAGTCAGCTAAATTTTGCCGCCGGCAATATAGTAAACATTCGTATACCACTTTGTATGTACATATGTACATATGTATGTATACCACGAATATATGTATGTGGCATAATAGCAATAACAACTTAGCTAGAGAACCAACAATACAAAGAAGACTGTAACTTTTTTTGAGAACTTCCAAGCGTTTTCGTATCGCAGAGATGAGCCACACGAATATCAATCACTCCTCTTTAAAACTACTATACATCGTGTTGCACTTAATTGATGCTCGTAAACTCGTAATCAAAATCGAAATGGACTTCTCTCGTATTTAACTTAATTTATCGCTGATACGGATTTGTTTTCCTTCGAAAGCTTTATGTATTAAGCTGATAAGAATGCAGATTTGCAGAAGATTAAAGTAAATTACAAATTCTAGTAATATTGGGGTTAATATAAATTGTTGCTGACATGTGGCAAGTTAAGGCATACATATGAGCCTTTAAGATGACTCAAGCGCTTAAGTCTTTAAGGCGTAGAAGTTGGGTACGAGGTGAAAAATTAGTTTAAGGTTTAAATGTAATAATGAAAATAGAATAGCAATAACATAAAGTTATTAGTTTTGCGGATACAGAGACTAGGTATAACAGAAAAAGCAATTCTTTAGTAATGGTACTGAGCTTTCGTGTGTGTTTTAATAATATTTATAATATCAAATTGAAATTATTATGTTTCATCTAACTTTATCAGAAACTAAACCGGACCAAAGCATAGAAAACGCAGATGTATTTAAACAGAAAATAAACTACATATTTCTAGGAAACTAAGGCTGCTTTTAGGTATTAAAAATTTGTTTACTGCTCACTAACGAACCAAAGCGACTTCGCGAAGTCAGTTAGAACACGTTTGGTATAAAAGTCTTTACCTTCTTCTTTTTATTCCGCTTTAAGAACATTTTTACAGTTGAGATATATCTCTCATTCGTCAGCTAAGTAACCATTGATTTTCAAATGAATATCGTGAAATAATTTAAGAAAAAAAAATTTTAGGCTGAAACATCTGGCGAATGTAATGCATAACCATAGCTGTTAAATTATGATTACGATTAGTAATCAAAAAATAATCAGGATTACTCTAGATTACTGAAAAGAATCAAAAAGAATCAAAATAAATAATTGATTATATTCAGGATTCTTTTTGATTATTTTTGATTCTTTTTGATTCTTTTTGATTATTTTCAATCCAAAATACCAAACAACTTTTCTCTTTAAATTTTAAGACATTTTTTTTATTAAAATTTTTTTAATTGTTTTTTGTATAATCTGAGTCTCAGATTCTAAGATATATGCATTTATATGTAAGTATATATGTATATACATATATTATATTATTATAAATATTATATTATAAATTATGATATTTTTGCTATTATTAATAGCAATTCAGCCATTCAATATAATCAGCCCCATCGCGAAAGTTCCCAGTTCTGATCATCAGAATAAGCTTCAATGAGCGTAGCTGATATTTACACCTTTATGGAAACCAACAATGCTGAAGCGAGTAGTGTTATAAATGAATTTGGTTAATTTTTTGGTGTTACATTTAGTTATTATGTCTTGAATATCTTTATTTGTTATCAAAATTTCGTAAAAAAATTTATTAAAAATTAAAAAAAGCAAAAAGAGAAAAGTGGTTTGTGGTTTTAGATTGAAAAGAATCAAAAAGAATCAAAAACAATCGCTGAAAAGAATCAATTATTTATTTTGATTATTTTTGGTTCTTTTTGATTCTTTTTAGTTATCTAGAGTAATCATGATTATTTTTTGATTATTTGTAATCGTAATCATTACGTAATCTAGTTGGGACCAAGATAATCGTAATGTAATCAATTATTTCACTCTCAAATACAAAGTAATCAGATTACTAATGATTACGATTAGTAATCAAAACTTAACAGGTTTGTGCATAACACAATTTTAAATTTCCCGACGTTTTTAAATTTGTATAGTTATTCGTGTTTTAAAAGATATACTACATATTTTAACTAATTATTTTATACGATATGGATAGATATTTAATTTTACAGTAAATTGCAACCACTTGAAACTTACTATACTAAAATTTAATGGGCTGTAAAACTGTATATTCATAAAAATGAAAAAAAAAATTCAAATGTATTTACTGTTTTACGAAATTTTGTTTAACTTTTTAAATTGCGTACAAAATTGTGTAAGTTTAAAACTTGTGCTTTTAAGGTTTTAGTTAATGAATTTTTTGTATTTTAATTCGAAGAAAAAAATTAATTGTTATAAATGGTGCGGTTAAGTTTTGAGATATTCGACTTAACAAATTACGAAGAAAAACGCCGAAATACATATAATTTAAATATAATCGATTGCTAACCTAAAAAATATTGGAGAGCAAAGCAAGGTTCACCACTCTTTTGAGCACGCTCCAATTTAGTTCAATAAAATAGAAATCGACTGACCAATACACCTTTCATTATGCTGCTGATATTCTAATTGTTGTTGTCAATGTTATGAAATATTACTATTACTGAAATGACTTGTTGATGTTTCTAACTTACCATATATGCATTCCAAGTGTTATATTTTAATGACAACAATAATACAAACAATATGAATAATAACCTAAAAATTAGCATAGCTTTAACAACGGTGAGTGTTAGACATTTATGTATGTAAGTACATATTTACAGCAACCCATGTTCGCAGTTATTATTTTTGCGTTAGAAGCAGTTGCAGATTTCAGAACACATTTCTTAGGAAAAAACTAACAAAATTTTACTAAATTATTTACCTTTCATTTATTAATTTCTTTTTAGAAATTCCTCATTTCACAAATACTCATTTACACCCGAATTCAAAAAAAAAATTTTATTTATTTTAAAAGTTTTATAAACAGGCATAACCCTTCAATTATATTTTATTCATAAAGTATTTTAAAACTATTTTAATTTCAATCAATTTGATTGTTAGCTTTTAAATATACTCATAGGTTCTCAGCCTGACCCTGCGTTTGTTGTCAGCACAGAGGAGAATGGGTATTTTTCATTCTTATCAATATTGAATGTTACGGCCAGAAATTTGTTTCGTTAACTCCAAACAATAAATACTAAACTTATGCAAACTTAACGTTCGCATCCATTTCACAACGAATGGGTGTAATATCCCTTCCTTAGGGAGACAGACAGAAAATAGTTTACATTTCAATCCCTTTCTACGCTTGCAATATTAAGCGGTAAGCAAAGTTTATACTTATCCGCCAAACGAAAATATTCCTCAATTTTCTGTATGGTAACAAGAAACTTTTCAAGTGCGCACACTCGCATGCGTACATTTCTGAAAAATCTCTGGTCTCCTTATGAAATATGTACATACATACATATGTATCTTGAAGAACACGGGACGCCTCTTCGTGCAGTCATTTGTTTTTTATAAAAAGTGGAAGAAGAAGAGAAGGAGTTGCTGTGGTTGGCTGGCGTTTGTGGGGCAATAACAGCAACAGCTGTTTGGTAGTGTGCGTTGGAAGAGATTCGGTAGAAAAGTTCGGTATAACTGGTTGAGACGAAAGCTCGTATTTACTTGGATTTGTGCCGGCTACAGGCGAATACTCAACGAAGCTAAGCAGTGCACGAACAAACAAAGTTAATGGTCGTATTGTATACGCATTAATAGCCGGCGACTTGCCGAACGAGCATACTATGACACGACGAATAGTGCAGCCGACATCGATTACAGAGCGTCGGCGTTGCTGGTGAAGTATGCGAGTCGGCCGATGATGAGGCAAGTACAAACTAAATATCCAACGTTTTTACGGCGAAATACTTCAAAAAATAGTAGTAAGTAACGAATACTTTTTTAAAAAGGACTAGTTATATAAGTTTAGATATAGTGAGAATGGGTATGTTGGGCTAAGGTAGTGAGTGCGTCCAAGCATCTTTTCATCGGAGCATCGTCATCGTCATCCATACCTATGATTTGACTGTATGGAAGACATAATAGCGTTCGTACAGTTCATAATTCCATTTTCCTTAGTACCCATCGGCCAGAAAACAGAGCTTAGAGATTTCGCGTTGAATAGTCCTCTCGAAAGCCCTCAAATTCTAGTTCTCTTGTTTCACTCCACGTCTTTTGTATAAAAAAAAAAATAAAAATTTAAGTTTGAAATTTTTTTTTATTTATAAGTTTGCAGAAACAAAGAATCATTCAAGTTCCATTCAAAGATGTTATGGATTATCAAATTGGGCGAAAGCATGAACTTGAAATTGTTCCTCCCTCAGCTGGCTGAGCTCCCTAGCGAAATTAGTTCCTAAACATGCCTGATTGTGTTTAGCACTAAATTACATATTTTCTTTAATAAATATATAAATATGTACCAGGGATGTTAATTTTGGGCATTTTATTGATCCCGGGATTTTCGAGATCTAAAAACGAAATCCTGGGGCAATCCCGGCATTCCGAATTTCACGAAGTTTTGAATCGTAATTTTTAATTTGTCGAAAAATGTAAAACGTCTGTAATCGTTGTATTATAGAAGTATTCAAAATAACATTAATATATGTAACAATGACTGTTTGAGAACAATATTAAATATTAATACATTACCATTTATTAAAAAAACAATTAAAAATTAAATTACGCATTCCATTTTGAAGGAGGCAGAATTATTCCATATTTTAATTCAAATTCGATCTAAGAGAAATTAAAGCATTAACTTTATTACCCTCCAACCTGGACGTAAATTTGCTGCATATGAAACCTGCAGTGGAAAATCACTGTTGCGCCTCAACACTTGTTTGTTAGACTGTCGACAAAAAGTTAAATGTTCTCTGTAGGAAATAGCCTTTATCGCTCTCATTACAAAAATTATCAATTTCTTTTACCAAACCTGCTGATAAATTATATGCCTTTCGATTATTGGACACTTGCAAGCACCTCGTCGCTTTCATAGTAAGGCTCATTTTCTACTCGAGGGGTTATTATCCAGCACATTTACAATGGCAAGGGCAAAACAAAGCCTTTAGGGAGTTCACAAGCCGTGTAATTTGTCGTATTATGTTATCGTAATACAACAGTTGTAAACTTGTTGTTTTTGTTTCTCATGTAAAATTTTCTTATATCGATACAACTCTGAAAGGTATGTTTAGCGCGTTATTTGTGTGTGTTATTCGATCGGCTTTTTCTGTTTTAAATAATTTGAGGTTTATTTTTTATTTTTTAATGTTAATTAAAGTTAAGTGGAGATGTGTTTTTAAGAAACCGACCTCTTATATTTATTATAAGCGGTCTATGGCTGATTAATTGCCTGAATACCACGTACAATAATAAACGAAATTGCACAGAATATACTTATTTCGGGATATTCGGGTGTTAAAAAATGCCGGGATCCCGGGATTGACATGCCTAATATGTACACATGTAAATACGATTATGTTTACTCGTGCATGCCAACATATAACATATTGACGTTCATGCATAAGTACATATGTACATACTGCAGTAAAAAGTGAAGTGCGAGGTGAGGCAGAGCCAAGCCAGGCAATGCAATGAACCAGCAACCAAGCGACCAAGCAAACTAGCATACGAAGCATGCAAGATATGAGACCGTGGGAAAGAACATCCAAAGTCGTTCGTTTAACGCTCGTATGCAGCTTCGGGCGTATCACAATCGTGTAGTGGCGCGTCTTGTGCTGCTGTTGCTGCCACTGACTATTTTTTCTTTTATTTTTTTTATATTCTTTTTCGCTTGTATTTTCTGGTCTCTTTTAGTATACATCGCTTTCTTGGGATTGTTTATGTTTTTACTGTGCATTTTCAGATCGTTTTCGTTTTCATATGGCGATCGGTGAAAAATTACGCTTGCTTTTATTGTAAGACTGGCTTTATTGGTGAATGTGTTTTTCCCTGTTTATCATTGCTGTGTGCGCTTCGTTTTATTTCGGTTCACGCTAGGCATTTTGTCGTATCGTTTTTGTCTCATTTGCTTTTTATTTTATTTTAATAATTTTTGTTTCATGCCTTTTATGCTGTGTTAGCGTTTTTAGAGAGTAATTTAGTTGGATGGCAATGCAAGCATGCTCGGGAGAGCTTTGCGAGTTTCGAGCATATTTTTCACTCTCAGCTAGCGAGTCTCGAATGATCGCTTGATCTTGTATTGCTCTTTGAGCATACATTTATTTTTGTAGCTCTCACACTTGTCTTTGATCCGCTCGACGATACAAAAGCCGGTCTTTACAACAATTGCATACCTGTCTTCATACAATAGGCTTCGTCTCTGGCTCTGACTCTGGAATTATGCTGTCGATGCTTTTTTTTTACATAGTTTTGGTGCTCTACTGCTGTCCAAGAAACTGCTCAGTCTCTTATTTGCTTTTGTCTTATTTCATTTTAACCTTAGTTGAGATTTGGTTTTGTCTTTATTGTTTTTGGGCACGTCTTTTGATCTTGTTGCTTCGTGTCTTTTACTTAGATATATGTACATACATATATATTTTATTATAAGCTTCCATTTGCTTTATTTGTTTTCATTCGCTTGCTTTCGTATTCTTTCAAGCAAAACTGGATGTACAAATGTACTCTTGTTTGTGTATGTACATACATATGTATGTATGTTAGCCACCACTGTTATGCGCGACAGACATGTGTAACACAGCTGCACTTTACGAGATTTATGCGTGAGCTGCACGAACTGCAAGCAAAGTTTTACCAGATTAGAATGACAAGAGCGGTGCAGGCGAGATGCGAGTGGAAGAATGAATTTGTTTTCATACATACATACATATATGTATGTACATACATATGTAAATATTGTTTTCGCTTTGCGTTTTCTCCTGTCCTTCGGTGATTTTCCAATAGCCAGCGCTAGAATTAATTTAATCCATTACAAGCATTTAAGCCACTAATATGAATAATATGCGCATGTGTGGCTACTTGTATGCAAACATTCAGATGTCTATGCTACCTTAGCGACGAATTAGTAAAAAGCTGAAAAAATGTTCATTCACATGACAATATCGCCTCAATAGTTAATGCGCCAATCTGTTGATAAATCTTTGCGTTGGAGAAAAACAATTTGCGATCACCGGAAAATTTAAGCTCTTGACACTCATTCTGGGTGCTTGTGTGCCTAAGGAATTGTTGCCTTTTGACCACAATTTTCTTCCAAGTAACATCTTTTGTATGCATTTTTGGCCCATATCCAATGCAATCACGTTGTTGCATTTGTCGTTTAGCGCACTGGCAAGTTGTCAGCGTGGTGACGACGGCGCATCGCGCGGGAGGGATTGCTTTGCTGGTTTGTTATGTTGTTTGCTCTATTGCAACTAAAGGAAAAACCAAAAAATGAGTGGACTTTGGCATTAATTTGCATAAGCATGAGTAATGCCTCAAATTTGGCTAACAAGCTATGCGCGCTGGCGCGGGGCGTCGTGCAATGTAGCGCAGTGAATGCTTTTGGGCAGCAAAAACAGGATTTTTGCGTGCATTATTTGTTTGTTTCTTCTTTTTTTTGTGCTCAGTTTTTTTGGAGTGCACCAAATCCTTCATTATTACAGTTGCTTTGTTCAAGCTATGTGTGTATGGATGTACATACATATGTATGTATAGTATATATTTTTATTAAATTTGTTGTTTACTTTTTTTCTTCAATGCCCGCTGGCTAATAAATGTTTAATGACGCTTTGTGTGCAAAAACTTCAATAGTGATTGACTTCGACTAACTGAAATGATTTACCTTTTTATCTGTTAAACAAATTTTTACCTTTATAAGCACTGCTGGAGTACTTTTTATATCATATCTGTGTGCGTTTAGTCCAAATCGATTGGGGTCCATAAATTTTGAGGAAAAAAACGTAGTGAGCTGCCGTTGTGAAGGCGTGAGAACTGCTGGGCGGGTATTTTGTTTTTATCGATTTGATAATTTGCATGCATTGTTGCGTTGAATGCTTCTAGAGTTAACAGTTAATTTGTGTACAAACGGCAAGAGATGATATTTCAGTTGCAACTTGAAATTATTTTAAGTACAAAGTATGAACTCTTTTGTTTCACAAATGAAGCAGAATTGCTAAGTAATTAAGTTTCCATAAAAATGTTGATTTAATTTGTTGCTTAATAGTAAAAAGCTGAAATTAATATCTTTCAAAGCCAATGGTTAACAGAGGGAAACCCAATTTTAAGCAATTTTGAGAAAATATTTGTATACCTTTCATGGAAATGGTATATTAACTTTGGTCCAATGTTTGTAAGTACCAGAACGAGAAGAGTTAGACCCATCAAAAAGTATGCCGATACGATCAAAGTGACGAGCTGAATCGATTTAGTCATGTCCGTCTGTCTGTCTGTCTGGCCGTCTGTCCGTCTGTTTGAACGCAAACTAGTCCCTCAGTTTTTAAGCTATTTTAATGAAACTTGGCAGTCGGATGTCTTTTTACATTTTATTAGACATTTGTCGGAACCGGCCAGATCGGACGACTATAACGTATATAGGAGACGATTGTTCAGATTTGCTTCATAACTTCCTCATTTTAAAAGCTAGAAGTCTGAAATCTTGCAAAAAGGTCCGCTGTACTAAGTTATATAAGACTAGTGAAAATCTAAGAGATCAAAGATACATAACATATAGCTCCCATATAACTGATTGTTCAGATATTTCATTTAGCACAAAACCCTCTCCATTTCATTAGCAAACATCTTGAAATTTTGCACAAAGAATAGCTATAGTGAGAACTATTTTAGCACTGAAAATCATTAAAATCGGATAAATAGAACATACAGCTGCCATACAACCGATTGTTCAGATATTGCATTTTTGGCCAAAACTTTGCCATTTAATCAGCTGAAGACTTGAAATTTCGCAAAAATATAAGTCCGATAAGTAAGATAATATCCGATTTTAATAAAATAACAGGGTTTTCACAATTTTTGCCATTCATGAAAGGTATGAAGCCTTTTTTCTTGTTTTTTTACATTTTTGTTATTGTTTGGCCATATATGTATGTAACTATTTTATTTAATTATTTTTAAGCTTTCAGCTTTTTTCTTTTAATTTGTCTCAAGTTATATAACTTGTTTAAACAAATATATTTTTATATTCAAAAATGTCAGCGTTTTCTTTAAAAATCGTATATAAAATATTAGTCAAACAATATCTCATACTTTAATAATAAATATAACATGAAAAACATTAGATAATGAATCCAAAGGCCTACATTTCATTTTCTACAGAGTGAAAGTGAAATAAAAGCCATTTCAAAGTCAGAAACAAGGATCGCAACCAGGGCCGTACTAATCATCTGATTATCTCAAACCAATGATAAATTCATATGAATGCATCAAATCTTCACATTTTCGATTTTTTTTTCTCTTTTTTCTAGTTGCATATTATTTTACTACCGTATTCTAGAAACCTAACTTTTTACAATCCGTCCTTTGACTTCAGCATTAAATGAGAAAAATGTTATATATTTCTTTCTTAACAGGATTTCAAGGCAAACATTGTGAAGATAACATCGATGACTGTCCTGGAAATTTGTGTCAGAATGGTGGCACTTGCGTAGATGGCATCAGTACGTACCGCTGTATATGTCCGTCTAGTTTTACCGGAGATCTCTGCGAAGAAGATGTGGATGAATGCGCAATGCGGTGAGTAGAAACCAGTCGAATGACTACAAAATATGCTTAGAAAAAACACTTTTAAAACTAAAAAAAAAAATCAAAATTTTCTTTTTTCATTTCCCCACCAAAAAAAAAACCGATTTCACAGACCTTCGGTTTGTCAGAATGGCGCCACTTGCACCAATACAAACGGCAATTATTCCTGCATTTGCGTCAACGGTTGGGAGGGTAGAGATTGTAGCGACAATGTAGACGATTGTGTTGCTGCTGCCTGTTTTTATGGCGCCACCTGCATAGATGGTGTCGGCTCGTTCTATTGTCGATGCACACCCGGCAAAACTGGCCTGCTTTGCCATTTAGATGATGCCTGCACATCGAATCCGTGTCACTCGGACGCTATTTGTGACACCAGTCCCATAAATGGTTCGTACACCTGTTCCTGTGCCACCGGCTATAAAGGTGTGGATTGTTCGGAGGACATCGATGAGTGCGATCAGGGTTCTCCTTGTGAGCACAATGGGATTTGTGTGAATACGCCCGGTTCGTTCATGTGTAATTGTTCGCAAGGATTTACGGGTCCACGCTGTGAAACGAATATTAACGAGTGCGAATCACATCCGTGTCAGAATGAGGGCAGTTGCTTGGACGATCCTGGCACCTTTCGTTGCGTTTGCATGCCTGGCTTTACGGGTACACAGTGTGAAATTGATATTGATGAATGTCAATCGAATCCCTGCTTGAATGGGGGCTCCTGCCACGATATGATCAATGGATTTAAATGTTCCTGCGCACTTGGGTTTGCAGGTACACGATGTCAAATTAATATAGACGATTGTCAATCGCAGCCATGTCGAAATAATGGCATTTGCCATGACTCCATTGCCGGTTATACGTGTGAGTGTCCGCCTGGCTATACGGGCACCTCGTGTGAGATCAACATCAACGATTGTGACTCGAATCCCTGCCACCGCGGCAAATGCATCGATGGCGACAATTCGTTCAAGTGCGTTTGTGATCCTGGCTTCACCGGCTACCTTTGTCAGACGCAAATTAACGAATGCGAGTCCAATCCATGCCAGTTCGGTGGTCACTGTATCGATCGCGTCGGTTCCTACCTTTGCAAATGTTTACCGGGCACTTCGGGCAAAAATTGTGAAATAAATGTTAATGAATGCCACAGCAATCCGTGTAATAATGGCGCCACCTGCATTGACGGCATCAACAAGTACACTTGCGAATGCGTACCCGGCTTCACGGGACTACATTGCGAGATTAATATCAATGAATGTGCCTCGAATCCATGCGCCAATAACGGGGTCTGCATGGACATGGTGAACGGTTATAAGTGTGAATGTCCACGTGGTTTCTACGATGCGCGCTGCCTTAGTGATGTGGACGAGTGTGCCTCGAATCCGTGTACCAATGATGGCCGCTGTGAGGATGGCATTAATGAGTTCATTTGCCACTGTCCACCAGGCTATGGAGGGAAACGTTGCGAGATAGATATCGATGAGTGTAGCTCGAATCCTTGCCAACACGGTGGAATATGTCACGACCAACTGAACTCCTTTCAGTGCCAGTGTACGCCCGGGTATACGGGCTACCGTTGCGAAACTAACATTGATGACTGCATCACGAATCCTTGTGTGAATGGAGGTTCCTGTATTGATTTGGTCAATGGTTATAAGTGTGTCTGCAAGGTACCGTTTACGGGTAGAGATTGCGAGTCGAAAATGGATCCCTGTTCAACCCATCGCTGCCGCAACGAAGCCAAGTGTACACCGTCGCCTAACTTCCTGGACTTCTCCTGCACTTGCAAACTTGGCTATACTGGTCGTTATTGTGACGAAGATATCGATGAATGTGCACTGTCATCGCCCTGCCGAAATGGTGCTACATGCCTTAATGTGCCAGGCACTTATAAGTGTCTCTGCGCGAAAGGTTACGAGGGGCGTGATTGTGCCATCAACACTGATGATTGTGCTTCATTCCCATGTCAGAATGGCGGCACATGTTTGGATGGCATCGGCGACTATACTTGTCTTTGTGTTGACGGATTCGATGGCAAACACTGCGAAACGGACATCAATGAATGCCTTAGCCTGCCTTGCCAAAATGGTGCGACCTGTCGTCAGTACGTTAACTCGTATACATGCACGTGCCCACTTGGATTCTCAGGCATCAACTGTCAGACCAACGACGAAGACTGCACCGAAAGTTCCTGCATGAATGGTGGCACTTGCATCGACGGCATCAACAGCTACAACTGTTCTTGTCTGCCCACCTTTACCGGCTCTAATTGTCAGTACAAAATTAACAAATGTGACTCGCAACCCTGTCAGAATGGCGCCACGTGTCACGAAAGTGGAGATGAGTACACATGCCACTGTCCACATGGCTACATGGGCAAACAGTGCACCGAGTATGTAGACTGGTGTTCGCAGTCGCCCTGTGAGAATGGCGCCACCTGCTCGCAAATTAAAAACCTCTACAATTGTAAGTGCGCTGCTGGTTGGACGGGGAAGCTCTGTGATGTGGAGATGGTTTCTTGCGAGGTAGCAGCGATGCGCAAGCAAGTCGGACTTAAACAGCTATGCAACAATGGCACCTGCAAGGAGATGGGAAACATGCATTTGTGTCTTTGCAAGCAAGGCTATACGGGCAGTTATTGTCAGACAGACATCAATGAGTGTGAGTCACAGCCTTGTCAAAATGGTGGTACATGTTTAGATCGCGTGGGCGAGTATAAGTGTATGTGCCCGAAGGGTTTTCAAGGACAAAATTGCGAATTGAACATCGACGACTGCTCACCGAATCCATGTCAGAACGGCGGCACATGCCACGATTTAATACAATCCTTCAGCTGCTCTTGCCCGCCTGGCACTTTAGGTATCATTTGCGAAATCAATCAGGAGGATTGCTTACCAAGCGCATGCCACAACAATGGCAGCTGCATCGATCGTGTGGGTGGTTTTGAGTGCGCATGTCCGGCTGGTTTTGTAGGCTCTCGCTGTGAAGGAGACATTAATGAGTGTCTTTCGAATCCCTGTTCGAATGCGGGTACTTTGGACTGCGTACAGTTAGTGAATAATTATCATTGCAACTGCAAGCCGGGCTATATGGGGCGCCATTGCGAGGTCAAAGTCGACTTTTGCGCTAATTCGCCATGTCAAAATGGAGGCATTTGCTCTACAAAACAATCTGGACATCACTGTGTATGCCCGGTTGGTTTTTATGGCAAAAATTGTGAATTTTCTGGCAACGATTGCGATTCGAATCCCTGTCAAGCTGGGAACTGCGTGGTGGATATGATGCGTGGTTACCGCTGCGAATGTCCACCTGGTACCGAAGGCAAGATTTGTGAAATCGATACACTGGACGAGTGCGCTTTGAATCCATGCGGGCAAGGAGCTGCATGCGAAAATTTACTCGGCGATTTTGTTTGTTTCTGCCCCAGAAAATGGTCAGGTAAACGATGTGAAATTTATGATGAAAATTACCCTGGCTGGGCTTCGGATAGCAGTCGTAGCCCACTCAATAAATACTCGAAAGATCTTGATTACCAACGCGAAATGTGCATCAAACGCGGCTGCGAGCAATTGAAGGGCAATCATATCTGCAACAAGGAATGCAATACATACGCTTGCAACTTTGACGGCAACGACTGTTCGCTCGGCATCAATCCCTGGGTGAATTGCACCGCGAATATCGAGTGTTGGCGCGTCTTCATGGATGGCCAATGCAATGAGGAGTGCAATAACGCAGCATGTCTATACGATGGTCGCGATTGTGCCAAGAAACTGCAACGCTGTAATCCAACATATGAGGCCTACTGTCAGAAGCACTATGCCGATGGCCATTGCGATTATGGATGCAACAATGCCGAGTGCAATTGGGATGGCTTGGACTGTGAAAACACCCTAGAGCAACCGAATTTAGCTGATGGTGCTATCTCTGTGGTGATGTTGATGGATATTAATGCTTTCCGGAAAAATCAGGTGGACTTCTTACGCGAGATGGGCCATCTACTGCGCACAACCGTGCGCATCAAGAAAGATTCGATGGGTACTGACATGATTTTCACCTGGAAGGGCACGACGCAGTTGACTGAGTTGCAAAACTCCGATTTTGCTCGCAAGCATAGAATACTATCCAGCGAGCGCAATGACCAAACGGGCATACAAATCTATCTGGAAATCGATAATCGCAAGTGCATTGACTGTTTCACTCGCGCAGCCGAAGCAGCGGAATTCTTGGCGGCTTCCGCTTCTAAATCCCCGCTCTCGCCAAAGTTTAATATCTATAGCGTGCGCGGCGTTCAAAATCCTGGCGAAGATGTGGAGGAACGACCCAGCAACATAAAATATGTGCTCATCGGTATTAGCATCGTAGTGTTCGCGTTTCTCGGAGTACTGGTAACTACACAACGCAAGCGTGCGCATGGCATCACTTGGTTCCCCGAAAATTTCCGCACTACAACAGCAACCGCGGTCAATCATCAGCGTCGTCGCCGTGACACTGGGCAGGAGATGCGAAATTTGAATAAAAATCCCTCAATTGCTTGTATGAGCAATGACGTCAACATGAATTCTGGTCATATGGGACATGCTTCGCAATGGTCCGATGATGAATCGGAACTGCCGCCGCAGAAACGCATACGCAACGACCACGGCGGATATTCCAGCGATCATACAATGGTTACCGATTATGAAGAAGCGGATCCACGAGTCTGGTCACAGGCGCATCTCGAAGTGGCGGACGTACGTTCGTCAATTATGACGCCGCCTGCGCATCAAGATGGCAAACATGAAGTGGATGTGCGTGGTCCCTGCGGTATGACACCACTGATGGTAGCGGCTGTACGGGGAGGCGGTATCGATACTGGCGAGGATATTGAGAATTCAGAGGATCAAACAGCACAGGTGATTTCTGATTTGTTGGCACAAGGCGCCGAACTTAATGCTACGATGGACAAAACTGGTGAAACTTCATTGCATTTAGCTGCGCGCTATGCACGCGCCGATGCGGCCAAACGTTTGCTGGATGCCGGCGCTGACGCCAATTGTCAAGATAACACCGGTCGCACACCACTGCATGCTGCTGTAGCTGCCGATGCAATGGGCGTTTTTCAGATACTTCTGCGCAATCGCGCTACCAATTTGAATGCACGCATGCATGATGGCACTACACCGCTCATACTAGCGGCTCGATTGGCCATTGAGGGCATGGTTGAAGACCTCATAACTGCCGATGCTGATATAAATGCTGCCGACAACTCTGGCAAGACTGCGCTACATTGGGCGGCTGCTGTAAATAATACTGAAGCGGTCAATATACTACTCATGCATCACGCCAATCGTGACGCACAGGACGACAAGGATGAAACTCCACTATTTCTTGCGGCGCGCGAAGGCTCATACGAGGCCTGCAAAGCGCTGCTGGATAATTTCGCAAATCGTGAAATTACCGATCATATGGACCGTTTGCCACGCGACGTTGCCTCCGAACGGTTGCACCATGACATCGTACGCCTGCTTGATGAACATGTGCCACGCTCGCCACAAATGATGTCCATGACGCCACAGACAATGATCGGCTCGCCACCGCCAGGCAGCCAAGCGCAAATCATATCGCAGCCCACTGTCATTTCATCATCCAAGCAGTCATCGCAAGCGGCGAAATCGAAAGCGGCGAAGAAAGCAAAGCAATTGGAAGGCAGTCCGGAAAATTTGCTGGACGGCGGGAGTCTACGAAGAAAACCGGGCTCAAAAAAGGGGTCAGGGGGCTCGGTGTCAAAAAAGGGCGGACAAAACGGCCTTACGGCAGCACAACTGCTGAATGGCTTGGGTGGTGGACTGACAGTGCACGGCCAGGGACTGGAGGGAGTGGATCAACAGCAACTGCTGGATGCCGGGCTCAGTGCGGTGGACTCGCCACCACTGACGGGCCTAACAAGTCAGCCGAGCCCATACGACACGTCGTCACTTTATTCCAACGCGATGGCGGCACCAACACACCATCACAACGAACTGCTGGGCAACAGCAACGGCGCGAAACAACCACCCAGTTATGAAGACTGCATAAAGGTAAGAGATTGAAATAATTCTGCAAAAACATTTTAACCTCAATTCGCATTTTTATGCTTAAACAGAATGCGCAGACAATGCAGAGTTTAGTGCAACAACAGCAGCAGAATAATATGGACTTAATCAAAATGGAGAATTATGTGTATTCACGCGGTTCGCCCTTTCATCAGGAACTGATCGGTCAGAAGGGTAACAATCTGCAGAGCTTGAATTCACTTTGTGGCGCTGGAGGTGGAGGTGGCAATATCGGTCACAATGGTTCCAGCAATTTGGGTGGTCATGAGCAAGGGCTGAGTCCGCCATACTCAAATCAATCACCACCGCATTCCGTGCAGAGCAGCATGGCGCTCTCTCCACACGCCTACTTGGGTAAGTAAAACCTAACAATTATGAAACAACTATACAAATAATAATGGTCACTAAATTTGTTTTGCTTTTTCTTTTACCACAGGCTCTCCATCGCCTGTCAAATCACATCCCAGCTTACCCACCTCACCCACACACATGCAGGCTTTGCGCCATGCGACCCACCAGAAACAATTTGGCAACAATGTGAATTCGCTGTTGGGCGGTGCTGCCAACAGCAATAACAGCAACTCTACAAACGGACCGCAGAGTAATGCGTCAATGAATTCACCGCAAAGTATGAGTTTTCAATCGCCCAGCAGTCAGAGTTTGTCGCAACAGAGTTCGCCGGTGAGTGTGGGCATTGTGTCGCCCGGTAGTGATGGCATGATGATGGCGGCGCCTCAACAAACGCAGCAACAACAACAACTGCAGCAGCAACAGCAACAACAGCAGCAGCAGCAGCAACAGCAACAGAACTCGAAAAGCAGTGCAATAATGCAAACAATGCAACAACACCAGCAACAACTTGCGAGCCTTGACTTCGCTTCAGCCGGCTTGGATTTGAATGGCTTTTGTGGATCGCCAGGTAAATTGAATTCAACGAAACAGGTTGATTTACCCTATAATATTTGTTTATCTTCGTAATTAATAATCTTCTATATCACTTTCTCACTCATCCCTTACAGATTCATTTCATTCCGGCCAAATGAATCCACCCTCGATACAGAGTACAATGTCCGGTTCGTCGCCCGCCACCAACATGCTCTCGCCATCCTCCCAACACAATCAGGCCTTCTATCAGTATCTGACACCAACCAGTCAGCACTCTGGCGGCCTTACGCCCCAACATCTGGTGCAAACACTCGATAGCTATCCTACGCCATCGCCCGAATCGCCCGGTCATTGGTCGAGCTCATCGCCGCGTTCCGCATCGGATTGGTCTGAAGGTGTGCAATCGCCGGCGGCCAACAATCTATACATGTCCGGCGGACATCAGGCAAACAAGGGTTCGGAGGCGATTTACATTTGACAATAAGCGCTGGTGGCAGTAGCACAAAAAAAAAAAAATGCTACTACAACACTGCTGTGCTGGAGAGTTGCGAGGCGTCAAAGGGTGGTTATGTAAACATTAATTTAATCCTACAACACTATTCAAATAAAACAAAAACATGTAGTAGTATGTAGTTTGTACAAAAACGAAAAACAAAAAACTAAAAAAAAAAAATTTAATCGGTACATACATACATAGTACATATGTAGATCGGAGGTATGAGAGCGCGTGTAAAAAATTTTTTAAAAATTATGGTTCATAAATTTTAAACGAGTAGAAAATGAATGAACTGAAAGTAAATGCGGTGTCGAACTAATGCTTGCTGAGCGCTTAAGCAACATATTTGTATGTACCATTATGGGTTAGCACATACATACTTATTGGTATAATTGTTATGAATGGCACGCGTATGCTTGACATCCGGCTGCATGGAGACTTACACGCTTCCTTTTCAAAAAGGGAAGTCAGCCATATTTTTTAAGTATGTATTTTTACGAAATATACTACATACATACATATACATATACATACATTCAGAAATATTATAAACACGTGAATGCAACAGTTGAGGTGCCTATTGTAAATTGTTTTTAATCGTTTCCTTTTTTTTTCAATACTACAACAAATGTTTTGCGAGTAAATAAGGCGTCCTATCCGCCTAAAGAACGAACTGTAGAAGTATACATACACTGCATAAATTCAAGTAAATTTTTAGTAATTTTATAAATAATACATACATATACATACATACATAGCACATAGCTTAAAGGTAAATATACATACATACATATATAGTACATACATACACATAAATACCGATAATGAACATTAAAAATCAGCTGCAAAAAGAAACTCACAATCGAATCTCCTACCAGAGTAGTACATACTTACATACATTAATATAATAGGAACATATGTACGTATGTCGAATTTTACATGTGTAATACATACATATATTTGTAGTGCTTAAAATTCATATAAACTTTGTGTGAAAAATTATCACAACGAAAATGACTTTGTTCAGATTTTTTTTTTTTTTTTTTTGTTAAATCGTGACGAGCTGTAGAGCATAGATTTTGTTTGACAACCAACAATCGATGTGAAATTTTGCAATTCGGAATTCTATTAACTTGACTAAATGTATTTTGCAGTGTTGCTGCAGTACTGCAGAACTCCAGTACTACTCCGTACGCATATTAAAATAGTGTTGCACGGATGCGCGGTGCCAAATGTTCTAAACAAGTTTTGGCATTCAATACTCTCTTATCGACACTTATTTGGCGCTTTCATTTCAAGTTGCGATTAAATTGATTTTATTGGCATTTTATATCGGCTACAAACACAAGCTCAATAATTTTTGTATATTAATTTAAGCCTCTGCTGCATTTGTAAAATTTCGCTGCCTGCCTTTCCAAGTTAGTTTGTTTTTCAATCGACAAACACCTTATCTGGAAATTTTGTAGATTTTTGTTTGGAAGAGATGCTTCTCGTAATTTTATCTTTTTGCAATTCTATATTCTAAGTACACAAAAGCTCCAACAAGTTCAGAATAAATCAACATTTCCATAATCAGTTATAAAAGCTTAAAAGCCATACAAATCAATGCTATTAAATTTTCATACGTTTTTTGCTCAACAAAATTTATGCGCCACAGCCTATTGAACGTCATTTATTAATTGCATTATTTATTGTTGGCGATATTAGGAGTTGCATTAAAATGTTAGGTTTTTGTTTAAAAATGCATGTCGCAATGCATGGAATATTAAATTTAAAAACAATCTAAAGTAAAAAGTATTACAAAAAGAAATAATTAGCCACAAAATGCATACGACAAACTGAAGACATACTAGACTTATTTAATGTAAATTTTTTAGTATGAAAAATATATACATTTATTTGCGCGCTTCACATTTATAGTTAAAATTGTGTTAAAATATATATAATTTTATATTATGATTAGGGCAAGTAGTGCTAACCATAAGTGCGCTGAAAACTCTTCCAGTAATATTAGGTATTGCAAATTTGTTGTTGAAAACAAATTTAGTATTGTTATTTTTATAATTAGCACAATAGAAAACAAACACACATATGTTTATGTAATTTAAAAACTAATTTAATAAAATACAGTAAAATATAAAGCGAAACATAAATAAATTGAATTCTACTACTCGAAAGTGCTTATAATGTATGCAAAATGCTAGCAAGTAATTGTAAAAAGTATCTCATGTCTATGACTTAAGTATAACTGTTAGTTTTAGGCGGTAAGTTGTTTAAAAAAAATATTTAGTTGAAAAGAGCATAATATCAATAATTATGTAGCTCTGTGTTAGGCAACATAATTTTTGAAAAAAATTTAAATGTATATTAAACAAAAATAAACTTTTTAGCAAATATTTAACACATGCTGTATGTGAAAGAAATAACTTAGCTCTTAGTTGAAATTTTTTTATTTAAACTGTAAGAAAAAAAAATTTGTATTTTTATTTTTATCTGATATTTATAAAATAGTTGTAAATTTTTGTAAGTCGCATTAAATTCAGTATAATTTAATTAGTTTTAACTAATATTTAAAATTGTGTTACTAAATTGTTTGATACACAAAAGCATTGCGATAACCATGTTCACCTTTCTTCGTGTATTGAATGTGAGCACACATGCATGCCTTGCAAAAAAAAAATGTATTTGCAAAAGACAAGAAGCATAAAAGACAAAAATGTATGCATATCAGTTCAATCAACGTGCACGTTTAGCAATTAAATGGTAGTTTGATATTTTATATATGCATACATACATATAAACGATAGGAATAACTGTTTTATATCAAAACAACTGTGTTGCATTTTTACGCGCCACGACTGTAGTAACTGCTATGACATGAGAAAAATATGTTTTTTTTGTCTTTTTATTTCTGTTACTTGAATACTTTATGTTGGCGCAAAACTATGCGAAAAAAAAGCTTTAATTTAGTTATTTTCAGTTTTTACAACTTTTCCTTTTATATTTTTTGTTTTGCTGTGTGACCGAAAATTTAAACAAAACCTTTTGATATCGAACATTTTATGTTGTTTTAAGGTTAAATTATGATTATTTTTTTTTATCAGTGTCACTGTTCTTTTGTTTTACATAAGTTGTATTAACTTTGTTTCGTTACGTGACACACTTTTATGTATTTCGTCTCATATTTTAAAGGCAAATAAATTTAATATAAAATCATGTAAAATAGTACTTTGCAACGTATTTTTTAAGTTCTTTGTAGCAATGGTTATAACGAATCGAGTAGTTAAGCGAAAATCTTTAAAAAGATATCAATAAAACATTACATATTTTTTATAAAATAGAAACAAAATTGTTTTATTAAAAAAAAAAAAAAAGAATTACTCTAGAGAAATTAAAGGCAAAGTGATACAACGGGTAGGAAAGCGTTAATTATTTATTAAATTTTTTCGTGTGAGCCATATGACCCAACCTTATTTACTAGGGTGATTGACTCGGTTTTTTCGGACCAGTTTTCTCTGATTTTTCATAAATTATTGTACGGGTTTTTTTAAATCTTGTTTTTTCGAATATGAACTGTGCTACTGATACTCAGCTGATACTCTGCCGTAACAGTGTAAATTATTAATCCATAGAACGTGATGTGACTCTAACTTTTGTCCAGTCGGATGGAAATGTTATGAAATGAAATGGAGGGAGGTGGTAATAAGCCGCTTTATCATTGAAGTATCCAGTTTTTCGCCGAAAAAATTAATCAAAAGAAAAATACAAACCACATAAAATTAAAAAAATACCTATGGAATATGTTCCTGCGTAAAATATCAAACAAATAGGAATTTCGCACACTTTTCTTCATTCGATGGGAATGCGCACAACTAGCAGTAAAATATGCTCAGATACTCATTATGCGCAATTTGTCTGCTCGAACGCTCGGCGTGTTGCAAGTGTTGCTAGAAATTCGCGCAGAACAAGATACTTTGCAAATGGAATGTGTTATTCCTCGCATTTACGTTTTTGGGTTTGTCTTAATTTTTTTTGACTGCTTATCACCTGGTCACAATTGAGAGACTTTAGTTTGAGACTCACGACTTATGCCTGAATTCAGTAACTTGGTATAATCTCAAAATGAGCTAGAGATTATTTCTTTTCCTCGCTTTCACGTTTTTTTTCTTTTTATTTTTTCTGACCTGCCATCACCAGGTCACTATTTAGAGACTTTATTTTGAAACTAATGAATGCCAACTGGTCTAAAATTGTGATTTATGTCTCTATTAGAGACTGACCCCCGAATTCAGTAAGCGGTCTCAGTCTCTAATAGAGACAAAAGTCTCAATTTTACACCAGTTTCCATTCGTTAGTTTCAAAATAAAGTCTCTAAATTGTGACCAGGTGATAAGCTGGTCAAACAAAAATATAAGAAAACCATAAAAGAAAAACGTGAAAGCGTGGAAAGGCAATAAGCTATAACTCATAATTTCAAATTTTGAGACTTGAGATTATACTAAATTACAGAATACGGGCATGAGACTGCATACTACATTCGGACAATATACCTACTACATTTTATTTTCAAAATATTTCTTTCATGGAAATAATTTCATTTATGTAGTTACAAGTACATTGATGTAGTATTTTTCTTACATGGTAAAAAATCCGATTTACCAGGTGTTTTCTTGATTCAAAAATTAGCCACCAGTTTTTTTTAAATTGCCATTTTTCAAATAATTCGAAACCCGGTTTTACAAAAAAGTCGAATAATCGAACGACCTATTACTTACATATCTAATCAATGGAATTAAACAGAGGCCCGAATTCAGTAACTTGGTATAATCTCAAGTCTCAAAATGAGCTAGAGATTATTGCTTTTCCTCTCGTTCACGTTTTTTACTTTTATTTTTATTTAAATTTTTTGTGACCTGC
The DNA here is from genome assembly GCA_963971545.1 of Philophylla caesio. NCBI lineage: Eukaryota > Metazoa > Arthropoda > Insecta > Diptera > Tephritidae > Philophylla > Philophylla caesio. The sequence goes on from OZ020607.1 coordinate 34,696,924, forward strand.
TCATCACCAGGTCACAATTTAAAGACTTTATTTTGAGACTAGAGGCCTTATTTTGAAACTGATGAATGCCAACTGGTCTAAATTTGTGACTTTTGTCTCCATTAGAGACTGAGACTGCTTACTGAATTCGGAGGTCAGTCTCTAAAAGGGACAAAAATCGAAATTTTAGACCAGTTGGAAATCATTAGTATCAAAATAAAGTTTCTAGTATCAAAATAAAGTTCCTAGTATCAAAATAAGTCTCTAAAAAAATATTTAATAAACTTGAGCTTATACCAAATTACTGAATATGGGCACAAATAAGAAGAGTATCTACTGTTCAAAGGCGGAAGAATACCCTCTAGTTAGTTACGAAGACATTTGCTATTGATTATGTCAGATTCTTTTTAATATTTGTGAACGCAGTTAGAAAATATTGGCGCGTTGATTTATATTATCGATAATTAAAGATAAAGCCGACTATAAAGTTAAAAGCACTTTTTTGGCATCATCAGCTACTTCTATGTTTAGAGTAGCTTTTATCTTGACAATAACGCAAAACTATTTTTCATTTCCGTTGTATGGAAATCGAGCTACCTACACACATTTGTATGCCATGAATTGAATTACATACATATGTATCTAGTTTTCTTAAATATGATAAAAATCCGATTTACCACTTAATTATGAAAACCAAACCATTCCATGACTTTAGTTAAGGATGACCGACGCCTTTTATTTGCAGTATTGCAGCACTGATTGACGTTCGAACGTCCCCGTTTTGGACGGATTAAAAGTATTGGAAGCTTTTAATTTGTCAAGAATGAAAGCGATGTCCTCGCCTTTTACTATTTTTACTAATAAATCTTATTGAACCATAGCAGCTGAGGAGCTCCAGCTGCCTCGTGAGACCCGCGTCACTCTGGCTCAACTCAGATCTGCATATTGTAGCAGGTTAAACTCCTACCTATCGAGGATCAACCCCGACACCCCCAACACTTGCCCAGCATGTGGAGAGTCTCCGCACGACACCAATCACCTATTCACATGCCCGGCCAAACCTACTCAACTAACACCACTCTCCCTATGGTCCGACCCTGTTGAAACGGCTCGTTTCCTGGACCTTTCGTTAGTTGAGCTTGACGATAATGATTGAGGAAGCCCGCCAGCCCAGTGGGGTGTAGCTAGCCGCTACAAGAACAACAACAACAACAACATTGAACCTAAATCTCGTTGCCTGAAAAAATGGCTTTGGATTTTTCCAACACCAATTTCCTGCAACGCTTTTGTCAACTGTTTCTAAAAAGTGTCCAAAATACGTTACCAACCGTAACTTAATATTAAAAATTTCGAAAAATATAAAGGGGGAAAACAAAAGTAAAATGACCTCTTACAACATACATATACACGATTTATAAAATACAGAAAAAACAAAAATCTAACGTTATTGATACATGTATGCACTTATGTATGTACATATCGCTCGTCTCTGTTAAACCGGCATATTCTAAAATGCAAAAGCCGTGGGAATCTGTTTGAAACACATATGTATGTACATGTGCATGTGATTTTAAAATCATTTTATTTACAATTTTTTTCATTGGTTAGTTGCATATACATACAAACATACATATGCGCACTTAAAATACAAACAAAACGTATTGAAATTTTGAACTCTCATCTACACATAGTGGCATTCATAAGCAACAGACTTCCCAATTCTTATACCTACAAACTTAACTTCTACTGTTCTATGAATTGGTACGTATCTTCATACATTCATATTTTTATGTAATATAGACTAGCCACAAATCCAGCAGCCATCACTTTGATATATGCATTTGTACATATAATTTTTATGTTAATTAATTGAAGTTCTGAATGTTGCTGATGCGGCTTTAATTATCCTTTTTTGCATCCGTTGTAATCACTGTTTCAGCCCCTTTACCAACTTCACTCGCAGCTGGTGTTTTTTCATTTCCGTCATCGGTTACAGTTTTGTTTTTAGGTCCAGTGTATGGGCAACTGCCACCTTTACACTCGAATGGAAATTCAGGAGCGTTCATAATCACGTTGCCCTGGGCGTCTTTCTTCTCCCAAGGGTTCCAATAACGTTGTATTAATGGGAGTACTATGGGCTGTAAGAACTTATGCCAAATATACAGTAATACGGGAATGATGAAGCATGGAACGCAAACCATTTTTTTAGATTTCCTGCTGAATTTACGAATATTACTTTGTACGATAAACTTTAAAATTTTGTTAATCCAAAAAATATTGAAGAACACGTAAATTTTTTTCGGAGAATCAAAATAAACAAATAAATGACAGATGTTTGCTTTTTATTACTTCGTTCTTGCATGACAATTTACTCAACAGATGTCGCTGAATAGATTATGTGGTGTACATTATTGCTGGTGAACACTTAGGGCCAGTTTTTCAGTGCAAGTTGAACTCTGTTTGTCGTTTAAACTAAGTTTAAACTCAGAATGCAGTTTTTCAGTCAACTTTAAACGGAGTTTAAACTAAGTTTAAACGGCCGATTGTGCTCGGTTAAACTTAGTTTAACTTATCAGCTGTTTGCTAACTGCTTCGTTTTGGTTGCAACAAATTTATTTGGGCGCAAGGAAACTAAGTTTAAATTTAAACTGAGTTTAACTAAACTTAGTTTAAACTGAGTTTAAACCAGCACTGAAAAACTGGCCCTTAGTCTGGTATTACATTATTCAATTCGTTGAAAGCAATTCGCAATTCTTTTTTACACGCTCCAATGAATTGAATGTAATCAGAGAACGTGTATTGACAGAGAAGCCTTATCTCAGTCCATTCCGACACACATTCCTCTGATTTTGAGGGGTACTTAATTTCTTATCGAGTCTCACCACTATATTTCTTATGAATGCTCACCACGATTCGACAGCGATAGAGCGAAAAAACTAACAGTGCCAGAGCGAGAATTGAAAAAGCGAGAGTTTTAATATATTTTTGTTATGTTATCGGTCGAGCTGGAGATTTATTTAAATTTTGGTAAAATTCATTCACTTAAATTTATAAAAATATTTTATGAAGCAATATTTTTCAAATTTGGTACAATGCATAGCAAGTAGTTCTTTGTACACATGTAAATCTGGCCATCTGAGCAATTTATTTACTTTTTAACATTCAATTTGGTTGGTATAAATTCAGTAATTTTGAATCTTCACAGGTTTCTTATGTATTTACCTAGAATCATAAATATTACATACATATGTAAGTATATATTATCCAAACATACATGCATATACATACATACATATATACATATTTGAATGAACGTAAATATGTTCTTATTTTATGTACTTATGTACATACGTACATAGAATGGCGCATATCATATTCTGATTCATACAAAATCTGTATAATAGAATTTATATATGAACATATGCATATTTATTTGTTGATTTTACTAGTTACTTGTTATCACATGTAATATAATTTAGTATGCTTTCCGAAACTAAATTTAATACATATCACCCATGTTTAAAATATTTGATCAAACAAATAGAAGCCTAAAATTCATCTTACTTGCAAGCAAAAATACAAACGCATATTTTTATGCACATACATACATACAATAAATACAAACGTACATTTGTTCACGTGCCCGCAAACCACCCTTGAGCTCTAAAAGTTTGCTTCTGCTCGGATTTCCGACAATTCTGCTGCGAGACGAAGGTAATAAACCACCACCATAAATTAGAGTTGAGTGCAAATACTTTTCCTTTCGCAGTAGGTACAAGCAAAAATGGAGTAATAAAAAAATATCGTCAGAGATTTTTAACTGGGAGAAAATCAATAATATATGGCTGCTTAATACTTGTTAAGGTGGGATATAGTGTGATACATTTTTAAAATAAATTAAAAGTGAAAATTAATTATGAATTTCTGTAACTAATCTTCATAAAGTAGTAGATTTCCTTCTCCTACTACAAATTGCAGTAAAATGTTTGCAAATTCAGTGATGACCAACACTGTTGTTCAAATGCGACAAAATTTGGCTACATATTTACATATATATATGAGCTCATACAAATGTACACAGCGCGTATTGAGGTGATGAAGATGTGCTGAGTATTTATCTTGGCAAGGCCGATTTTGCGAAATAATACCGAATGCATTTATATATTTTTATTAGTATTTTACAATATAATGGTTCATAATGATTAAATATTCATAAATTAGACATGAATTTGGTAAAAGAATATCGTATTAGCTGAGGAATGTCTATTATACATATTTTCATTTATTCTTCAACAACACATTTGCCGGACTGGGCCAGAAATAGGCAACGCCCCTGTACTTGCAAAGCTGAAGACGAAAATGTTCAAATTTATAAATTTTTGCAAGATCGCGAAAAATGTGCTTCGCTGGCAGATTTTAAGTTGTGCTGCAATTTATGAATGAAATGAGTTTTACGCACGCGCAATTTATGAATGAAATGGTTTAGGATTTATGGCGCCGGCGTAACTGTTGATTTATCAGTTGCTGGGGGAAGTGAGGACAGAAGTGTGCGCACGTCGATATGTAAATATGTATAAATATAAGTATGTGCGTATGTACAAAGACGTCATTTGTCCTTGAATTTACATACATATATTTTGGCATGTGATGTAGGTCAAGGTTATATGATTTATATGAATTTGTAAGAACGCGTTCATTTGATTTTATATAAGCATTAATATATGTAAATACGTATATATATACATATGTACATATGAATGAACAAAGTTACTTCTTCTTTTGTATACATACATATGTACGCATAGATAAGTACATATATATGTACTTATAATGGATAAAATATTGATTTGTATTATGTTGAATGGGGGTTTATATCAATACACAGATATGTACATACATACATACATATATCAATGCACATGTAATTATTGGGGTACTATTTACGTGCATACAAAAAATGTGTACATGCAGACATATGGTACTTAATACCTATTAATTTTACCTAGTATAATAAATGCTCAAGTATAAACAAAGTTTGGGTGGAAAAAACGTTTTAAATTAATATCCATGCATTTATGAATGTACATACATACATACATATGTATACACATGATTTGCAGTAATTTTTGCGAATAACTTATTATATGAAAGCGTAAAAATTATGTGCCAAAAAATGCAAATCGCCGCCGGCATTTTAACATTTGCGTTTGCGCACCACCATTATAGCAAATCTTATCATATCATATGTACATACGTACACACAAATAACACATGAAGAGTCCTCCATTAATTAATACAACAAAGGTTATTATTATTTAATAAATACAATTTCGCTTTTTAATTTATTTATCCAATATCCAACGAAATTCATAAATTTCCTCATCCGTAATGCCGTCGGCAAAACAACAGGTGGATTATGCTTACATTGGGGCATTACTTAAACCGATATTCATAAAACAAAAAAGGGCCGCTTCAGTCATTATTTTCACAAATGCAAGTACCAATATACATTTTATCAAACATATTATAATTATTCTGCTTTTCATTAAATTGTCAAAATCCACCCAAAATAAGTCAATTTTTCTTACATATATGAGAATATACAAGCTGTTAAATTTCTTTCGGCCTCACTCAGCTCTGTTAACTTGCCACTCTCGCTATTTCCCCTGTTAGCCCTGGCGTGGTGGCATTCTGCAAGACATTCACTTGGATTTTGACAATTCACACTGATATTCGCGTGAAAATCTCTCTGTCAAATATAAGTTCTCTGATGTCAAAAGCAAACATAGAATCTTGAAAGCCCCTTTGCATCTCACCCCCTCTACCAGAGAACTTATATTTGACA